>JAQSVH010000010.1:28511219-28540326 GCA_029448705.1 Adansonia digitata | reverse complement strand
ATATCATTGACTAATAAATAATATTTTTAAATAAGTAAAAATGAAAGATTTAATCTATTTGATAATATATTGAAAAATATGCCACATTTTGAATTCCAATAGAAGTGTTGAAAATATAACTCCAATTTTATTGAAGTACACTTTTTAAAAAAGAGTTGAGTGAGCTTTTAAGTTAAGCTAAGCATTAAATTCTATCGTGACCATTTTTGGTAATGTACTTAATGTCCACCCTCGTGTTTACATTGAATGGCCCATGTGAGCCCATTCCACCACACCATCCAAGCTATTTATTCTAAATGAAATCTACCCCTGAATACAGTTATTGATTCACACTCGAAAGGTTGCTAGTTATAAAAAAAATTAAATTTAAAATATAAACTTACAAAAAAAAATAGATTTATTTAAAAAATAATCAAACCTTAAACATAATAAATTTTTGGTGCAAACTTGACTCAATTCGATTTACTATTCACTACATAAATTTTCGAGAGAGAAATTTTTTTATGAGAGATCAATCTTTCTTTGAAAAACTTGGATGGACTCAGGTAGCCTCCTTATTAAGCCAGATGAACCTCAACATAAAATTATGCTTATATTTCAAGTCAGAGTGAACCTGAGTTATCATATACCTCCATAAATTCCAGTTCATGCACATAGCTCCTCATCCTTCTTTTTTCTTTTTTTTTTGAGGAAAAATCCATAAACATAACTCTATCAAAGGCAGAAGCAAAATTAAGAATCCGTCTCAAACATTCTAATGAAGTACATAACTTAAATTTCCTCTGTGATAAATAAAAAATTATTAACTCTACCACATTTTCGCCAAGTACAAAGAAAAAGCATCGTGCTGAAGAACCTGATGCATGAAAATGCTGTCATCTTCACAACTGGGAAAAATATATATATATATATATATAGAAAGAAACAATTGGAACATATGAAATTTCACCTCATAACAACATGAATAAAAACACTGGGAAGCCAGCTGTGGCCATTAGCAGCAGCGATGGATTACGTATTATCTGACTGCCACTAGCATTTTCTGATGCGGACGGCGGTACCGCAGGGCAAGCAAGCCCTTCTTTCCCTTCACGACACTCACTAGCAAAAAGACCGGGAGGATACTTTCCATAAAGATTAATGTAGCTGAACATAGTTGAAGCACAATCGGTTGTCAAGTCATTGATCTGTTCTACGTAAGGACAAGCAAATTCCTTTAATGCTGAACAACAATTTTTAGCTGGAAACTTGGGTCCTTTGCATTGGCTTGTGATAATTGTGTAGTTCAGAAACTCAAAGTTAACTGGGCAAGCTGCATATATAAAAAGTAGCAAAATAGTTTATTCATTATATTTAATATCCTTCCATAGTTAAACATCAGAGCCTACCAAAAAAGTTTACTTTCAAATTATCATATCTATATTCAATACACTCCAAGAGATCTTAAGATGGAATCGACTTTCTTTAATATTAGAATTATGTGATGCACAGGCTTAAGGCGTTGAAATTCACATTTGGAATCTTAAACAAGCCAAGCAAAAGATGAAACGTATGCACTAAAAAGTCAGCATAGCTGAGCAGTTATCATATGGATATCTAATTATGTGAAGCATAGCATAGCTTAGCAGTAATGGGCGGAAAGATGTACAATATCACATAATTTAAGGCATAAGTCTGATGGTTTAATATTTTCCGTATCAATTTGCAAATATTGAGTCTCACTTAACTCTTAGAAAATAAAATTATAGGAGTAAATCTGCATAAATATAGTGTGTCCTTCAGTAAGAGCATCTACCCCAATCAAACTCATGTTTTTCCTTTACCATGTATGATTCAATATTAAAGAGAGAAGATCTGAAATGGGGTGACACCAAGAAAAGAAAACCCAAGGCTTCAGATCTGGTACCCAATGATTTATCTAAACCTAATCGTAAGGGAAAGTAAAAATGAAATGGGGGTGATGGAAGAGAAAGAAAGAACCTTTCTTGGCCTGTAGGAGGTTCCTTCCTGTTCCTGTTCCTGTGGAAGTGAGAGAGTGGAAGGCACCATCTGCATACAAATCATCACATATTAGAAGGTGAGTAATGGATTCGGAAGCTGTAGGATTTGTTGATAAATACCTGAAATTGATGTGGAAGCAGAGAAACCCAAGAAAAAGAAGAAAACTGTAAACCAAGAGAACAACTTTTGTCTCCCCATAAATTTCTTTCTGTAGGGTTTGTTTTTTGCAGAAAAACAAAAGAAAACAGTACAAAATGGACAACTAGCACTAGAAAAAAAAAATCAGCTCGTTTATGCTTTGCAACTTCTATTTGTTTCTCTTCTGGCTTTCAGACAACACCGCAGAAAGTTCAAAGCTTTGAAGTTCAATTGAATTATATCATAAAATGAAGAAAGACAGAGAGAAGAAGGCCGTTTTGTTGGTGATGATTGAAAATGGATTACAGCCAAAAACGCGAAAACTGGGGTCTCCCTGCCTTATTTGTCTTTAGGTGTAATTTTCAACTGCTTCAGAATGTAATGCGTATGATTGAATCGAGGGTGCCTTGGGTCCAAAAGTCACATGGACGGTCAGGGAAGGGAGGGATTACTCTTGTTCTGCTGCACCGACCTTTATACTATATTAATAGTAATAGTAATATTACGTAGTTGGATTGGATCGGAAACAGTTTGAGAATAATAAATCCAACACCTTAACCCAACTCTACCACAAGCTGAAGTTTCTTATTGTTAATAACTTATACGCTTGGTCAGCTTTCCAGCTAGAACCAGCTCAGCCATTCAAAAAAAGAACAAACCGTTTCCCATCATGAAAAAAATGAATGCTTGCATCATCCTAAGCTGCTGCAGCTGGGCCAAATGCTTTTGGCCCAAGGGAGAACCCCAAAGTTGCGTAGGTTCTTCCATGTGTTGGCTCATCGTGAACGATCCAAACCCTTACCAGATCAATGTCTTGGACCGCTTCTGGGGCTCCAGGTGAATGCTTTCAGACGCCGGCAGAGCAAATGATCACCAGGCCATATGACTTTAGACTCTATGGTCTCTATACCTATAGGTATAGCGTCATAGTCCATATACCTCTAGCTATAGCGTGCACTTGAAGAAGGAAATCCAAGTTTAATGATCGGGAGAAATGGAACGAGGAAAGACGCACGCTTATTAATCCTATTTCGCCGTGTGAGCAGCATCACTGTCTCGCTGCCCACAAATTGCAATTGAATTCAATCAGGATTGTATACCAGGAGCTTGCAAGGAACTCTTGCACTTGTATATGCCTTCAATCTCCAGCAATACTCATATTATAGGGCGCCAATTCCCTCAGAAGCCAAAAGATTTTGCAAGTTATAGATTACTTTTAACTCTATATAGATTGGAATCTATCTTGGACATATTACTTTTATCTAGAGCTTTTTTTTTTTTCGGTTAAGCATACAAAAAAAAAAAAGCGCAAAAGAAAGTTACGAAAGCATTAAGGCCAACAGGATGACATTCTCGATTGTCCTTCCTGGTGAGCCAATTTTGCAACCTCAGTTGAGAGTGGGTGCCATCCCTTAGTGAATTGAACCTTGCTGATTAAGTCCTTCATATTGTTTATATCATCCAAAGCTGGTTGCATTGTCCAACGCACTTTTGTTCTGCCTAGGATGATCTTCCTCCATTTGCTCTGAGTGTCTCTGCACAAAATGATTTCAATGTTATGAGTTTCCGGGGAAAGTCGATGCAGTACTTGTCTGATCAGTAAGATTCTGGCATGGCAATCTGAGATGATGCTTTGAGGACTTGGATGCCATTCCCACTCTCAATCACGCAAAGTGAAATGGGTTAGTTATTTATAGAGGAATTAAAACTTTATTCATTTTACGTGCCCTTGGACTTGGAGTAGTGGTGGCTTTCTCCATGGAAGATGGAAGAATGTCGCCAAGTTAGGATTCCAATTTCCAATAAAAAATGCTCGGTGTTTACATTAAGTAGGACATGCTATGTTCATTCCAACAGAATGAAAAGGAAACAAAACAAGAACATTCCATGCCATGCCGCATTGTAAGAAGATATTTCACTAATGTTTTTCTCCCTACACTGTTTCAAAGCTGTAATAAGTCGTCCATGTGCCACGAAAAAAGATGGCCCCAGATGACCTACTTTATCTGCATTAACCTCCTAGCTCCACTCTGTCTACAAGGTCAATTTCCAAATGTTTGACAGAATAATCCTCGTTGCTGCAACAAGTATGCCAACCACCATCACTCCTCACTGAAAGAGAACAGTGGCTTGAAAAGAACTGATATTACACCAAGAAATAAAGCGGCGTTTGAAACTCTAAAGCATGGCTAGAAGATACAGCTCACATTGCATAAGCTTCTAATATTTTTATTTTTTGTAAGCAGATCAGCAAGAGCCTAGATGGTTGCCTTTCTCAAATAGAAAGTTAAAGCAAAGTAGGTCTTTAATTCCTTTTCATTTGGTGTGAAGGCAGCGATGCAACGGCTTCACTTATTAGTTACCCCTTCTTTCTGCTGCCCGTATCTCCGGACAGAGGATTAAAAGACATGCAACCGCCTAAACAGCAGAATGCAGGATCATGTTCAAGATTGCAACCCTTTGGAATATACTATTTTATGGAGAAGGAAACTTACATGACATTTGGACTCACGTATATTTTCTAGCAACTCTGCAATCTCAAGGCGCTTCATTACTATAGTATGTAGAACCTGTAAGATGACATCATTGTCAAAAAAAAAAAGTCATTATCAAAGTCCAGTCAAGTAAGATAAATCATACTTGCATTGTTTTATCAAGGTCTAACTCGACAGATTTGATCCGGTCTAGAGATTCTATAAGCATTTTCTCCTTTTCTACGGGAATTCCAGCAGGCTTGTTGCTAAGTTCCTCAAATGCTTTCTCTAGTTGCTGAAGGCGCTCGATACATGGAAGAACATGGTCTTCTTCGTTAACAACTTCTGGTGCTGTTGATTTTGAATGGCTGTTTGTGTTGGATTCCATCATATGCAAACGATGGACATTGTTTGGCTTTCTCCAAAATTCAAATCGAACTGTACAACAAAAGGTAGCCAGTCTGACTAATAAGGCTATCAGCATTTTTGCCATGGAATGAATGTTCCTTCTCTCAACCTTTTCCTTGACAATGTCAAACCAACGGTTAACTGAAGTTCCTGAAATTTGATATTAACTGAGGAAAAAAATCCAAAGGGTAGGTAATTACAACAAAATCTCTGTTGACTATATGGTAAATTATCTACATCATATCCATGAAAGCAGATAGTAAACAAGAAACACTGTCCATACACTATCAAAAAACCATATAACAACGTAAATTCAATGTATCCTCCTTGATGAAGAGAAACTGATTACTGTAATAAAATAGCATTTACAAATACCTTCCAAATAAGAAGAAGATGCTGGTTGATGAGATAGACTATCTCCACAGCTAGAAATAGGCAATTGATCTGGGGAATATAGCAGTCCTTGCTCACCTTCTGTAGTTTTCTCAACAAGAGGGAGACTATCATCACAACTATAGTAAGCACTTGGATCTGATACACACACCTGCATAAATTACAATCAGTTTTATTTAAAAGGCACCAAAATACACATTAGTTTGCACAGAAAACACAATTCTCTGCTTTTGCAACTCACTTCTTCATGAACTGGCACCAAACAAAACAGAGCTTCTTCGTCCAATTGGGGAACATTGCACATCAATTTCTGACCCAGACTCCGCTGTTGATGAGTCACCAGTCCATGCCTGATAGTATGTGTTAAATCACGTGCAGAGAAGATACAATCACAGAGCATTACTGTGCTTAATGATCATGAGACTCAATACTTACCTTTAATGGCCGTATCTGAGCATAAGACTCACATTTATGCTGGTCATTAGATACTCTGGTGATTTGCCTTAAAACTGTCGCTTCTGGATTATGTACAAGCTATCAACGGAACCACAGGTTAATCTCCAAATAAAAGTTATAGTAAAACCCAGGATCATGTCTGACAAACATTTCATGCTTAAGAGGAAGAATCATCATATTACATCAAACAACTACTTTGATTGAAGTGATGGCTACCTTCATTATTTCAGGATAATTCCATGGACCTTTCTGGGATCTAAGACACACTCCATCTCTAGAGCAAGTGCACGACCCTCCTAAGAAGTCTGGCAACTGACTGAAAGAAGCGAAGGAAAAAGCAAGGACTTACAATGGACCATAGGTTGAATTCTCTTGCAGTTAAGAATGAACAGAGATAATAAACAGACCTATAGTCAATGGTCTCCAGTAGCCTACCCAGAGATTTAGGCTCCAAAACCTGCAATTCGTAAATAAAAAATTGAGTAAACGAGGGAACAGGGGAAGGGGAATAAAAAGAAGAAAGCCTAAAGTAATTTCCCTTAAATTTATCTTTCCAACTGTCTTTGGATCAAGAAATTTCTGAGCAGCAGGCCAAAGCATCTTTTTGAATCCAGCACCTGCATTGACTATGTACATCCTGTGTAACGTCTGTAAAGCATACAAAAAAGAGTTACATACCAATTACAAATAGCAGAAGAAAGCAAAAATATAATTGGATTGGAGCATTGGACCAGATACCTCAGGGTAATAACTGTTGTCTATTCTAGTCATGGCAGCCAGAAGATTTGCCGCAGTCCTGCTAAAATTCTTCACGCCCTACATTCAAAAACAAAATTTAATCACAGATTATAATTCTACCATTTGACTGATTTAAATGAAAACATAAACCCTAAACCACTAAAGAGATTCAACATTCCACAGTGAATATGATTGGACCTATTAGTAATAGGCAGCTTTTTTATTCAGTTCTAATGCTAGACATATATATATATATATATATAGAGAAAAATCTTGAGTTTATTTGTAGTGTAAAATTTTCTAAAAACTACAAGGCTAGCAAAGTTCTGCCATATCGTTATATCTAATGTTGTCAAATCTTCAATTTGATAAGGGATATCAAAGAAAAGAGCCAAATACCAGTCCTTGCACATCCAATATAGTAGTTGTGGAACAGATTTGCCGCTTTGCTGCAATTGAACAAGCAGGGAACTTCTCCAACAGAAGTCTCTCAAACTCTTGGACATGGTACTTCAAATACCTATCAATGGTGGTGATTCGCATAAGCCTACTTGGATGGGCTTTTCCTAGCCGCTCCATGTAAACAGGTCTCCCTTCTTTGTCAACTCCATGGTACCCTTGGGGATAGTTTTGCAATACTTCTTCCAGCCTTCAAACTCGAAATCCTAAGTATTGATTGATTCGACAAAAGGTTAAACTTGCATGATAAAAGATACATTAAAACTATAATCATAACTCTTATATACTGTGCATTATAAGCATAAAGCAACATAATCTCTAAGGTGCAGAAAACTATTTGGGCTTGCATCAAATAAAACTATTCGCAGTTTTATTAGTTCCACTCTTCTACAGTGAAGCAATCCAGATTTAGTTAACGTGCAATGAAAGTCATGAAAGAGATAAAACAAAAATTACATTTCTCACCTCCAAAATAGTGTCTGTTGCGAACTCTTTCCTCCATTTAAGCATTTCTTCCCACATCTGGATTGTTTTTTCAATGTTAAACTCTCTAGCTTTCAAGAATCTACAAGTTAAAAGTCGTAGAAATTCTCAGCATACTTCAGTTGGACAGATATAAAGTGAAACATTCAACAAATAGAATAAAGGCTTACATCCTTGCTTGTGAAAGCACCAACTGACCTCAACAACGTATGATAATCATCATGCCTAGGAGGCAACAAATCCTTATGGAGAAGTTTTTGACGTAATTCATGAGCAGCATTCTCCTCTTTTGCATCCCTAACATCCTCAATGGATACAGAAGGGGATCCGTAATCTATTTTCCTCTTCCCTCTTTTCTTAAGAGAATCAGTAAACTTGTTGGATGCATTTATGGCCTTCTTTTTAAGATTCCCAATTTTGGATCTCCTCCTCTCATCCTCAGAGTTGTCAAAATCGGACCTTCTATCTCTGCTTCCATCGTTTGCTCCAATTTCTTCCACCCCTTTCCAATATTAAAAGAAACGAAGTCAAAAAGCAGAACTACCTTTCACAAACTAACAAACATATAACTAGTTTTAATTACTATACCGGATATTTCAGCCATTTAAAAGGGAACAGCTTTGATCTTTGAAGCTATTAGTATTTGTTCAATGAAACGGAAAAAACAAACCCATCATGTTCTGCACATTGTGGGAAAAAAAATTAGAAAACCGAAACAGAAACTAATGAATCGAAAATGAATCATTTGGCATGAAAACAATAACTATAAAGTAGCAAAATTTATGAAAAACTAAACCTTTAATAAAAATGAAAATAGAGTTGAAATATAAGCCCAAAAAATTGATAAAGAGATCATCAGATTCAGATCTGGACAAAAATGATTAACCTTTTCTCTCGGTCTCAGTTATCTATAAAGCTATTAGTTTTCTTCAAGGCTTTAGAAGTCGAACTATAAACTTAAAAACAAAAACAAAAACCCGATTCCCAAAAATGAAAAATCTCTTCTCTTCAAACGAAAAACAAAACAAAAAGAATCACGGCAAGTAGAACGAAACAAAAAATGACTGAAAGGATGAGAGACGAGTGAATTAGTGGTTGGAAAGAGTGAAAAGCCGTTAAAAATGAGAGTGAAGCACAGTTAAAGCAATTAAAAGATGAAGACGGCGCAACGCAACGCATCCGATGTCTTACAATGCTGATTAATAATCCCTCAGCCAGCCAGCCAGCCAGCCACCAATAGTTTTTATTTGAAATGCAGAGAGAAAGCAAACGTGGAATCAAAAGAAACACACCGAACCTATGGAGAAACGAGGGAGAAGAAAACAGCAAAAAGAAGAAGCTTTGGGAGAAAATGGTTGGCAGTGGTGTTAATTGTAAAAGGAAAAACAAGAAAAATGTTGTCGATTGTTTGTAATTTTCAACTTTTAATTTTCCCAGTTTCTCTCAAGTAAAGTAAGCAAATTACGAAAATGCAAAAACTTTTTCTCTTCTTTTTTCTATTATTTGTGTGTCTCTATCTAAAAAAAGGAAGAAAAGTTTTCTGAAAGAGACAGACAGACAGACAAAGCAGCTGAACTGAGCTGAGCCGATGAAGGTTTAGGCTATTAGATTAATGATAGCATAATAATAATAATAATGATATCTTATTGATTTTGTAGCGGTAAACATGGAACGGAATGGGATGACGCTGACTTTTCTTTTGAGGACAAAATCAAATCAAACCAAACCTAACCACAACATGCTTGCTCAACGCTCAATGCTCGTTTTCACTCAGATTCTTGTATTATGAAACTGAAATTAAATGGGAGTCCAAAATTCGATGTCCAGTGGAGTAATATTTTAGGGTAATTCATTAAATCAAAAAATTAATTAAGGAACACAACGATGATGATGATTCTCTCCAATACCACCTCAAATTTTGTACTGATTTAATTTAATTTGATTATTTAGCTAAAACAACCTCATGAGGCTAGACCAGGTTAGGCAAGGCAGGAAGGCTGATTTTGGATTGGCATTGTGAAACTCCATCCACCGCAACTTCTACTTGCATGGCAGTTGCAGTTGCAAGAGGATATACTGCATGAGTGTTGCCTCATTGCAATCTAAGCTGTTCTTAGCCACTTCGACTGGGCTTAGCGTTTTCTGCAAACGTGGCATCAAATCCAGTACCCCACATGCCAACTATCTCATTACTAATGACCAATCGAATTGACCACACCCCAACCTCCAATTATAGATTAACCAGTTCATATTGGTTCGATGCGCGAATTATTTTTTTATTTGTATATATATATATATATATATTAATTAGTATTATTAAATTTATATTAAGATATTTAATATTTAATATATATAAAATGTATATATCAATCAATTTTGAGTTAAATTTATTTAATTAATTTGTATATACATACATAAAAAACATAAATTTGGAATTTGATTTTTAATTAAATCTATTCAAATTTTTAAAATTGCATGTATTTTTTTCATGTGAAATATATATAAAAATTTTGAAAAATTTTAACATCATATCAAAATTAGATTATATAAAAAATTGTGCATTGCCAACCTTTTTTTCCTCAAAACAATTGAATAAAAATTTAATTTGTTGAAGTTTGCTTCGCAGGTACCAAAAGCCAAGCAGAACCCTGCAACACAGAGAAAGTCAGGAGGATGCCGGAGTTCCTACTCCGAAAGCCCTCTTCGGTGGTTAAGTTAGAGGAGTATTTGATGTAATAGTGTATATGTGTTTTCTTGGAGTCGAATCCTTACTTGTGAGAATGTTTGCCCCTTTTATAGGATTTGTTTGGGGACACAGTGTTAGATGATTTGGTGGTGATGTGACCAACGCCAAGCTAGGGTATCAGGCTATGATGCCTAGTGGTCAGCTCAGTTAGTCAGCCGCCATTCAGTAAATGTCAGCTCTGTATTTAAGTCGTTGTCGGAGAGGTCACATCGCTGTCAGGTGTGATTCAACGATCACCTTTATGTTATTGTTTGGTGATCGCCCATTCATAGGAGCAGTGGATTGGGGATGGTTCGGCGGTCGCCATAAATGGAGATATAACAATTGTCCCCTCATGGTCCAAAAAGGCGGTCATAAAGTGACTCGACATTTTGGACATGTGTGAGGGGGAGTTGGCATGTGGCATGTGGGGCCTAACGCGCGAAAGGCAAGAAGGTACAATTATCAATATTAATGGTGGCAGTAATGGCGGGGTAATAGAAGGGCGTGGGAAAGGAGGAAGGAATGAGATGGGAGCACATGTCCTGACAAGGGATTTGTAGGGGGCGTTTTAGGGGATACAAAACAGCGAAGGGAACACGTGTCAGTGTGGGGGCAGGGTGCCAGGGTGGTGCGGTTATGTCACTGAATGGGGTGGCGACACGTGGTGATGCAGGGAATGGGAAGAGTCAAGACCGTGTGGGTGTATAATGGTGTGTGAGGCTGAGGAGTTTCTCCACATTTTTTGAAAAGGAGAGAAAGCAGAGTAGAGGTTTAGACAACTTATTTGAGGAGAAAGGGTGAGTTTTTGATAGTTGAGATTTTATTGGTAAGGGGTTAATCGTAGTTTCTTAGTGTTTTAATGGTTTTGTGTGTTGTTTGGCAGCGAACGTGCTTATGGAGTTGTAAGTAGGAGCGCTACGAAGAGTGAGGTCGTTGTTTGGTAAGTTCTGGTGAGTTCCTGTGGCCTCCCTGTTTTGTTTGTATTTTTGGGTTTATGAGGTTGCAGCATATGGTAAGAAGGGGCAGATTATTAGTGAAATTGGTGGTGAGGTAGACTGGAGAAAGTAGGTAACAAGGTGAGGGCGATAGTGGGGCATTTGACTCGGGGGGAGATGTCTGGCACCATAGTATTGGAAGAGGAAGAGGAAGAGATGAAAAAGTGGTCGCCGAACAGAATGGCCATCAGGAAGAGGTAGGGTCGAGTGGTGGTGAGGCTGAGAAGGCAATTGCCAGGGATGTGGTTGAGAAGGCAGTCTCTGAGGTGGACACTGAAGCTGTGGACATGCATTTGGGGTTAGTGAATATGCAGGTGGTGATGGCCATGGATGTATGATAGGGGGTGGATCTGGAGAGGTACCAGATTACGAAGGCGGGGCTGCTGCAGCGAGCGACATTTGCTAAAAGGAATAGTGTGACATTCTACCTATATATTTTCAAGGTTGGCTTCCACCTGCCTCTAGAGCCCTTCTTCTGTGAGTTGCTGGAGGCGTATAATTTATCGCCCAACCAGTTGAAGCCGAACAGTTGGGCGATCCTCTTGACTTATTTTTTGGTTTGCAAAGAGAATGGGTGGCGACCATCAATTAGGGTGGTGAAACTGGGTAAGCTCTATTTTTATTATTTGCAATCAAGGTAAAGGGTAGAATGGTGGTCGACCTGCCATCGAATGCACACATACAGCAAGACCAATTCTTTGTGGTGACGAGAAAGACGGGCACGAAATGGGGTTTTTTTGTGCGATAGGGCAGAAGGTCGAGAGCTAGTAATAAGAGGATTGGCCTGGACAGCGTGCACTTGCCAGATGGCGAATTGGCAAGAGAAGTTCAACCTTCAAGCATCCAAAATAGTGGAGCTAGATGCTCAAGTTGGGAAGCAGAATGAATTGAATGCTAAGCTGGAGGTGTCCTTGAAGGAGATCGAGGAGAGAAGGATGACAGAGATAATCAAACTGCTGCTGAAAGACGAGAAGGCAGAGGCAGCTGCTGCTAAGTCGGTAAAAAAGTTAGAGGATCGTGATAAGAAATTAGCTTTCGCAAAGTCTAGAGTGGCTGAGTTGGAGGATAGTTTTGGCGATCTCGAGTCTCGCCACCAAAATGAGATGAAGGAGCAACAGGAAGAGATATTCGACAAGCTATTCATTGTTGTGGATTCATATCATCGTAGTACATTATATGGGATCCAATTGCTTCAGGGGCCCCTGGACTTACGGGCAGTTAACTTAGGGCACCTTTATGCGCCTCCGAAAGACTTCAACGTCTTATTCCTTAGTCAGCAAGAAATAGATATAGGGCGGTCAAGGGATGCTACCTTGATTACCCTGGCGACTGAAGAGTCTAAGCAGGGGGAATCAGGTGACGAGGCTGGTATTCAGACCGTTTCATCGACTAGGGAAGAGTAACAGTTTGGCTTATAAATGATAGTGTAAATGACTTGTGATTTAATAAATTTTTATTTTGTGTGAATAACTTGTGTGAATGATTATTGGTTGTGGTTTTGTAATTATTTTGTTGTAGTTTGTTATGGTGCATTTGTCGTGTCGGAAGATGGTTGTCATGATGTTTCGCTGAAGAGAGTCGAGTGTGTTAGTAGTAAGTGACCGTGGTGGTTGGGTTAGATTATTGCCTTGTAGGAATAATGAGTTGTGCTATGGTGGCAATTGGTTGGTAGCAATTAGGAGTTGTGCCTTGGCAGCGTTTGTTTTATAGCGATTGAGAGTCGTGCCATGGTGGTGATTGCTTGATAACAATTAGAAGTTGTGCCTTGGCGGTGATTGTTTTGTAGCGATTAAGAGTCATGCCATGGTGGCGATTGCTTGACAGCATTTAGGAGTTGTGCCTTGGAGGCGATTGCGTTGTAGTAATTAAGAGTCGTTTGCGCCGTGAATTAACTTGTAAGGCAAAGGTCTATGGTGGCGACCATGAGTGTTTACAGCGGACATACAAATAATACTTCTTTAGATAGGCGACGTTCCATGTGCTAGGGATGGTGCACCCGTCTAATTCAGTTAATTTATAAGCACCAAAGCCTAGAACTTGGCTGACCTGATAAGGTCTTTCCCAGTTTGGGGACAGCTTTTTTCATTCTCTTGCTAGTCGACTAGCTTTGCAGTTTCGAAGGATAAGGACGTGCACCTTTTGCGTCGTCTAACTTCTTCTTCAGAGGTTGCAGGATGTTCTTGTTGATTGATTCAACTTAGTTGTTGGACTGAGGATGGGCGACAGAAGTGTGAATAAGGTTGATATTGAAGCGTAAACAAAAATCATAGAGTTTGTCAGCCTTCAGTTGCTTGCCGTTGTCTGCTATTATGACATGGGGTACACCAAATTAGCAAATAATGTAATGCCAAATGAAATTTTTCATGTTTCGGGTGGTGATGGTGGCGACTGGATCAGCTTCAACCTATTTCGTGAAGTAATCGCGGGCGACCAACAAAAATTTCCTCTGAGCATTCACCATTGGGAATAGACCCAATATGTCTACGCCCCAAACATAAAATGGCCAATGACTGAAGATTTGTTTAAGCGCCTCAACTGGTTGCCTGGGAATAGGGGTGAAGCGTTGGCATTTGTCGCATTTTTTGACGAGTGCGGTAGCATCTTTTCTCATTGTGGGCCAGAAAAAGCCTTATCGCAAGGCTTTACAGGCTAGTGATCGCCGGCCAAGGTGGTTTCCACAGACGCTTTCATGTATTTCTTTCAAGACATAAGTTGCCTCGAAAGGGTTAAGGCATCGGAGTAATGGAAGAGTGAAGGACTTTTTGTACAGATAGTCATTGAAAATTGTGTACCTGGGTGCCATTTTTTCCAATCTTCTTTTCTGCACTAGATCGGTTGGAGCTTGGTTATCCTTGAAAAAGGAAATAATTGGCGTCATCTAGTTTTCTTCGATGTCATCCGTAATGTGATGTACGTATCTACCGTAGCTGGGTACTGGGAGGCTTTCAATGAGAAGTTTTACCCTAGTAGAGATATTGATGGAGCTAGCCAATTTTGACAGAACGTCAGCCCTTGAGTTGTCCTCTCTGGGTATCTGCTTGATGGTCACATGGGCAAATTGTTGGGAGAGGGTGGCAACAACCTTGTGGTATTTGGCGAGTAGCTTGTCCTTAACGTCGTATAGGCCGTTTACCTGGTTAGCTACGAGTTGAGAGTCCGTGTGGGTAATTAAATGGTTGTTACGTAGGGTTTTGGCTAACTCTATGCCGATGATTAAGGCCTCGTATTCAGCTACATTGTTGGAGGTGGTGAACTGAAAGGAAAAGCCATATTGCCATTCATAACCTTGGGGATCGAGTAGTAATACTCCGGGTCCACCTTTTATCTTGTTGGAAGAACCATCAACAAAAATTTGCCACTCGCTGGTTTTGATGCTTTGGGGTAGGTGACCAAGAGTGCTGATATGATCGCTTGGTTGGGTAGGTTCTAATGGTTGGTCTTGAGATTCCAGAAAAGAACATTTGGCGATGAAGTCGGAGAGCGCCTGTGCTTTGATGGTTTTTTGGGAACTGTAGGTGAGCCTAAATTCATTAAGTTCGATGCTTTAACGGATGAGTCATCCTGTGGAGTCGACTGTGAAGAGGACGTCTTTGAGAGGCTGGTTAGTGAGGACAGTGATTGGGTGCGCCTGAAAGTATTGTCTCAGCTTTCTTGCTGCCATGGTGAGTGTAAAAGCCAATATCTCCAGCTTACTGTAATGAAGTTCGCTAGCTTGCAAGCTCGGCTAACGTAGTAGACAGGATACTGATGTCCCCGTTCTTCATGGACTAAGACAACGATGATAGTTTCATCTGACATGGCAAGGTAGACAAAAAGTGGTTCTCCATGCTTTAGATTGGCGTGCAATGGGGGAGTGCTCAGGTATTGTTTGAGTGGGTCGAATGATCGTTGGCACTCTTCAGTCCATTAGTATCTGGTCGCCCTCCTAAGCAGTCTGAAGAATGGTAAACATTTCTCTACAGATTTGGAGATGAAACGGTTGAATGTTGTTACTCACCCCGTCAGACGTTGTACTTCTTTTATTGATTTTGGCAGGCCCATTTGTATGATTGCACTGATTTTTTCAGCATTGGCTTCAATGCCTCTAGAAAAGATCAGAAATCCCTAAAATTTTCCTACGAATACACTAAATACATATTTTAAATTAAGTTTCATTTTATACTTAAGGAGTATGTTAAATGTTTCCGAAAGGTCACTAAGGTGTTGATGAAGAGAGGGGCTTTTGACGAGCATATCATCCACATAAATTTCCATTGAATGCCCAATTTGTCCTTTAAAAATCTTGTTGACCAAGCGTTGATATGTGGCACCAACATTTTTTAAGCTGAATGGCATGACTTGATAGCAAAAAGTACCGTCTTCTGTTATGAATGCTATTTTTTCTCGGTCGCAGGGATTCATCTTGATTTGGTTGTACCCTGAGAAGTCGTCCATAAAACTTAAGAGTTTGTGGCCTGCTGATGTGTTAATCGATTGATCAATATTGGGAAGAGGGTAGCTGTTTTTTGGGCAGGCTTTATTTAGATAGGTGAAGTCAACACACATTCAACACTTCCCCGAGGCCTTTTTGACCATGACTACATTAGCAAGCTAGTGGGGGTATTTTACTTCTCTGACATAATTGGCTAGTAGTAACTTGTCAACCTCTTCGCATATCGCTTGAAGCCATCCTGGAGCAAATTTATGCTTCTTTTGTTTGACTGGTAGGGCTTGTGGGTCTACATGGAGTGAGTGCATAATGATGACCGGGTCAATGCCAGGCATGTCAGCTGCGGACCAAGCGAATATGTCAGTGTTCTTTCTGAGGAATTTTGCGAGGAGGTTCCATTCTTGATCATTAAGAGAAGAGCTGATGCTGGTAGCCAACTCTAGATCCGAGTCATAAAGGGCTAGTTTTTTAGTGTCTTCGGTTGGCTGAAGCTTCTGGTCGTGGAAACCATCTCTGGCATCTAGTTGTTCCAGCTTAATCACCTCTGGTTGTGCAGGCATGATAGTGTCAACCGACAGTCCGGAGGCATTGTCATGGATTGTGGCTGGCTGGCGTATGGCTAATTCAATTGACAATAGGTGGCATTGGCGTGCAGTTCATTGGTCGGAACGCATATATCCAATCCCCGTAGGCGTGGAGAATTTTACCATCAGGCAGTAGACCGTGGTCACCATTTTTATCTTTTTCATCAATGGTCAGCCAATGATTGCGCTGTAGGCTGAAGGTTAGTCGACAACAAGGAAATCGACTAAGGCGTTCACAGTGTGTTCCCTGTCACCTATGGTATTGGTTGATTGGCGAATCCATAAATTGGAGATGATGGGGTCAGGTCGCCTGCAGTAAAGCCCATGCGAAGGAAGGCATCCCATTACAGAACTTTCACAGCACTCCCGCTATCGATGAGAATCCTGTGGACCTGGTAATTGCCTATGGTGGCAGAGACAACGATGGGATCATTTTTGTTATCAGATAGAAGCTGTGAGTCGGCATCGTCAAAATAGATCATCCAATCGGTCTGCTTAACCTGCTTGGGTGCCACATCGACCGCCATTAAAGAGTGAAGGTGGGACTTGCGTTTTGACTTGCTAACCGCCCAAGTTTCTGCCGGACTGATGATCATGCTTATGATGCCAACGATAGGTCATTTAGGTGTAGTTTCCTGGTGCTCATTTGGGAATCGTGTGCGATCTTTGGCTTGTGGTTCCTTCTTTACAAACTGCTTAATCATACCTTTTCTCACCAGTGTTTTGATGGCATTTTTCACGCTGAAGCAGTCTTCGGTGGCATACCCAATGTCATTGTGAAAATTACATCGCTTTTCAAGGTCACGCCTACTGCGATCATTTTTTATTGGAGGCAGGCGCTCCAGAAGCCCTTCTTTCATTATGGCATTGAGAATTTGAGATCTGGGAGCTGTTAGAGGTGTGTAGGACTCGTATTTTGCATGCGAAGCAGGCCATGTTAGTTTCTTGGTGGGGCTTTATTGTGATATACCTGCTGGAATCTCTTTCTGGGTTTGGGTGCCTCGACGATCGGCTAACCGATTAAGCTTTGGTCCTCAACCTCTTTTTTGCTCATGATCCCGGGTTTTCGTTCATCGACTCGCAATTTTTATTTCCTCGACTTTGGCGTACTTTTGTGACTTCTCGTAAAGCTAGTACAGCTTTGTGGGTTGGGCGTCCGTCAAGGCATATTTTAGGTACTTATGCCGAACGCCAGTTGTGAAGGCTTGGATGGCCCATTCGTCATTGAGGTCTCGGACTTCCAGGGTGGCTGCATTGAAACACTTTAGGTAATCGTGAATCATCTCATCATGGTTTTGCTTAATCGTTATTAAGCTGGCAGACATTCTGGTGGCTGTTCTGCATCTATTGAAATGGGCAAGTAAATGTCTTCCCAGTTGGTCAAAGTTGGTGATAGATCCTGGGTTCAGGGAGTACCACCAGGTCCGTGCTGGCCCTCAAAGCATCGTCGAAAAGATACGGCACCGGATGGTATCCGACATATCGCGCAAGTTATTGAAAGTGCAAAAATGATTCAGATGGTCGACTGGTCAGTTTTACCATCATAAGTGTCGAGAGAGAGCTTGACTTTCTAAGAGACCTGTACCTAGCGAATGTCATGCGAGAGGGGGTTGTGTCTCGGTTAACCATTCCTAGTTATCTCTTTGCAGTTCACGAAGATCCTTGATCTCCTGTTTCAAGGTCGATACCTTTTTGGGCGAGATCTAAAGTCGATCATGACGTGTGATGCGCATTGGTATGATGAGAAGTTCCTTGCATCATTTGCCATGAAATTGGCATGGAGCAGGAGCTTTCTTTTACCATCAGGCGGGTGGCTCGATCGGCTGTAACGTGCCACTCTTACATGTCTGAGTTTGGGTTATTTGCCGTGTGTTGGTTTGGGTGATCAATGGGTTGCGTGTTTTAGCGATTGGTCTGGGAGTTGACAAGTTGTACCAACTGGATCTGAGATTGTTGGATGGCGGCCAATTGACTAGCGATGGCTTGAAATTGCGCTTGGTAATGCGCATGGTAGTCTAGCTGGCTAAGTGGTGTAGGTGTACTGAATTGAGCAAAAAGGGGTAATAAGGTGTCAAAGGGTGCATGTAGGGTATTTGTGGTGATAATGGTTGCTGGGACTGTGGTGCTGGGGCCAGCGGCTTGGTTAGGGTGTGGGATGGAAGTGGCCAGTGGCGGGATCAACCCCAATAGGTTTTGATAGTACGCCAGTGGTGAGTGAGACAGCCATGAAGGTAGTGAGATGGGTACGTGGGATGTTTAGGTGTTTGATGAGCTGGGTATTGCTGGGGTTGCCGAAAATTCAGTATGGTTTGTCACTTCGGGTGGCGATAAGGTGTTTTGTGGGATGTCAGCACTCCGGTCAGCCATGGTCTTTTTCCAATCGCTTTCCCACAGACGGCACCAATTGTTAAAGTTTGCTTCGCAGGTACCAAAAGCCAGGCAAAACCCTGCAACATAGAGAAAGTCAGGAGGACGCTGGAGTTCCTATGCCAGGAGGCCTCTCCGATGGTTAAGTCAGAAGAGTGTTTGATGTAATAGTGTATGTGTTTTCTTGGAGTCGAATCCTTACCTGTGCGCATGTTTGCCCTTTTTATAGGATTTGTTTAGGGCCATTGTGTTAGATGATTTGGTGGTGATATGACCAACGCCGAGCTAGGTGTCAGGCTATGATGCCTAGTGGTCGGCTTAGTCAGTTGACCGCCATTCAGTAAATGTCAACTCCGCATTTAAGTCGTTGTCGGAGAGGTTATATCACTGTCAAGTGTGGTTCGGCGATCTCATGTTATTGTCTGGCGATCGCCCGTTCGTAAGAACAGTGGATCAGGGACGGTTCGGCGATCACCATACATGGAGGTATAACATAATTAAATTATAAAAATAATGTCATACATTCACTGCTATGTTGCACTTAAAATACTTCTAATACATAAAAAATGTAGTTTTTAAAGAAATATATATTATGATAAATTGAATAATCATACCTTTGTTTTTATTTTTTTTTTTGAGATTTTGACTAAATTTTTGTACAAAAAAGTTAGTAAATATGCATCAGAAGAAGAAAAAAGTGAATTAAAAAAAAATCGCACATTTAAAATGAAACTTTCAAATTAAAAAAAAATTATGTAACACTATTATTAATAAATTTATTAGATACCAATAAATAAAATGTGTAAAAAATTTTAAATTTATTAATATCTTTTGAATTTGAAAAGATATGCATATTTTCATGTTTCAAAAAAATGATAAGAAAATTTATGAAAGTAAAAAGTTAAGATTTTTTAATTTAAAAAAGAAATAGATAACTTTATCAAATGATGAATTCTTTAAATTTTATTTTTTTACAATTTAATCTTTGATGTTAGATGGATAAAAATATCAAAAGATTAATAATAGATAATCATATATTTAATTTGAAAAATATAATATATAAAATATATTAAATCATATATATATGATTATTCATAATTAAAAAAATTTAAATTAAATTTAAGCAATCATATTGAAAATTATAATATTAATTAAAATATATAAACAAATAAAATGATATAATTAAGTTATGTATACAATTTTTTTATCTTGATAGATTTGATAGTTTTTTAATTTAAGAAAGGCTTTTGAATAGAATTTAAGATTTGTTGTAATTTTAAATACAATATATATTTGAAAATTAAGTGAATTATTAAGATTGGTTAAATATAAAATTGAAAAACTTGGATAAAGATTTTTTAAAATTTTTAAAATTAAATGTAACATAATTAAAGTCAAAATTATCCTACGTGTTATCAAAAGAAGATATCTACGTAAACTGTCATTCAATAATGCTTATCAAATAAGCATGTATCTTATTATATATTATATATATGTATTAAATTAATTGATTAATTTAATCCAATCCAACTAGAAGCTGGTTGTTTGTCTTCAAAAACATTCCAGAAATCCACTTTTATAGTGTGTGCGTGTATATATATGCCACACTCAATCGTAATATGTCCATATAGTTCCTATATTGTATTTACGTACTAATACCATAACTATATATATTGCATTGCATGATTGTTTTTCTTTTTTATTTTTTGGCCAACTATGACTGTGTTAATTAATCAATATATAACATGCAAGTTTCGATTTTTTTTTTTGGGGGGGGGGGGCGGGTGCGGGAGGTAGGTATATTTTGGTGTTAAGGCGAGGTGTTAAGTCCAAAGTTGGAAGCTTTTGGGTTGGGGTACGCTGAATGAATTTTGACACTGATATCGAGGTGCAAAGCAGGAAAACAACACAAGAGGCACAGAGAGAGAGAGAGAGAGAGAGAGAGAGAGCTGCATAGCGTGGTTAGAGTAGTCACTCTGGAGAAGACAAAGACTGGACACTCCAATTCCAACCTTCCATTTGCCAAAACCAAGAAAAAAAATTCAGCAGTTAATGTTTAGTCCCCGTCAGCGTCAATGCATGCCTAAACCTAACTCGCCGGCTGATCTTCATCCTGCCCTCCCTCTGCTCTGCTGCACGCCTCGCCTATATAGCTTTTATTTTATATATATATATTCATTTATTTATATTTATGTAATTAATTAAACTGAAAACAACTGATATTAAAGAATGAGTATCGAATGAAGAGTAGTATTTTCTGTATTCTAGGGGAAAATGATTTATGCATCGATGATCGATCAACCAGCAGCTTTTTTCTAGTGGGTGCAAGTGCAACTAGGGAAGAAAAGGATTGCATCTGCACTGTATGTACTTGTTGTCTCAAGGAGTGTTGGCGATGTCTGAAGGCATTCCTATGTCCCAGAAAAAGACAAATTAATGCGAACATCTTTATATAAACTTCACCTAAATGCCTGCCTGCTTGCCTACTTGCCCCTTTCTCCCTCTCTTCTCTTGTTGCATTTTCTGTCACTGTCTCTTTTCTTTCTTCTTTTTTTTTTTTTTTGTTTTGTTTTGCAGATTCGAAATCTAAAAAAACCTTTTTCACGCACATTTACACTCTCTCTTTGTATGTATATGCAAGTAGTTAGTAATAGTAATAAATTAATATGCGTGAAAAAAATCCATTGAAACCCTAAAGCCAAACCCGTTAATGTGATTGTTTTGTCTGTGACAGTAATTGGCATGATATACATCGGTTTCCTAATTCCATGCAATAAACTCGTCTTGCCTGCCTGTAAAGAAAGAGGGAACAGTGAAGATTTGACCATAAATCCTTGGTCAAATGAATTATTGCATTACCATTAATGTAGTCTAACTCATCTCACTCACATAAACATTTTTGGTTATGCCCTTACTCTGTCTCTCATATCTAGTTGATCGTTGATGGTTGGTGGCCAGCCAACCCAGGATGCAAAAGCAGTAGCGAGATTTGAACAAGTATAGAATGGATATGTAATTAATTAAGGAATTAGTGAAAATTAACGTTAGTGCGGTAACAATGATAGCGTTGTTATTACTGAATTAGAGAAAATTGAGGTTGTAGCGACTGCAGACAGATTTTTTTGTGCCGATGACAAGATTTGAAGATACCTCTCCGATGCTATCCTACCCTCAAGTCAAGTCAGCTCAAAATGTACGTTTCTTTCCCCTTTTCTTTATAGTTGAAACCATTTCATTCATAAAATGTTCAGTCACCTTGGGAAATCCATACACCATTCCCATTCTGCATTCAACATATACTTTCTTCCTACTGCTTTTCAACAAAAAATAAATAAATAAATAAATAAAGATATCCATTAATAGTTAGACTGCAGGAAGGAAGCCAAGCCAACTCGCTTGACTGAATGTAGCAAGCAACAAGGACAAAACAAATAACACAAAGGGCCAAAAGAATCACGACTCTTCTGCTTGGATTTTATTGGATTTAAATGAGATAATAACATATCGTGAAAGTTCATTCTGCCTGCCTGCCTCTCCTTCATATCTTTCTCTTTCACTCTCATATTGGTTCTCTAATTCCTCATGCATGTGGTTGTGATCATTTTACTACTCTACTACGCCAGATAATTTAGACAGATAGGGAAAAGAATGAAACTGAAAGGACCACATCATCCACCCCGGGCCCAGAGGCACAGAGAGGAAACATGCAATGCAAACACCATCGTAAGGGTTGCTGCTGTGCCGTGCTCTACATCATGTTGTCCTATCCTATTTAATTGCTCAAGGGTGAGGGGTCCCCTTTTCTATCATTTTCTTAATGCTGCTGGGTTTTGTATTTTTAGTTGTTGTATTCTGGCATGTTTTTTTTATCTAGCTTATGCCCGCAATTACAATGCAAGATAAAATAGCATAGCACATATAGAACCATAATCTAACTGCGTCTTCTTCTTCTTCATATACATATATGTATATATGTTATTTGACATTTCTGTCTGCCTCCAGTTGCGCTTCAATTCAATCATAGTCTCTAGGCTAGTAGAAATGTCCGACGCAAATCAAATTCCCTCCCTCCCTCCCTCCCTCCCCAGTCACGTTGGATCTACTTCTTCCTCCCTACCTAGCGTTTGCTATTTACAATTTATGTTTGACTGTTTATTTATTGCCCTCAAATTTGATAAGACTTTTGAGGAGCAATGCCACCAAAGCCCCAAACCATCAACCCTATGGGCCCTAAAACTTCATACCATTCATTCCCAACGCACTAAAAGGCAAGCCTAAGCCCTGCACTTTTTAATCACCCTGGACCCTACTGGAACCCAGCCCTCCCTTACTCCTCTCCTTTAACTTCAACTCAATTTAGCATTCAGCATTGTTTCATCCAACTATACATAACCAGCAGCTATTATAGGACCTGTTTCACTTTGTCTAAATTATAAAGTTTAAAATCTAAGAAAACAAAAATACTTATCAAACATCTTAGGACAGTTATTTCTGTTATTTACTAACAATAGGAATCAACCATGGCATCTTAGCAGATCCTTCATTCATTGCATATTTCTGGGTCCACCAGCGGGCAGTGCTCTCATATTTGGCACTACCAGTCTAGTACATGTAAGCAATCTCAGGCACCAGAGCGTCATCAGGATTTGGATCTGTAAGAAGTAAGCATATTGACAGAAGAACCTAAAAAACAGACAGTTACAACTAATTACAGCAAAGAATCCCTAAAGAATGTGTGAAAAATATAATATTTTTTTTCTATGGCTTTGCTAGAATGGTAAAAATGTTGCTGCGCTCCTGTCCCGTGGCATGAGGTATGATAGCTCTATTCTCGCCCGCAATCCTGACTAGTTCGTAGCTTCTTTCTGTGCCACCTCGTTCGACTACTCCTATTTAGATTCAACCCCTTCAAATTGCCTTATCTTAGTAAAAGCGAAGGGTTCAGGAAAGAATGCCCAAGAGGTAGAAGATTCATCATCTGTTGTTTACGTCTTGCAGTAATCAAACATCGCCTCTCGTAGACATTCGCATTCCTGTGAGGTTATCATGTGTATGTATTAAGTGTATTACCTTAGATGTGGTGAGGGCAGGATTCCACTGCTCCTTGAGAATGTCTAGACAGATGCTTCCATTGCTATTGATGTTAGGATGGAAAACCTTTGTTCGAAAAGAAACCTTCACAGAGGACACTTAAGGCAATCAGTTAAAATAGAACCAACCAATAACTACCTACTTTTTCAGACTTAGTAGAATACAAGGTATCAAAAGGTAATAAAACAAATTAAGTTTAAGAAAAAAAATACAAATTAATGCCAACTTCAGACACCAAAATTAGCATAAATAGCAGGTAATAAATTCAGAAACAAAAGCAAAGGCATATTCAGAGACAGCAAAAAATTTCATTGACCAAACAAAAAGATTGCTAACACATTTTCAAAACATTCACTTAAAAACTCTTGAGAGGACCAATGTTACAGAAACAAAAACAAGTGGGTCCAAATATGGACCATTAGAAGGTCCCATTTTTAGCATACTAAATAGTTTCCTTACACTCTCGAACATTACACTTTTTCTCTATATTTTCTGTTTGTTAAAGCTGCTAACTAAGAAAAGGTCTAAATCTCTTGGACGTGACAATAATACAATATCTGGCCTTAGACCAACCACCAACTATCAAAACCAAAATGATGCTGATGTTTCAATTATATATAAAATAAAACAGATCTCATCAAAAAGAGAAGAAGAGAAACATCTCCAAGTATTCCATGACATGCGCACAACAAATTTCTTGATAGGCAGTCAAGCAGACACATACATAGTTGGACGAAATAAGTTCAGTTTTTTTTTTTAATAACCTTGGGTGGCTTGAAATTATAGTCTGGGGGGAAGTGAATGGCAACAAGAAAGACTCCTCCAACAAAGGGACTGTCTGCTGGGCGCCTGGGCCCATGATTGTTGCTTGCCAGAGGAACATATCATCAGCAACAAGGCCTGCATATATGCATAATTATTTTAAAGAAAAAAATTAAATTAATTATCATGAAAAACTACAAATCTGACCGCATTCTCTAATCTACGAAGTGACCATTTTAGGTTTCTGGACGTATTAATTAAATCTCTGTATGTATCTAAACACAATAACAGTATCCCCCTTCTTCAAGGCAACAAACAGATTACATCTGACAATTTGTGGTAATATTAATTGCCACTTCATACATACATCTATCTTGAATAACCAAGGGATTCAATTAAAAAGTCTCTATAAATAAAATAATGGGTGAAGCAATAATATAGGTAAACAAAGTAGTAGGAATCGAACCACTTTGGTTTCATTGATTCACCAAATTCATCATGACTAAAAAGTATCCAAATTGAATGAGTAGCTAAACCAAGGGAACAAACCAGCACTGCATGAAGCAGGGGGGGTCCTTCTGCAGATCCTTCAACTCCTTGTTAATCCGCTTTGAAGCCATTCAGGAACTCTGTCTCAACTCCAAAAACAAAACAATAGTATGGTAAACTGCAGCACAATCAAATTGAAAAAATAATAATGATAATAATCAAATAGAAAAAATAGTCAACCAGGTGAACAAACTATTACAAAATGATCAATTAATAATATATAATATATTAATACAATTTATTTATGCTGAGCGATGTATTGAGAGAAATGAATGGTTTTTTTTTTTTTTAATTTTATTCCAGAATTTCTAGGCAAGCAAACAAACAAAGGGCACATAAATTATGGGTACATAAAAAAAATAACAAAGAGCAGAGAACTAATTAAAAAAAGAAAAAGAAGGGAGATGAAAACGTCGATCCTATAAGCAATAACATAATTAGATTAAAGAAGGGAAGCAAACAATAGTGAAAGAGAGGTACCAACCGTGGAGGTGCCGGTGGGACTTGAGAACGAACGAACGGGTGGACTTACAGGGTATTATATACACCAGAGAAGAAAAATGTTGGGGCTTTGGCTTGACTTTGGATTTCATTATACACACAGAGCGAAAGACAAAGAAGAAGCGTTGGTGGCGGTGATTCACTGCCACGCGGCCCTCTTTACTCTTTGCTTTCTTTGCCTTGCCTGCGGCCTTTTCTTTTTTTTCCTAAATTTCCCATTCTCATTTTTATTTGGATTTTTTTTGTATTTTCTTTTATAATCACTCATTTTATTTGAAGACTAGATAATATTTATTTGCAGCCTAACCTAAGTGAAATTTTGCTCTCAAGGAGAATTATTATTATTATTAAGACACAACCAATTACTCTGGGCAATGAATGCATGAATCCAGTTCTCTTCTTCTTATTGGAGGCATATCACTCAGCCATCAGAAAAAAAAAATTGCACGATTTTTCAACCACAGCCACAGTCACAGCCAGCCTAATGATATATATATATATATATATATACACACACACACACACACATACGTACCATGGAATCATAAATCATATTCTAATAAGATCAACTTCCTTGGTTGGTTCATGCACCCGTTTGTATTTGTTTTATGTTTTTATGGGAAAAGTCAGCGCATATAATTTAGTTAGTGTCCTACCACAACACAACGGGGGAGGCGCCTGGAAAATGGACTCAGATCCCGCTACTCCAACTCCTAGTCCTCGTGAAAAACAAATACGTGGTGGGTTCACCTTATAATTTGCTTTCTAAAACATGATCCAACATCATCAAACTAAACAACAAAACCAAACAAAATCAACCCCTTTCTCCTCCTCTCATCTTCCTTCGTTTTCCCTTTCTCCTACTCTTTTTTTCAGGTTGCATGCTGTTGCCTCTCCTATTTTCCTATCTGGACCTTGCTCTTCTTGTTTGCTGTTGCTGTTGCTGTTGCTGTTCGGAGCTCAAGTCCTTATTTTTTTTTCTTTTTAATTTTCAACTTGGTTGATTTCCAGCCTCTTCGATTTGGCTTTTCTGCTTTTACTGGGTTTAGGTACCACAAGTCTAAAAGGATCCTGCTTTCTTTTTTTTTTTTTTTTCCTCTCTCTCTCTCTCTCTCTCTTTTGGGATATTATTTTGGTTTTTGTTTTTTCAGATCAAACCTAATGCCTTTTTGTCCTGTAATTAATCATTGACTGCATGCCTGAGCCTTATCATATGTTAACCATTCATTATTTGATGCTGCATCTCTCTCTCTGACGCTGCATTTTTACTCGATCTATTGCTCTTAGCTACGAGCCGTCATGTCGATAGTAATATTAAAATAGTAGATAAAAGCTGTTGATATATAGTTCATCAAATATCTGATCTCCACTTGGAATTGTTTGTTTGTACCACTACACACCAATTTTTTTACTGCTATGTCTTCCTGGTATTATGTACGTTTATGGTCGTAAGAGCATAGTGGTTGCTGAATAAGTAGAACTGAATTATTGATTTATCAGGGATCAAAAAAACTTACTCCATCATCATCATCATTTTTGCTACGGTGACCTGGCCTGACTAGATTTTAATATATTCTACTTGAACTGCCAGGCATATACTTAGCCTATTGTACTGTCCCCTCCCCTGCGTCCTACTAATAATAGTCGGAAATGGGAGGTGCATCGGGGAAGCTTGAATCACCTCAAATGGTGTGGGTACCAGAAACAAAACTAGAAGCTAAAATGGTTGAAGCTATGCAGCGAAGGGCATCTCAAGGAACTGCAATGAAATCTTTTAACAGCATAATCTTAAAATTCCCTAAAATTGATGAGAGCTTAAGGACGTGCAAAGCTATTTTTGAGCAGTTTGGTAAGTATATGTTTCCCTTTTACCCCTTTTAAATGATTGTTCAAAATCAAAACTTAGCAGATGGGTGCTCTTAATGATCATCCTGACTATGAGTCTAAACATGAAATTTGTGATACTGTAGCCAAATGAATCAAAAATTTAAGCATGAAAGCTGAACAAAATTTTTTTGTCAAACAATGTTCTTACAAAGATTAATATTCCTGGTATATATAGTATTGTTCTCAGGGATCATGATTTTGGCCTTTTACCGTAGAAACCCCTGCCCTGCAGGAATACGCATTGCGATTTTCTATCAGTCTGTATTATCATATGTATGGTTGTTGCTGTGAATCAATTAACTTTTATGTTGAAATCTTGAGCCAATGATTGTTTACTTATGCCATAGTTTGAGAGGCATGTTTCCTTCCGTTGCGTTTCTTTGCAGATGAGGACTCAAATGGTGCAATCGATCATGAAGAGCTGAAAAAATGTTTCCACAAGCTTGAAGTTTGTTTCACGGAGGAGGAAATAGATGATTTGTTCAAGGCATGCGATATCAATGAGGATATGGGAATAAAATTCAATGAGTTCATTGTACTTCTTTGCCTTGTCTATCTTCTCAAGGACAATGCTGCTGCATTTGAAGCCGTATCCTTAACACGAAACTTGAGTCATTCGCTGTGTTTCCATTTAAGGTCGTGTTTGCCGCGGTTTTTTCTTTCTTCTTCTTCTTTTTCTTTTTTTCTTTCTTTAAGTCAGTCTTAATCTTAAGTCATAGTATTTAGCTGCCCTGGAACATTTAACTTGAGGTGGTGTGGTTCATATCCCACGTCTTACCTTCTTGATGGTGTCAACTTTTGTTTTGTTCTTTGAGGTTTTAGGGTGTTCCTTTTATGCGACAAAGCCCATGTTTTTGGAGCACAATCAATGGTCATCCTTCTTTCACCATCAATTTGGTTGTGCTGATTTCATACAGTAAATTTCCAAAAACTTTTTCTAGTGGCATTATAAGCTTTGTTTAAGGTTCTAGATCCCTGAGGCTGAGATGAATCTGGAAGTTAGGTGAGCTGGTTGAAAGGTTAATTTCCTAAAATAAAGAGTCATGTATTGCAGATATACATCCCTGTAAGTATAACACTTACTATTAGTGTGTGTTGTGGTGTGTTATGTTGGTGTTCCATGACCATTACAATGATAGAAATCAAGAATGGGAGTGCCAAATTTGGGGGCTACATTTGAAACTTTGGTTGATGCATTTGTGTTCTTGGACAAGAACAAGGATGGTTATGTTAGCAAGAATGAGATGGTTCAAGCCATAAATGAATCTGGAGAGCGTTCATCGGGACGAATAGCCACCAAAATATTTGGTCAGCTCTCTCTCTCTCTCTCTCTATATATATATACACAACCACACACACACTATACCAGAAATGTACCCAAACTCAAATTCACATGTCAACATGTGCATTTTGTGCATACTTATATAGACATTTATGCAGAAAAAATGCATCTATATATATATATATATTGTTTAAAAACGCAAGAGGCACTTGTGGATTGAATTTCAGAAAATAAATAGAAGGAAGAAGATTGTATTTGCACAGCATCCTAGATTCATTAAATAGCTTAGCTGTCACAGATGAATCATATCATGTGCTGAGTTCCAAGTTTTACTTCACTAATTAAATATATAAGAAATTGCAGTAACATATAATAATAATAA
>JAQSVH010000010.1:28494876-28505072 GCA_029448705.1 Adansonia digitata | reverse complement strand
TTTGAAAACTTTTTGTATATAATTGCTGATGTAGTCTTGCCAACAAGTCCATTTTAATTATTGTTTAAAATTAGATAATATATTATTTAAAGAAAAAAAAAAGATAATAGATTACTTATTGTATACTATATTAACGTCGATAATTTTATTTTTTTTCAATACGATGGTGAAAATATTTTCTAATGATTTTGTAATGAAAATGTTATTTATGTAAAAACCAGAAACTAAAACTTCTTAAAATTTGTAACAACCTACGAATTATATATATATATATATTAAAAACTAATCATTTTAAGATTAAATTAAAAAATAATCAATAAAATTTTTCGGACATAATAATAGACCACTCACTCATGCTGCGGTACTATTATTATTATTGTTATAACATGCATACATTTTTAAAATTATTTATAAAATTGAGGTTATGTAAATTTTTGTTTGTTTTTCTGAAATTAGTTTTACCCTATTAGTTTACGGTACCCCCCACCCCCAAAAAAAGCATTAGTAGTCTTTATATATATATGTATATATATATATGTATGTATATAGTGTTAAAGCCTATAATATAAACTTTAAAAAATTAAAAAATTTTCTTTCCTATAAGTAAACCTACCTTGCTGCAAGACCAAGCCCTAGAAAGGAAGAGAGATGGAGGAGAAAATAGCCTTCAAGAATCTGCATAGCAGGGAGTATCAAGGTCACAAAAAGAAAGTAAGTTCTTTTATTTTATTTTTTTCTTTTTCCCTCTCCCTCTCCTAATTGAATATTTTCATTCTTTGTCCAAAGGTGCATTCGGTGGCCTGGAATTGCACGGGTACCAAGCTTGCTTCCGGTTCTGTCGATCAAACCGCTCGAGTTTGGCATATTGAGCCTCACGGTCATGTAAAGCCCTCTCCTTTTTTTCTAATTTTCTGCATTCTTCTTTGTTTCTTTCTCTTCCGGGTAGTTTTTCATTTCTCCACAGAAAGCTAGGGAGCAAAAGAAGTTTTGGGTAATTTGAATGAGGCTATTTGTTAGAACACTGAGAATGATTTGGGAGTGGGTTCGAGATGGGGCTTCGTTCTGATGGCTATCCTTTTGCTTATGCTTTTAGGATACACTAGTACTGGCACTTTTACATACCTCAATAGAATCTACTCTTTTGCATCAGTTTTATTGTATCTTTGATCACCAAAAGCGTGTTCCCTCTGCAAAATCTATCTGATATCAACTTGGATTGCATCTTGGATGTTGGAATTTAATAATTCTTTGTTGCTAATAGTGAAGCCGCTATGGTTATTTTGTAATGTCTGGTGCAGGGCAAGGCTAAAGATATTGAATTGAAGGGTCACACTGATAGTGTGGATCAACTATGTTGGGACCCTAAACATGCTGATCTCATAGCAACTGCATCTGGTGATAAGACTGTTCGCTTATGGGATGCCCGAAGTAAGTTAATGCTCTTTTACGTTATTGTTTAGAAGACTGACGAGGAAAGGAAAAGACAACTATAGCTTGTACAGCTCAGCCACAGTTCTTATGTTGAATATTATGAACACTTCATTGATTCTGACTGAAAGCTACTTATTGGAGGCAAACTAAATAAATAGTTTTGATGTTAGGTATAGTTGCTTAACCATCAGATAGTTGTTTATCCTTGCCTGATTGGCTTTTGCAGGTGGAAAGTGCTCCCAACAAGCTGAACTTAGCGGGGAGAATATAAACATCACCTATAAACCTGATGGGACACACATAGCTGTTGGTAATAGGGTATGTCCTACTGTTTTGTGTCACTTGGTGCACTTCAGCACATCTGTCATTTGGAACCCCTTACATGCACTTTATTTTGAGTAGCAGTAGAGCAGTTTCTGTTGCATTGTTTCTACACGCTAAGGAACTATTTTATCGTTGATCTTACTCTGTTTTATTCTACTGTAGGATGATGAATTAACAATACTGGATGTTCGAAAATTTAAGCCAATTCATAGGCGCAAGTTCAGTTATGAGGTATTGTTCAGTTCATACTAATTTGCTCTCCGCTTCTTTGTTATTTATTTTATTGCCCTTCAAGATGAGGATTTTGGAAAACACATTGATACTTGCAAATGAGGCCTAGTTCTCCAAGGCGTATGTTTTACATAAAACACGAACTTGACTATTATAAGGTAACAGCCAGATTTAAGTGTGCAATGAATTCACTTAATACATAATTGTCATTAACGAAATATCATCATTAACATTTTTTGGCCATTTCTTAGTTAACTCTTTGGAACTAATGGCTAATCATAGGAAGCTAGAAATTGTTATTTCAGATTTGTAATTAAACAGATGAATAAAGTTTCTGTTATGCTAATTCAGTGTTTGAGTAATACATTTCTTTTTCCAGGTAAACGAAATTGCTTGGAACATGACAGGAGATATGTTCTTTTTGACAACGGGAAATGGTTCGAACAATTTCTTTGTTAGCAATTATGCTTCCCTCTTTGATTCAATAATTGTTTATTATTTCTCCTTAATATATAGGATGTTTATGTTCTATATGCTGTCTGCTCTTCTCAGGTACTGTTGAAGTACTTGCATACCCATCACTTAAACCAGTTGACACCCTCATGGCTCACACAGCTGGTTGCTACTGTATTGCAATTGACCCAACAGGAAGGTTTGATCTTAATTTCTAAGCTTTTTTGCATCTTGACATTGTTGGTTACTAACACTCATTGTCTATATGCATGTATCATGTAAGGACAACTCTGGATCTATATACTACAATCTATCTCTCTTTATATATTTTTCATAATTTTTTTTTTTTTACATTTGAGGTGATTTTTTTGTTCCTTGAATATGAGAGGTATTTGAGATCAATGAGAAACTTTTTTTTTTCCACATAGATGATAAATGTTTCAAATAAATTCATTACTCTTGTATGTTAGATATTTTGCTGTTGGAAGTGCTGACTCCTTAGTCAGCCTTTGGGATATATCGGAGATGCTTTGCGTGCGAACATTTACTAAGCTTGAGTAAGTTTCATCTGATTCCATAACTTTGTATTAATTCCTTGATCTGATATATCTGTACCTTCTTGCATCTGAGATTGAGGCTTCTGTCATATTTGTCATGGGCATAAAATGACCCTTTGTGTTTCTGTAGGTGGCCTGTCCGGACAATAAGCTTCAATTACACGGGAGACTATATTGCTTCTGCTAGTGAAGATCTATTCATTGATATAGTATGTATTGGTTGGACTCCCTTATTTATGAAACAGTTAATAAAATATTGTGTTCATGTTTCTTTCTGTTGTCTGAAACAGTCCAATGTTCACACTGGACGAACTGTGCATCAAATTCCTTGTCGAGCTGCCATGAATAGTGTGGAATGGAATCCGAAATACAATTTACTTGCTTATGCTGGAGACGACAAGAACAAATATTCAGCCGATGAAGGTGTATTTCGGATATTTGGCTTTGAAAGCAGTTAAAGAGGTTCTTCTACAGCTGATTGAATGTTTACCAGTTCTCTGCAAAACCAACTGTGCATTTGTGCATCCGTATAACTTGATTATGGTTTTTTTTTTTTTTTATCTAATGAACGAATTTGAATTTCCATCATGTTGTTTCTCTTCTGGCGCATGGCACATGGTCTAATGAATTAACTAAAAATGCAAATTGAGAGCAGGGAAAATGATATATTAAGCAGACGGGAAATTGGAAGAAGTGGGGGTGACGTGAAAATGATGCACATACATGTTAAAAATGAAAGACTGAATATTTTTTAATTTTTTTTATTTGAGTTGAATAGAAGAACTTGTACAGCTAAAATTGAGCACACAAGTTGTGTTGCCAATGAAGATATCAAAACCATTCTGAAAATATGATACGAGATCGGAGGTCTGTAAAGTGGTTCCTTTCTAAACAATTCCATGCTCAGGGCCAGGAGATAGAGCCTTCTGGCACCAAGTCTAATCTAGTATTTGGGCCCTGAAACTGAGGAATCGCAGTTGAATGCATCTCATCTCCTTGGACTCAACATGGCCTCACAATTGCCGCTACAACACTGTACTGTGGCGCTCAATAAAATCAGTCCTTGAACAACTCCACAAAGGTTTATCTGCCTCCTAGAGTTGATAGCTCCAAAAAGGTTTATCTAATCATTCATTATCGGACCAAGGTGCTTCATCCCCAATGAAACCGTCAAATGGGATTCGGCTGTCAGCATCCATCCATCCATATCGTAATTCTCCAATGAAAGCCAAGAGAGATCCGCAGGCCTCTATAAAACAATGAATTGAAATCAGAACTCAACATAGCCTCCATTTGGTACTGCAAAGATGGGCGATGCAATTCACCTCTCATGTTGATCAATCATAGATTATTGATGATTCTTTTCTGCTGCAGTCTTAAGCTACACAAGCTGCAAAGATCCTCTCCATTAAATTGACAAAGTAACAGAAGTTCACAGAAAAATCAATTGACATTTTTGTTTTCTACTTGATTTTAATCTAACCGGTAAAGGGTGCTGATATTACCTTTAACTTGGAAGTACATCTTCTAAATGTGGATCCGTTGTGATAAATCATAGAAATATCAAAATCCACAAAGAATGAACTTGCAGGCTGGAAAAACCAAGGCTGAGAAGCAAACAAGCGAAATAGTAATCAGGTACTGAGAGCACCATGTAAGAGGCTTCCATTTAATTTCAACGCTGGAGCTCTTCATTTTCCTCCCAATGTGCGGCTCCTTGGACAAATCAAAGCTTGCCCCTTTCATCCTCAGTCCTTGAATACATCTTGTAAGTGCCCGGTTATCGTTTCTCTCTCTCTGCAACTGCTTCCAAACTTTCCAGTACCTGTAAAGCTTAACCTGAACCAAAAACACGAACACAAGTGAAGTTGACAGTGAAAGAATGGATGGTATCCACCATTTCTTGCAAGTGTAGTGCTCTTTGGCACTAACAGAAGATGTAAACAAGATGTTGAAGAAAAACCCAAGAAAGATAAAAAAGAAACAACACAATTGAAAGATCTCTCTTTTGATAGAGTCCAGTCTAGATTCTTTAAGAGCAATCTTGCGACCGATAAGGTTTTCCTCTCTTTGCCACAACTTGAGAAGCAAAAGATGGCCTGGACTCTGAGAGATCTCCATTAGTGGATGGTTTTGGATTGCCGTGATTGTGTTGAAAGCACATGAGAGCTTCTGTTGATGCTCTTCATCTACCGGGATTTGTACAATATGGGCATCTTTCATTTCAGCCATGACTAAAGAAGAATAAAAAAACAAGAAGAAAAAATTTAGCACTAATGTAACTAATTTAGAACAATGTATGCAGGATAGCAGGAAAGAAGAAAATGAATGCTGCTGATTGTATTCTGTTAAGAATATGTTGAAAACTGGAGAAGAAGTAAATAGAGAGATTGAGGATTTTTGCAGATTAGATTAGATTAGACAGATCGGCTTTTGTTGTGGCAAATGAGGGAAAAGTTCCAGATATTTAAACTGGTTTTGCCCAAAAATAAACGGCCTGAGATTGGTAACGGTAATATTTGATATCCCAACGGTCGGATTTTCTTTCCATTATTAGATTCACGTTTCGCATGGAAGCGAACGGTCACTCCTGTTTTCTTTGGGCTGCCTTCACTTGAAAATAAACCCTTTTAATTTTTAGCCCAAAGCAAGGCCCAACATTCTAACTAAAACAAGTGGAAGGTTAAATATTTTATTATATAGTCATTGGTATTACTATTACTATTAGTTGATTTCAAGAATATATCTAATCTAAAGTTAAAAAATAAAATAAAATAAAAAGATAAACATAAAAATATTTGGTAGTAGGAATATTGAAATAGTTATAGTTCAATCTTCTATTAGTGTTGGTGGGCCAAGATAAACAACTATGGTTGGTGAATGCAACGGTGATGCTTTGAGGCATTCCAACAATTTTAACAAACAAGCATGTAATTTTTAGCAAAGCTCTTATAACTTGAGCAACATATGATATGGAATCGTAATATTAGCAGTAGCATTAGCATCATTCGTCTATCATTATACATGTACTTCCAAGGAGAAAAGGGGGAAAAAAAAAAAAAGAGGAAAGGGAAATAATAACAATATTATTACATAGGAACAGATGATATGACAGTAAGTGCAAAGTGGACTGTTGTATATTAATTACTTAATCATGGTTCCTTCCTTTTGCTGTGAGATAGTGGTAGCAAAGCAGTAGACGGCGGCGGTGGCAGTTAGACAGACATGCAGAGGACTCATCCGTTCCCGTTCTTTTCTTTGTTCCTAAATCCTAATACAACGAGCATTGCGGCCTTAAAACCCAAACCATTTGCTTCAGCAAGCGGATTTATGAATTGGAATAGAAAAACAAAATTGTGTGGAGTGGAGTCACCGTAAGACCGGAGGAAGCTCAACATGCCTTTTTAAACCATCTTCTTCTTGTGTTGTGTTAGATTATATTAGATTAGATATTTCAATGGACCAATGGACGCCACGTTTATTAATTGAATTGTCAAATACACAAAAGTACCTCCATCTGTACAAGATATTAATATATCTTAGGATATCTCTAACTGATAGATAAAGACATTTTAAAATTTTTATTCAAGATTTACATAACTCTGCTGAGAATAAAACTCACTAAAATACAGGTGTGAGTTATTATTCTTGTTGCATCCTTGCAGTATTTATATCATTGAATTTGAGCGAAAAAATTGTGAAATTCAGCTCACAAAATATCAACTCCTTCACTCCCCTCTCTCTCCCCTTTTGCCATTTCCCCAATCACATGTATATGTAAAACTGGAATTGTCAAAATAAAAAATGCAGCCAGCTGCCAGCCCTTATGTTTTATTTTGTTTCGTTTTTGTTTGGTTGTTGTATTATATTTTTTCTAGAGAAAGAAGAAAAGCTTAATCTTTTGCATACATATATGCATCAATGCAATTCACCAAGCTTAGCTTTGCCTTAGCTTAGCTACACAATAAATTTGTCCAACTTAATTTGATAAATAATTTTAATTTTTTTATTTCTCTTTATGTGTCATTTCGAGATTAATTCCCGAATTATGCTTTTTCTTTTTTATGTTGGGAACTTGCGCACTGATAGGGCAAGTTCCCTTCTTGTTTTACTAAAAGGGCGAGTTCCAAACAATTTTTTTTTTTACATATTGCTAGATTATTTTTTAGGCCTATATTATGATTATCTATTTCTTAATTTTCATTAAATGTTGTTAAATATAATGTAATCTTAGGCTTATATTTGAATAAATACAATGGAATTTCGAGTTTTAATATGATGGTAATGATTTACGTTGATAGTTTAGAGTCATTGTGACTTTAGGGTACATTGTGCGAGTATATTGCATTCAGTAGGGATATTTGAATATACTAGCATTTGAAAATGGAATATAAATATTTAAACAATTAGGATTTATATATGAGTATTAAATTTTACATTAACATATCATTTACTAGCATTATTGTTGATCGAACTCTTCCCCAAGGTGCCAAATTTGTAAGGATATTTATTACTTCTATGTCCTTCATTCCTACATAATTTGCAACACTTTGGTTGGCGTCTATCTCTAAGGTTTATTTCATTATGAATACGACTTGATTTTGACTGACTTTTTGAATCTTTCTACATTTCTGGTTTAGGACATAGTTGTGAACCATTATATTTCGACCAATAATCCTCATGCTCGACGAGTTGAAACTCATATCAATAGACAGTGGATATTATCTCTAGTCTATAAACATTGCCCACATATAACATGCAATCTATATAGGCTTGAGCACAAGCAAAAACAACATGTGAACAGGGATATCTTTGTGTTTAAAACTTCCCACAGGCGTACCAGTTTTCATGAAGATTGTCTTTGTAGTTCGAAGCTACAACTCATTCTTATGGGTTTTCTAACTTTTCAATAAGGAAATATTGACTTGCTAGCATAAACCCATGAACAAGGTGAAAGTTAACTTTCCTTCCATTTTCTCGTATGGCATTTGTGACTATTTCACAATATGTGTGGCCTAACTCCATCACTGCCATCTACTTGTTCCCCATCTTAATAAATAGTTTTGCCAACTTAAAATATGTTGCTTGGACTAAAGCAATTTTGGGAAGATGATGAGTTCCTTTTAATACTGAATTTATACATTCAGCTAGATTCATTATTATATTTCTATAGCGTCATCCCTCATTGTATGATTGAGCCCACTTCTCTCTCGGGATCCTATTAATCCAATCTGCCAATTTTGAGTTTTTTGCACGAAGATTTTCATAGTACCATTGAAAATGGAGTCGCCTCAACTCTTACGTTGTTAAAATAATACGTTAATTTTAACATGTTAATTTATGAACTTGTTAACAACTTGTTAATAAAAACGAAAATTGATACGGTTGAAAGAGATTAAATAACCAAAAATGTGAGTACATACCCATGTTAACAACTTATCAGTGCAAGTCTTTATTATTAAACCTCCTTATGAAATTAGCTGTAATATGTCTAATGCAATACACAAAATATGCATGTAGACATTTCCATGCATTACCTGAGTCTCTACTGACAGATTTGATGGATTTATATCAATAAAAAATCAAGTAGATGCCAGGTTATGTAACAACATGTCTACGCAAATTACCGAGAAATAATGAACATGACTCATTTGTCTCACTTTCCACAATTGCAAAGGTAATTAGTAAAATGTTTCGATTGCCATCTAGTTCAACAGCTAACAACAATGTTCCTTAGTATTTTCCATATACGAATGAACTATCTATTTGTAGAATAGGCTTACAAAAGAGAAAGCCTTCAATATAAAACTTGAATGTCTAAAAAAGTCTAGGGAAAATATGTTTACCTTGCACCATTAGTTGACCATGGTATGCAAGTATAGTTTGTAATTCCATTATTGTGCCAGGAACAAAATGTTACATTGCACCTAACCAGTTTGGCAGATATATCCTACTCACGGAACAGTCGAAAAATTACATTTTACTTTGCTATCCATACTTTCTTAAAGGAAGTCATGTATTCATACCTATTTCATATCTCTGCAACCAAAACTGAAATGGAAATGACTAGATTTGGTTGGACCAAAAATAAAATGCATGAACAAATTATGTTAGAATCTAGTTTTAGGTGATCTTATGAAATTCGTCAAGATGTACAAGTATGAGGGCTATCGTGTTTTCTAATCTCCTAAACTTGCTTCTTTTTTAACAATATTGTCCTTACGCTCTGGTTGTACCCTGGGCCATTGTACATTTACCATGATTTTTTTTGCGTATATTTGATAAATCTATAATTTATAGAGTTTCTGATGTTGTTGTGCTTAATAGCTAAAAGCACCATATATTTCATAGCGAATTACATCCTAACACAAAGATCATTGGTGGATGGACTCTAGGTTGATTGCATACATAATGTATGAGCATATTCTAAAAATTATGCCATACGTATTGCGCCTAGATCAAGGGTAAACAAATGGGGTGCAGGCTTAAACTGATGAAGACGACCATTAACTCTACCAATAAATGATAAATGATAAACATTGACATCAACTGCAACATCTGGTTCAAAATCATTATTGTCATCATTGTCATCAAATTCAAGATAATATTCTAGCTCACTAAAGTCACCGACATATTTACGATAGGTTCCAAATAACTAGTTAAGATCATGATCAGCAATAAATGGATTTATCCTCCACTTTCTATTTCAATACCTCTAATTGGAGATTCTGTCATTATGGAGGTGTGTGGTACATCATCTTCGGTGATAGGAACTATTGTTGGCACAGATGAATAAAGAAAAGATTCAACAAAATTATTCATCAACAGTTGTGCATCTAGAAGAAGTTGACATTTGGGATAGTCAAATGGCCATGACATTTGTGTGAGTATGCTACATGCAGTATGGATATTTGAAGGCCCATCATCATTAACGTCCTCTAGCTCAGCATATAACTCAATTATGCCGACGTTAAAAAATTGTTGATAGGCATCAAATATGCATCTCACATCATCATCATCTTTAACTGGGAAACTCTTTTATCATATACATCCTTCCCCCATAAAAAGAGAAAACTCGTACTTGATCTCTAATACTTTTCTTTCATTCTTAGTTTTGATTTTTGTATTAATTTTGGCCTTCAGTTTCTCTATTGTGATATCTTCTTCAATACTAATGCTTTTTAGATAATCACTTTGGAA
>JAQSVH010000010.1:28458110-28488466 GCA_029448705.1 Adansonia digitata | reverse complement strand
TATTTGCTGTTCTATCATTCTTGTTCTTTTCTTCTGATTGATGGTTCTTTATAACATATTAGGTTAGATGGGGAAATATCTTAGTCAGATTGATTAATAAGTATCGAAAGAAGTTGTCCTTGAAAGTTCAGTGGCATCCTTTGTATGATACTCTTATTCATACGCATTTCATAAGGTTAGTTATTCAACATTTGCTTAAAATGCATTGCATATGTATTTTTGAATCCATATTATTGGCACATGACTAGTTAACAAAAATATTTTTTATTTTTTAATCTTTCCTCCAAATGTTTCCCTTACCCTTTTTGTGTCATAGTAAGATTTGGAGTCGTAACTACCACAGATGGCATGTGGTTAGAGTTCTCAATTTAAACTTTTATGATGTGGAGTCTTACACTTAAATCCTTGTCTGAAGAGGAAAGGATTTCATAGACATTTTCCTTAAATCATCTCTATTTAAATTTCAGCTCCATGGTAGGTCAATATAATATAATTATGTGCTAGTTTATTTGTGTATTTGCTGCTTGTCCTTTGATTATGTACAATTTTCAGGAATACAGGTCCAGAGGGATTAAGATTGAGACAGAGGCATTTTGAGATGGTTACTTCCCTTGTTAGATCTTGCCGACGGTTCTTTCCGGCTGGTTCTGCCTCTGAAATTTGGTCAGAGTTTAGGCAAGTGCTCTGAGGTTTTCTCAATCGGTTTTAGATACATTTTGGCTCTGCATAAACTACTGCAGTTTTTTGTTTTCAAAATTGATGTCAAACTGTCTTTAAAGAAAATTTAGTTGCTGTTCCATCTTATTCATTGTCTCTGACATACATAAATCCTTTTAGTTTGACTGTTCATTGAAACGAAAATGTAGTAATGATGTTCTATTTTTGTTAATGGAGTTTCTATTTTCTTACAAACAAAATTTATAATCCTCTTGAATACTATTTTCATGCTTAAAAGTGGCTAGCCAATAAGAAATCAAGGTGGTCACTATGGTCTTTGTATTGGGACCTTATTGACCTCTTCCTTTAGTACTCACGGTTCTCATAAGAACTCTAGGCTCGGTTTTTTCCATCCCCTGTGAAATAGAATTATCTGCTAGGCAATTTTGGCTAAGATTTTCTAAATGCTCGATTAAATTTCTAAAATCATTTTAATATATTCTCAGATCTCTTTTGGAAAATCCATGGCACAATGCAACCTTTGAAGGAGCTGGATTTGTGAGACTATTCCTTCCTACAAATGCAGACAATCAGGACTTCTTCTCAGAGTAAGGAAAACATATATTTCGGGACTTTCACTGTATTTTTTCACCTGAGTATCTTGAGAAAATTAATTTCCAATTTTGGCATGGCAGAAATTGGATTACAGAGTGTATGGAACTCTGGGACTCAATCCCAAATTGTCAATTCTGGAACAGTCAATGGACTGCTGTTGTGGCTCGTGTAGTGAAGAATTGCAAGTTTATCAACTGGGAGTGTTTCTTACCTACACTATTTACTAGATTTTTAAACATGTTTGAGGTGAGTGTATATTTCAAATGTCATTGATCCTTATTTATTGCTGGTTTGGAAGAAATGATCCTTCGTATTCAAATACTTGAAGTTGCTTAAAGCTCCTAAATACATGCACCGTTGCTGATGAGTGATATATGAATTCATCTTTGAGAACTGCTTATCAGAGACATTGTCAAAACTTAAGTTGATCTTAGCCTTCTAAAATAAAGACTTTAGTATACTTTTCCTTCTTGTTATCCTGGATTTTTAGCGTTAAATTTCTCCATTCCCTTTCTTGCAATTTCAGGTTCCAGTGGCAAGTGGAAGTGGATCTTATCCTTTTTCTGTGGACGTACCCACAAATACAAGGTTCTTGTTCTCCAATAAGACAGTCACTCCAGCAAAAGCCATTGCAAAATCAGTTGTAAGATGAGAAAACCATTGCCTATATGTTGCAAGATTTTTGAATTTATGCTCATTTATGGTTCCTAGTATCATTTTTGATGATTGATTTGGAAAAAAATATAACAGGTGTATCTATTAAAGCCTAGTAGTGGGGCACAGCAGCATTTTGAGAAATTGGTCAACCTCTTAGAACAGTTAGTTTGCCAACATTTTTTGTGCTTTAGATGTGATTTCAAGTTATCTGTGCTACTAAATTGGTTCTTAGATTGTTTTCGTTTTTTGTTTTCTTTTCTTTGTAGATACTACCATCCCTCTAATGGTGGTAAGTGGACATATTCATTGGAGCGATTTTTGCTCTATTTGGTGATTGCATTCCAAAAGCGCTTGCAGCATGAGCAGCAGTAAGAATATTCTGACAATATTCTGTATGTGTTTTTCATTTCGAATGTGTACTATTTATGTGCTGTGATTGCAGGAAGACAGATAATGATAATCAAGCTGAGCTTTACTTAGGAAAATTAGAAAGGACTGCATTTGTCAATGTGCTGCTGAGGCTAATTGATCGTGGTCAATATAGCAAAAATGAACAACTGTCTGGGACTGTTGCTGCAGCAACATCAATCTTATCCTATGTGGAGCCCTCTCTGGTTCTTCCATTTTTGGCTTCTCGGTTCCATATGGCCTTGGAGACGGTTAGTAATGTTTGTATGCATTTTTTGTATGATAGTGTCGTTAAAATTTTATGCTGGTTCATTTATTGCTTAATATGTTTTGATCATACTAGTACATTGGTCTGACTGATGTGTCTTAATTCTCTTTGCTTGTAAAGGTATGCTTCTTTCTTTGAATTGACTTCTTTTTTTCAACTTCGTGTCTATCAGATGACTGCCACGCACCAATTGAAAACTGCTGTGATGTCAGTAGCATTTGCTGGACGTTCTCTTTTTTTCACATCCCTATCAAGTGGTTCAGTTAAGCCAGTTGATCTTGGAGGTGGTGATGATATGTTCATTGCTCTTCTCATGGTTTCATTATCAAATGCACTACTTGGGATGGATGCCAATGATCCTCCAAAAACCTTGGCAACTATGCAATTAATAGGCTCCATCTTTTCCAATGTAAGCTCCAAGCCCCTCATCCTCTTAGCAATTTGGCTCACGTTTAATCTCTTTCAAATGCCTTTTTTTTTTGTTCATTTCCCTCAAATCCAGCAGATGGCTATGCTGGATGATAATATGGACAAGCTCTCATTCATGCCCATGTTTTGCTTTTCTGAATGGCTAGATGAATTCTTTTGCCGCCTTTTTTCATTACTTCTACATTTGGAACCGAGCAGTGTTCTGTAAGTAATTCGTGCTATTTTGTTACTGTGTTTGGTTCATTATATTTAGATCATTTGTTTCTGTTTTTGCAGGAATGAAGGCCTTCATTCATCAGCAACATCAGGAACTTTTCTTGTTGAAGATGGTCCGTACTACTATTGCATGCTCGAAATCCTACTTGGGAGACTTTCAAAACAACTATATAATCAGGTTCCTGTTTTTGGTTCAAATGATAAGGTCATGTATTTTGCTTTTTGGGAACACACTCCCGTTAACTTTTCCTCATAATCAGAACAGGCTTTAAAGAAAATCTCCAAGTTTGTTCGGACAAATATTCTTCCAGGGGCAATTGCGGAGGTTGGACAGCTTTGCCGTGCATGTGTTCGTTCAAATCCCGAAGAGGCAGTTGTTCAACTTGTAGAACCAATTTTATCATCTGTTTTATCCTCTTTGAATGGAACACCTGTTACAGGTTTTGGAGGAAGAGGAATTCTGGATCTCGCTGCTTCAACCAAGGTTTGTTTGCTTGTCAATGGTGTTCTTGGTAGTTTTGTTGCTCTTCCAGATTTTTGTAGTGGAAGTTGATATATTTTCATTGTTTTTTCCTTTTTAGGCTAAACCCACCCTTTCTCCAGCTCTCGAAACAGCAATTGATTATCAATTAAAAATATTATCAGTTGCCATTACTTATGGAGGCTCTGCACTTCTCCATTATAAGGATCAATTCAAGGAAGTGATTTTTTCTACATTTGACTCCCCATATTGGAAGGTTTTTCCCCCATCTATAACTTAGATGTTTTATGAAAATGTTTTTTTAGCTTTGTTTCTTTACTTCTTTTTTTGACTGACTTGTTTCGAATAACAGGTTAATGGGGCTGGCGATCATATTCTTCGCTCCCTGCTGGGAAGCCTGGTCCTATATTATCCTATGGATCAGTACAGGTATTTTAATTCATTTCATTTGCTCAAATTCTCAAATGATTATGACTTTTTTTTTTTTAGTTTTTCAACTTGCCTTGGAACAAAATAAAGGAGATTCTGGCTTTTAGGTGTACATTCAATCACCCTGCTGTCGCTGCATTAGAGGAATGGATCAGTGGAAAAGATTATTCTGATGGAGCACTGAAGGGGCCGAAGTGGCATATTCCAAGTGATGAAGAAGTTCAATTTGCTAATGAACTTTTGGTTCTCCATTTTCAATCGGCTTTAGATGATCTTTTAAGAATATGCCAAACTAAGATCCACTCTGATATAGGTAAAACACAATCTTATTGAATGGTGTATAAGTCTGATATCCAAAGGGGTTCCGGGAAATCACTATGCTGAAGAGTTTCTTATTTCATTTTGGGGGATGTTCATGAAGTATTGATTTTCTTAACATCATTGGTTAATTTCATATTATGGTAGAAAATGGTACTTCTTTTTGACATTCATGTGCAATTTATGATGCAGGCAATGAGAAAGAACACTTGAAGGTGACTCTTGTACGTATTGATTCTTGCTTGCAAGGTGTATTATCTTGCTTGCCTGATTTCAGGCCACCTTCCAGGAATGGCATGATCCAAGGCTCCAGTTATCCTTCTTTTCTAATAGCTGGAGCTACTGGTTCAAGGGTTGGCAGCACTGAACTGCGAGAAAAGGCTGCTGAGGTTTTACACACTGCCTGCAAGTAATATTCTAATTTCTTTGCATCTGATCGATACAATGTTAGATAGCTATGGTTGCTGAATGTCTTTTGCTTTTGCTATGTGCACAGATACTTACTAGAGGAAAAATCAGATGACAGCATTTTATTGATTCTCATTATACGTATCATGGATGCTCTTGGAAACTATGGTAACTGACACTACATGCAGATGAAATAAATTTCTTAAACTTATGGGAGATGTTAATAGTAATTAATAGTTTGCTTTAATTGTTTTTCCCTTACTGACCTCTTTCTCCTGCCTCACATCAATTTATTTTTCAACCTGTTTCATATAGGAAGTTTGGAATATGATGAGTGGTCAAATCATAGGCAGGCTTGGAAGTTGGAATCTGCTGCCATTATAGAGCCTCCAATAAATTTTATAGTACCTTCACATTCTAAAGGAAAGAGAAGGTAGAGTGTTCTATGTTGATGTTTCTTTTGACAATTACTGTACAATGTTAAGAGGATCATGGCATCTAAATTCTGAAGCTATTTTTGTGCATTCCAGGCCTAGGTGGGCTCTAATTGACAAGGCATACATGCACAGCACTTGGAGGTCATCGCAATCGTCTTATCATCTCTTTCGGACAAGTGGAAATTTCTGTCCACCAGACCATGTAATTCTGTTGATGGATGATCTTTTAAATCTTTCTTTGCATAACTATGAAAGCGTTCGCATGTAAGTCCTCCCATTTTAATCATTCTGTCATGTCATTTGAGGACCACTCACTTAGCATTTAACTTGAATCTGTTAAAATGAGCCTATACTATGAGCAGATACAGACAAGCACATAACAAACACTCTGTCTTGAAAATCTGTCTGAACGTCTAGGACATTTAAACTTTACAAGTGAGAACTGTTATCCTTTTATTAGTTTATTGAAATTGTACTAATGACAATTTCATTTCTGTATATTTCAAGCTGCTAGGGAAGTATGCTGCTCTATGTGTACAGGATCCTTGTGAAAACATGTCTTTGGCCTTACTTTGGCAATCTCTTTTGCTTGTTTGTTAGGCTTGCTGGAAAATCTCTGTTGAAGATAATGAAGAGGTGGCCATCTTTGATTTCAAAGTGTGTGCTCTCTCTGTCTGAGAATTTGAGGAAACGCAACTCACCAGAACATGCAGTTCTAGGTTCTTGTTCTGTGCTCTCTGCACAGACAGTTCTCAAGCATTTGATAACGGTAAGCACCCAGCATAAAGTGGTCTTAATTATATTCTAAAATACTGGTTTCTTATAATTACTCTATTATATCAGGATCCAAATTCATTCGCCCCATTTCTCCTGGCTATTCTATTAAGGTGACCTTGATTTCTTCTCTGGATTTACTTTAAAAGTGCTCTTCTTTATGTTACACTAAATAGCATTGGTTTTATACATTTTTCCTCGATTTGCAGCTCCCATAATGAATCACTAAAAGCCCAGAAAGCGATCAATGAGGTACGGTCTTCTCCTGTGGTAATATTCTTGATGTCATCTGTCAATATCTTGCTTATAATATCTTTATGCTTCCAGCTTTTTGTCAAATACAACACCCACTTTGCGGGTGTTTCTAAAAGCATGTTTAGGACGGTGGAAAATCATATAGATACCCCAGATTTTGCCGATTTGGTGTCTCAGATTGGTTCTATGAGTTTTGATTCTACAGGTTTGCATTGGCGGTAAGAATAACTGTTTGCCCACTTGATATGCTGACATTGATTTGGGTTGTCATGCATTTCACTTATTATAAATTGCAGATGTGCATTAGTTTCATTTTTGATGCACATAAGAATTATTTTCCTACCGGACCTTGAAATAATTTTATATCAGACTGAGGCTCTGTTTTTTTTTCTTTTTTTTTTTTGGTGTTTTCTTCGGTTCCAGGTATAATCTGATGGCTAATAGAGTTTTGTTATTGTTAGCCATGGTGTGCCAGAGTGACCCACAAATTTCACCAAAAATCCTTTCTGAAACTGCTGGTGAGCGTTTTTCTTGGTCACAGTGGATTTTATCTTAACTGTCAGCTGGTATTTGTCCCATTAATTTAGTGGAAATTTTTCAAATCCAGTTTTGCCAATTTTTTTCCTGCTTAGGTCACTTCCTAAAGAACTTGAAGAGTCAACTTCCTCAGACAAGAATACTTGCAATCTCAGCACTTAATACACTATTAAAAGACTCACCTCATAAGATGTCAGCTGATGCTCGACAGATATTCTCCGGGAATTCACAGGAAAATGTTAAATCTCCCCTTGAAGGAGCATTACGGGAGATATTTCAGGAAGAGGGATTTTTTAATGAGACCTTAAATAGTTTGTCCCATGTCCACATAATAAATGATACTGACAGTGCATCTTCTGGAGGAAATCATGGAAATTCTTTTTTTCAGAGCTTGGGTGACAAATTAACAAGCCTTTTTTATTTTGACTTTTCAGCTTCATGGCCTCGTACTCCTAGTTGGATCTCTTTATTAGGAAGTGATACTTTTGATTCAAACATTGCCTGTATATTTAAGCGGTTAATACAAGAATGTGGAATGCCAGTTTTATTGGCTTTGAAAAGTACCTTGGAGGAGTTTGCAAATTCCAAGGAGAGGTCTAAGCAGTGTGTTGCTGCTGAAGCATTTGCTGGAGTGTTGCATTCTGATGTCAATGGTCTTTTAGAGGAATGGGACAGCTGGATGATGGTCCAGCTACAGCACATTATTCTTGCTCAATCAGTCGAATCCATTCCTGAGTGGGCAGCCTGTATACGTTATGCAGTTACTGGGAAAGGAAAGCATGGAACTAGAGTTCCCCTTCTGAGACAACAGATTTTGAGGTGCTTGTTGACACCTTTACCTCCAACTGCAACTACAACTGCAGTTGCAAAGCGCTATGCTTTTATTTCTGCTGCGCTTATAGAGCTATCCCCACAAAAAATGCCTGTGCCTGAGATACATTTGCAAAATAAACTTCTTAATGAGCTGCTGGGTAATATGTGCCACGTGTCGGCCCAGGTAAGCTTGCCTCTCATCTACATATGTCAATTTCGCATTAAAATTATTGTGGGTGTGAAATGGTGTTAACCTCTCTCTCTCTCTCTCTCTCTATGTGTATATATATATATATATATTATATATATATAATGATGCCAATGGCTTAATGCATTGGGAAATCTAAATTGTACTCAATTCTGTTCTGAGTTCTTGGATGGCATTAAAATTTTGGATATGAATGTGGATATCTAGAGGTTTTTCTTTTGTAAATATCTCATAAAATCTTGTGTTGGGCAGGTAAGGGAAGCTATTGGGGTTACCCTATCTGTGTTGTGCTCTAACATTCGTCTTCATGTGTCGTCTTCGCAAGATCATTCAAATGAAAGGGGAGTGGCTGAAATTAATTTCCAACTTAAGCAGGAAAACTTGGTTCAACTACTAACAGAAAGAGCATCTGAAGTTGTTGTGAACATCCAGAATTCCAGCCCCTCTGACGTGTTGGATTCCTCAACAGACATAACTATTAAAAATGGTCATCAGAATGGTGATTCACAGGGAGATGTCAGATGGATGGAAACTGTATTAATTTTTTTTTTATCTCTTTTGTTATTTTGAGTTACTCTCAATTTGATCTTCTTTTCATTTTTATATCTGGGTTTGATCACTTTTCCTTTGTGACATGACAGTTATTTCATTTTATCATCTCCGCTTTGAAGTCTGGAAGATCTTCATATTTGCTTGACATTATTGTGGGGCTCCTTTATCCTGTTATTTCCTTGCAGGTATGTAAAACACAGTTCTTTTGGTACTTGTTTTAGATTCTACATAATGGGATATTTTCTATCACCTTACATCAACTTGAGTGCTTTATATTCTACTTAGTGTGTATTTTTTCCAAAAATTATAGTTAAAATCACATTTTTTTTCAATCCAAAAAAAATTGTGGTTTTAACTACAATGTAAAATGGGGAAAGAAAAAATAGGTTAATTACTAGATACTGAAAAATTATTGTTGTGTTAGAGGTTGATTCTGGAAGTAATTCATTCTTCATTCATTTGAAGAAAAATATATTCATAGCATTTACAGTATGGTTTGCTGTCAACAATCTTTTTCATTTTAATTTTTGTTCAAACTTTTTATTTAGTTCTCCAATTTGGGGGCTCAACATTTTCCGATGGGAATCTATTGCAGATAGAATCCTCATGATATGTAAACTGTGGTAATTTTCTTTTAGTGGTCATTAAACATTGTAAAGGTTTCTTCATCTCAGACTTTGGATGCAAACTCCTTGGTTTATGATTTTAACATACTCTTAATCTTGATTGGCGTGTCAATTTGTAATTGTTCATATGCAACTGCCATTTGCCTTGTGTCCACCATCTCAATTGAGTTGTGTGCCTCTACAATATTGTGATTTTTGTTCTACTTGAGCCCTCCTTCCCCATGCATAAGCTTGTTTTACTCGCCCCTGCACATGTTTTGGTGATCACTAGTACTCAGCAAAATCAAAAGTATGAATGTATGACATTTCTATCTCTAAGCCTATGTCTATGTTTTTTTTTTTCTTTCTTTTTTTTGTTCATTTAGCATATATCTACTCTCAGAATTCTTGGAGCAAATTGACATACAGCTGCCTCATTGGAGCTCTTTATCTCTGTATCTTTAAATTTTGGCTTTCTGGTTGGTTGATTTGCTTTAGGATCTAATCTTGTTGATTATCCTGACTTTTATATCTGAGATATTTTGGCCTTTTGAAGGAAACATCAAACAAGGATTTGTCAACGTTAGCGAAAGCAGCATTTGAATTGCTAAAATGGAGAATCATTTTAGAACCCCATCTTCAGAAGGCTGTTTCTGTTATTCTTTCCTCTGCAAATGATCCTAACTGGCGAACTAGATCAGCAACTCTAACATATCTGCGAACTTTTATGTTCAGGTGTGTTCCTTCTTTAAGGGATTGGTAATTTCCTATTTTAGCAAAGCTAGTGGTAGGAGTCAGATCCAGCATATAGTTTGAGAAAATTTCTGTATGCATTATAATGCAGTTGTGCCGTATTACAGGCACACTTTCATTCTCTCAAATGGGGATAAACAAAAAATCTGGAAAACAGTGGAGAAGCTCCTTCAGGACAGTCAAGTGGAGGTTTATTTTTCGCTAACTCTTATATAAGATGTTGCATATGTGGTCCACAATAATATTAGACTTTACTATGAGGGACTTCTTATTTATTAAAAAACGAACTGTCAGAAGTTATGAGCTGAGTTCTGCTCTCTGAATGAAGTACAAAATAACAGAATTTGAAGTCTTGCGCTTTTACAATAATTGTTTTACAAGTGACACCCTGGTTTAATCTGTCTCTTGCCCCAGTTTGAGGATCAATGTTCTTGGATGGAATTTTGATATTAATACTTTCAACTAAAATGCTACATTTTCTTAGGTAAGAGAGCATGCTGCAGCAGTGCTAGCTGGCCTAATGAAGGGTGGGGATGAAGATTTAGCTAGAGATTTCCGTGAAAGAGCTTACATAGAGGCAATTTCCATTCAACGAAGTAGAAAGACGAGGTATTTCTTTGTCATAATGCCCGTTAAATGTCAAATATTTGATGTAATGGAAACTAATGTCTTTTAGATACTAACAAGTTTCAGTTTGTTTAATTGAAATCAAAAGCAGCAAAAGTCACATTTTTTGTTTTGATCGGGCTAGAGGTGATGCCAAGATCTATCCTCAAGCATGAGATTATAATTAATGCTAGTATTGCTACTGTCATGATGATAATATTGGTTTCTGTGATGAAGCTAGTCTAATAATAGACTTGTGAATGCAGGAATAGAAATTCTGGAAACTCTGTGGCATCTGTACATGGTGTAATACTTGCATTGGCAGCTTCTGTGTTATCAGTCCCATATGATATGCCCAGGTTGGTCTATGTTAAATATAATAAATAGTTCAAATGGTAGTAATAATTCAGTTGTTATACATAGATTACTAGATATTTTTCGAGGATAAAGTCTTAACTAAATCCTTGTATTTTCAGTTCAAAACAGTTGAAAGGATTAAATTAGTTTATTTGCTTCCTAATGACTGCACCAGGGGGCAATTTTAAGTCTTATGCATCCTCAGAAATACATTTGGTTAATGTAACAATACTTTTGGTTTTAGTGTTTTCCATTTGATTAATTACTGTTTGCAGAGTGCCTCAGTTTACCAAGAACCATATTAATTGTCTTAGGAAGTATTTTTAGGGTACTTGTCAGAAAATGTTCATGTTATTTGAGGAAGGTTGGTTTCACTTTGTTTTTTTTTTTTGATAGGCGACTATCTTATTAGAGAGTAAAAACATAACACCCATACAAGAGGCTATAAGAGATAAAATCCCACTTGAATACATAAGACCTATTCTGTACATCCAATCCTCAACAAACAAGAATAGAGAATTGAAAAAAGCGTTAAACCCGTAGCCCCACAGTAGGGTTGGTTTCACTTGACCTAAAATAAATGGACAGAGTTTGTGTATTTTGATAATATTATTTTTTACTAGGAAGTAACAGTTAAAAAAAAAATCCATATACTAACTCTATCTACTTTTCTTCAAAGCATGAGGGCAGTTGGCATAATTGGATTGTACTATTTGTATCGCTGTATCGCCATTGAAGCATGAGCTTGATGCACAAGGGATGGTAGCTTGTATAACAAGAGAAACCATAGATAAGAAGTGGGCAAAATGTTTGTTTACATAAGAATAAATGAAAAATATTTGATGAAGAAAATGTTGGAGAACGAGGTCTCGAAAGTGGAAAAATATTCTACGGCTGATAAATTCATCTTTCTTGGGTACTTGCAACACTGCATAAACTTTCTGAAGTAAAATTATTAGGAGGCTGGTTTGTTTGATATCTTCCATGTTACCAAACTTGAGGGTGAATGTCTAGTACGTGTATGTGTCTAACATAGACATGCTCAATTTTTTAAAAAGTTTTTTCATATATTTAGAGTATCATATTTCCATGTTTATGTCCGAATATGTGTTGGACATAGGTACTTTAGGGAGAATGAAGAGTAGGTAGACACCTTGATGTGCATTTTCATCCGCCTTGTTGATTTTGTATAATATGTAATTATGGATCGAAAGTTGACCTTAGGAAACTTGGTGATTCAAGGAAATTGAGATTTCTTCGGGCTTGTTATTGTTAATTTGGAAAAATGGCTTTCTTTAGGGTGGGCCAAAGTCCTCTCAGTATATAATCTCTTTTTTTCGCTTGGGTAGCCAAGATCATCTTCCTATCTTCTAACTTTACCTGCACATTTGAATTGTTTTGCTTCTAGCCATCTAATTTTCAGGACTTAATGGAATGCTAAACGCCAGTGAAGCATCCCTTCCCTCCCTCTCCCCACCTTTCACTGTCAGTTCTTTTTGCTGTGTTATTTATGAACAAGTTCTGTTTGCAGTTGGTTACCTGATCACGTTACATTATTGGCTCGCTTTGTTGAGGAGCCATCACGTGTAAAATCAACAGTGACAAAAGCAGTTGCTGAGTTCCGGCGTACTCATGCAGATACATGGAATGTTCAAAAGGATTCATTTACTGAAGAGCAACTTGAGGTATCTGCACAGAACTATGAACGGTTATGGATTTTCAATTGAGCTGGATAATATGATGCTTGGTTTTTGTTTTACAATTTTTTATTTCATGCTTGCAGGTCCTGGCAGATACATCTTCTTCATCATCATATTTTGCTTGATCTAGATTGCTTTCCTTGAGAGAGAGAGAGAGAGAGAGAGAGAGAGAGAAGACTTAGCAGAGAATGCAATAATTGGTGAACAAATTTTATGATTTACTTGTAAGTTTCATCATAGACATAGTTTATAAAATGATTTTTTATTTACATTGCCAAATATAACCTTTTCTCCCAAGATGTTTATTGTTGGCCATGCAATAGAAATTTTCTTGCCTACATAATTTTAATAATTATTCTTTGTTGTTAAAGGCTTCTCTATATATAGGATTGATCAGATCATCTGATGGTATGGTATCCCACAACACACAATCTGTATTGAATATGCTTGGTGCATTCTTAATTTCTTTTCCACCCTGGAATTCTTCTCCATTTTCATCCTTTAATTTCTCATGTGACCTGCCTTGTTCCCCTGCGGTACATGTGCTTCCTGTACACATGCTCTGGCTCCATGGTGAGCCTGAGCCACCCCCTTCATTACCGAAAGATGATGGGCCATATTGATGATATCCGGTAACAGAAGCAGGGAAAACACCACAAGCCCGTTCAAAATTAGCCGATGTTGCCCTGGTACTAGTAGTAGGCTCCCACGGCTTATTCAAGGGTGGTAGCATGTCGGCTTCTTGTATCGCCCTTGATAAATTCAGTTTGATCTTCTCAACTGTATCATCATCTTTCTCATCTTGTTTGCTGCTAACATAAGCAGCAACTGTGGTATTCCCTTGTGTTGAATTTGATTGTTGAAGCTGGAAATCGATGCGTTTCTTAGTGAGGAGGTGGAGCATTTCATCCTTGAAACAGCCAAGCGCTGCTTCTGCTAGATGAGCCACCTGTGGGGGAGCCAGTGTGGTGGCAATCTCAGCCATGAGATGAGAGAAGGGCTTGTGGGTGACAGGATCTATACCCATGCCTGAAAGTTTCTTCTTCAGCTTGGTGTTCCAGTGATTTTTAACGTCATTGTCAGTGCGGCCAGGTAACTGAGCTGCAATCAAGGACCAGCTGCAATGCGGTGCCATTTTTGGACAAGTTAATATGTAGACCAAAATTATTATGAGTGAAATAGGAGGGAGAAAAAGGAAAGCTAAACAGGCTGGCTTTATCTTGAATTTATTTTATGTAAGGAGGCATTTTTTGTTTGAGCTGAGAAACAGGCATTAGAAGAGTGTACCGGTTGCCAACGACGGAATGAAGTTTCACAATAGTTTGCTCCTCTGCATCAGAAAATTGGCCATGCTTAAGGTCTGGCCGGAGGTAGTTAGTCCATCGCAACCTACAGCTTTTCCCACATCTTTGAAGACCTGGCAAATCCCGTCCCAAAGGTTTTAAGACAAAAATACGTAATAACACAATTGGGTTGGGTGGTAAGAAAGAATTATGATGAAATGATGGCGATAAAACATAGATAGACAGACCAGCATTCTTGGGGATAAGGCGCCAATTGCGGGTGCCATGTTGGGCTATGTAGGAGGACAGCTTGTTGTCTTCCTCGGGTGTCCACTGTCCTCTTTTCACATTGTCCTTCTCACAACATGGAATCCGACCCATCTTCTCTTTTCTTTGATTATTATTATTATTATTATTTCACTCTTAATCTATAAGAAATTAAATGCTAACAATATGATTAAAGCAACAACAGAAAAAAAAAAGGGTAGAAAAAGCAATAAAGCGGATTTGTTTTGGGGGGGGGGTGGGGGTAGTTTTTTTTTCTAATGGAATGGTGAATTGTTTATATACAAAGGAAAGTTATAGCATATTGCATGGGGGGGGGGAGGTGTAGGAAAAGAGAGAAACGGCATCAAAGGTGCATGATTTTATTAAAGAATTCAACGCTATTGAGCGTATGAGGGATTGGCCGGTAGCTCACCCGCAAGACGCCCGGTCAACTCTCTCTCTCTCTCTCTCTCTCGGTCACTGACTGCCTTTGAGATTTCATGTTCGTTCGTTGGCTTTCTGCTTTGCTTACACAAAACTAGACAAGCTTTCGTAACACCCTTTCCTTTCCTTTCTTTTCCTTCCCCTTTTTGAGTAGCAATGCGAAAGTTTTTGGGCTGTTGCACGTGTGTGTGGCTCATTACTTTTCTTGCTTGATTGCAACACTAAATCAATCATATTCTTATCGTATATTGCCTTTCCCCATTCATACTTTACTACAAAATTTTCGACGTACGTCGGTGTCGTAATCAATCGCCCACCAATTAATGCTCTACATTAATTGGGGTTTGTTGTTGCGTAACAATCAACGTAACTGTCACAACAAAATTATTTAAATACATATCCTTAGTCCTTATATCCATCCCCTTCAAAACCTTAGGAATACTCGTACTGGATTCACAAGGCCCAAAGTTTTCTTCATTTAATCTCGAACGAGAATCATCTTTCATTAAACCCCACTTCACTTGCACCTACATAATTCTGCACATTCTAATTAATTAAACATTCCAATTCTATGCTCTTTATCCATATTTGTACCCACATCCTACCTAATATTAACCAAAGTTAAAAGGCAAATTCTTGGGTTTTCTTTTAAATGTGTATATATATATATATATTAACTTGGATCTTGGATGAATCTAAAGTGTAACCCTTTGTTCTAAGTTCTACAGCCTATTCATTAACCAGGAAGAACTCTTTGACAAATTTCATTAAATGCCAGTTTGTGAATTAATAATCCATGCAATACAATCCCTCTCTTGCACATTGCAAATGGCTAGGCATACACCATCAAAATCTGGATATGACGATTGGATTAGATTAGATTAGATTAGATTATTTCACTCCAATACAAGATTTTCTAAGTTCCTGAAATATGATACAAGCCCTCTCACACGCGACCCACGGGCCACAAGATTTATGGCTGGCTAATATTGCGTATTTCCACTGAAAGTAATAATCCACATAAATTTCTATTCAAGTAAAATACTAGAAGGGCCGTGTCTTGTCTTCTCGTGACCTGGAATAATGTGAATGAAATTCTTTATCTTAATCTGGCAGTTTTAAGCCCTTCAATCGACCCTACCAGGGCAAAAAATTGTTAGGGGAAAGCAAAAGATGCTAAAACTTTGAAACGTACGCCATCAACTTTCTCCCTTGACCAGGCTTCAAGATTTTCTCAAAATGAAAAACTAGTCAAGCACGAGGACTACAAAAGTGTTCAAAGTGAAAGACTAGTCATGGTAGTGACCAAATATCTAGTCTATATGTGATGAACAGCAAAATGAACAGAACAAATTGATATATTTGTAGATTCAGCTTCTTTTGAAAAGCTTGATATCTCTGTAAAATTCAATATCAAGCCCATAGTTCATGAAATACATTTGCTCTACGAAAGCCAGGCAACAAATTAAACTTAACTTCCTATATTCTAGCAAACATGATATTTAGTTTTCCTTTATAGTCATGAGTGGTGATTTCAGTGATCTCTTAACCTAATTTTGCACTAATAAGTCCCTGAATCGACCCTATCAAGCCCACTATTGTCACAAGCAAGCATAAAAAGCTAAAACTCCTAAGAACAACCCATTTTGTGGTCCAGGGTTGAATTTTCTTCTGCACGAAGTACATTTCCACGGGAAAATATATAGCTAAAGGCCAAAAGTTCAAGGCCCCCAGCACTCCTAATACCTGGTTGAAGTATGGGAAGATCATTGCAAGAGCAGTTGTCGATGCAACATAGGCTGTTCGAAAGCATATCTTGAGAGGATTCATTTGAAACGAAGGCAACAATGGGAGTTTGACAGTATAGAAGTTATTTACGAATCCACTGCTTGGGAACTTCTTGGTAAACCATCTCTCCACAAATGCAAATACTGGCTGACTAAAAATCTAAGAAAAATAGGAGGTGAAACATGATTGTAAGCAAAACATTATATATACCAATCTTGTAACTTTATATCTGTTTCAAAAAGTTTGCCAAGGTGCTAGTGGATTTTCAATATAGGGTGAACATACCTGATATCCTCCCACCAGGTGAAGAACAATGCAAGCATTTGCAAAATCAATAAGCCAGTAAGGCTCATAAAATCCAAATCCTGTCAAGAGATTTCCAGGGGTATTGTTGCCAAAGGCAGCATATCCGAAGCAACCACAGCAGAGGTAGAAGAAGGTTGTTAGAAAGATTGCAATCATTGAGGCCCTCTTCATGGTCTTGTTCTCCGGTGGAGGTGACTTCAAGGTATCCTAAATTCAAACAATTTTATGATTCATTTTAGATCCTAAATTTTTTCTTGATTCATATCCCAGGTATTATTTTGAAAATATTTTTGAAAATATTTTGAAAATATTATGTTTCAGCTAATATTTGAAAATATGATGTTTTTTTCCATGTTCCTGTTTCATTTGATATAAAAAGAAATGAAGCCATGCCTGTATTTCTAAAAGAATGATTGAATATGGGTAGGCAAATGCAATGTCTCCAAGGGCCTGGAATGCCAACCATAGTTTATCAGCGACATTAGCAGCAGGCACGCCAGTTACACTCCCCATAATTCTCCCATTTTCTGCGATCGGAAACATGAGTGATGAGTCTTCAATGCAAATCCAGTCACACTAGTTATATTTTTGTTGTCAGATAAAACTTAAGATACCCTAAACTGAATATGACATTGAGTTATAGTTTGTTTGTTTGTTGTGTAGGCTAAGTCTGATAATTATATTAGTGCTATCCAGATATGTAGATACTATGATAGAAATATGAAATATAAGTTCCTGATGGGGCATCATAAGTTTTGAACAAGTAACAGAAATGAGGAAAATTGAAGGCATATTCAGAGATATATATACCTATCACTTTTGCAAACCCAAGTCCAAATCCTATGAATGAATAAGTAAAGGACATGATTGCAGCAACCACTGAAAGCCATTCCATGTTATGGAAATCTGGTATCTGTGACATCACAACCTGAACAGCTCCAAATAGCAGCATGTAGGAAGTATCTCCATATGAACATGGAGCATTGTGGCCTTCTCTGTGGTAACAATTTGATTTCTGAATTGCTCTGTACTAGGCCAACAACAAAAATAAACATAAAGAATTAAACTTTAGGATCCTTATCAATCCGAAGCCAGTAGAAATTAGCAGGAGAGAAAAAGTAGGGAAAAGGATTAGGAATTAATTAAAGAAAATAAAAGATGAACTTAAAGAGAGTCACTCGTGAAATAAATCTTGTCCGGGGCCTTCTAAAAATTTTATACATAGATAGTAATGTAAACTAAGGGAGTCGCCCAAGTACCTCATACTGGCCGCAGTAGTAATTACATAAGCAATATCAGTCCCATACAGGCTCAGGTTTTGAAGCAAAGCACACAACCAAGTCCGTTTTCTACCTGAACTATCAGTCAACCAAATTAGACTTCATAGCACGATAGTTGCTAAAAGGAAAGGATAAAATTGTAGTACATGGGAATATCCTAGAGATGGATTTTAGCAGGAAGAGAAGAGAACGAGTGAGATTTCAAGTTTAAAACTACCAAGATACAGTTGAACAGCTTCCATGTAAGACTTGTTTCGTGTTCCATCGTCGGACCTATAACAATCAGAAAGAAGGAAGGCAGAAAGATAGGTGACAATAGCGAAAATAAGCAGGACAGTAGGCCCTGCTAGCCAACCTAGATGCGAAATACTCCATGCCAAGGACAAAACTCCAGAGCCGATAACAGCAGTGATGATGTGAGCCACACAACTCCACAGCGTTCCTGATTGAGTTCCCACACACCGTAAAATTAAAGATTGGACTTGGACCAAAACGAAAGCAGAATACTAATAAAAGGCGCACTATTCCTGAAATCTCCATTACCAGTTCTTGCGGGATGGCCATCATCGTCACAGGTGCCATTAACTATTTCCAGGGAGTGCTCGACTGCCATTGTTCTTCAAGGTCGTAGGCGATGGATTTTGATAAAATAAAAATTTACTACCTGGAGACCTAAAATAAAGGGTCTAAGGCCAAATTCGAATACAACACCAGTTATGACAGCAATATCATCAGATCAGAAAATTAATAAAGCCACAGCCCTCGAAGGAAAAGCTCTCTATCTCGTCATCAGGAAACACTTAGAATGAAAGTACGCTATTAATGAGGCCATTTCTTTAATACAGACAAAGATTCTTCAAATCATATTATATATAAAAAAATACTGCCACCGACACCAAGTTAGCAACTGCTTGAAGTAATTGTAAGAAACATGGAACGGGAAACTTCTGACTCAAACAAATTTGCCTACTCATGTATGCATCCTCCATCATCACATGATAACATATATAGCCTACTTGAAAAAAAAATTAAGATAACGATTCTAATGTGCTTGTGCTCTGTTCTGGTAATATCCCTTATTCCCGGCATCACTCCTCAGATCTTACTCTATCTAGAACCACAAAGTCATGAAACGACCTTATACAATACTTACTGCTGGGTAAACACAGTATATCATATACTAACCAGCCAGTAGTTAGAAAAAACTAAAACAGCTGGAAGAGATGAAGCCTTGAACTCGGACCTACACTGTATTATCTTATATGTAACTGCGGCTGCACATTGAGACAACCTTAGTTATTTTCCAAGGAAAAACTTCGAAAAGAAGAAGGACTGAGGAGGCGTGCATCTTCAACGTACACTTCCTGTAAGTCAAATTAACTGTCCTCTCCCCTATAATATAATATATATAATTACGTAATGGCCAGTCATTCTAGTTTGTTTCATGCAGTTCCTCTGACTCTGACTAACATTGATTCTTCTTATGGGCAAAACCCATAGCTTTAGAATCTAAGGACTGGGAAGTTGTGATAGGTTGGGGGATTGGTTGGGTAGAGTCTTGTTAAAAATGAAAAACAGAGGTCTAAGACAAGACCTGATTAATTTGCATCAAACTTTAGGTACAACTCTTAAATTGATAATTACTCCATCAAATCGACCTTTCTCGTAAGGTTTAATGCAAGTTTAAAAAATCAAATTATATTTCAAATAGGTTACACTTTTAAATTTCTTATTTAATTAGTTAAATTGATAGATTCATTTAAATGTGATATAACATATTAAAAAAATATTTTAATACTAAATAAATATTAAATATAATAAATAATTAATAAAATATGCAAATATAATTTTTTAAAAATCTTTTCTCTTATTCCACTTTTAATTTTTTTATTCAAAGTTTATGTGTTTGAGAAATTTTTAAAATAGAATTTTAAATTAATTTTAATAGAGATTGTATCTTGAGAACATTGCCATCCACACTAAATAATAATAATAATAATAATAATCATCTAAAAATTCCTTGACTATACTATAGATTTGTTGATTTTTTCTTTGTTAGTGTTAGTCCCAATCCAAATACTTTGATACAACAGTTTTCATTCTAAAAGTCTTTTGTCCAATAGCCGGCTTTGCTTTCGTTTGAGTTGAAATATTGACAAAGTAGTTTGAATTGAAAGAATCCAGCTAGTGCCTAACAGCAACAGACAAGCTGAGAAATCATGGGGTTCTTGATTGCGTGTAAAAGAGCTAAAAGAGTAGTATATGAATCAATCATCCTATTCCCAGCTAAGCTGAGCTAAGCCTAGCCTGTTGTTGCCCTTCTTACGCAAGCTAAAGTTAGCCCTGCCCAAGGAAAAACGAGAGACGAAACGGCGAACAGATCCATCCCATATTCCCATCCCATCCCATCCCATGCAATCATGTTATCTCTTCTTCTATTTATTTTCTTTTTTTTAATGTTTTTGTTTGCCTTGAATGTCCCTTAATAAACACGCAGCAGGTATGCCAAAAGCATTTATGAATGGCAGCCACATGCTTATCTCATCTCCCATTCTTCTCTAGATGAGGTAGGTTATATGTATGTATATATATATATATATTCATATTGACTGCCAACAATATTAAATTATACATTCAAACACTTCATACCATACAGTTAATTGAATTCATACAAACATTTTTTAAATATAATATTTAAAAAATTTAAAATTTAAATTTTAATATATATATAATTTTTTTCTTTTAATTAGGACCTCTTTATATTTAAAAAAGAATTCAGTTTTAAATAATTTTCAACTCATTCTTTATCGCTAATATTAATATATTTAATTCAAAAATACTACTATAGTTATCAAATAAGTAAGATGTCGTAATAAAAAAAACTAAAGGAAAAAAAAAGATTTGGTGTCAAGTTAGTAGTGTATATATGTAATAAATGCTACAGAACTTGCTGTGCTGATGAGTTGAGGTCACAATGTAATGTAAACAAAGGTGATTTACAAGGTTGGTCAAAAAGCAAATAAAAGATTCTTTTTTTTAAAAAAAAAAAAAAAGAAGAGGTTGATGTAGAAGAGACAATGTCCATGAACATGATTGCCCAATTGTCATTACATGCTACTTGCAATTTCTGCTGTCTGCTATGCTGTGTGTAATAATAGAAGGTGCAATTACAAATAACTTGATGTTTTTGTCCATGAAGTAAAGTCACAGAACTTGAGCTGGTTATTTGAGCCCACTAGGAGCCATGGACCCTTTGCCATGGACCCTTTGACAAGGTTTACATACTGTGTTTTTTATTTTACGCCACACATTATCTTAGACATTGAGAGCAATTATTTTCCTTTTTTAAGAAAAAAGTTAAATTGATAATTTAAAAAAAAAACCCATTTTTCCATTAAAGCATTTAAAATCTGGACTCAATTTAATTAATTTATTAATTTTTTTAAAAAATAATATTTTATTTATTTTTATTCAAATTTTAGCCTTTGTAATTTATTCTGTAACTTCTTTTTAATATTACAAAAAATATGAAAAAAATCATAAGATCAGTACATAAAATAAAATAGTTGGGAGTTGGTAGTCACTTTCTGAATGGACACACACACACACACACACACAAAAAAAAAAAAAGAGAGAAAAGAAGGTTAATGCATTTGGAAAACAAGAAGCAAATGTTGTCAAAATTGAAATCCTAAGGACAAGATTTTTGAAAAGAGAGAAGAAAACATGATGAAATCAATACTGATGATTAGTAACATTTTTTTTGTGTTTTCTTTTCTTGATGTGGTAAAAAAAAACTTATCAAAAAGCCGATTGAGTTTTAACTATGGGAACGTTGGATCAAGGTCAAGTCTACTAACTATAAGTAGTGTGTGTGTAAGAAGCAGCCGGAGGAGGAGGGGAAGCCAGACCCACAAAAACGATGGGTTCTATATAGCCTCTTTATTATTTCATGCATAATACTATATCCGAATTAAGTAAAAGAAAAAAAAAAAAGAGAGAAGGGATAGAATCATACTTGATGCTGCTAGCAGAGGTGATGACATAGGCGACTGCAGTCCCGTACAAGCTCTCCTGCGCAATTACTCCGCACACTTTGTGATGCTTCTCTCCTGCCAATGCAATTCATTTTATTTTGTTTTTCCATCGTTTCATATATATATATATATATATATATTCTTCTCCCTAAGTTCAAAGCTACAACTAGAATTAGAAACAACCATATTCGCAGTGTGGTAAAAGGTAAGAAATCCGAGCCTACACTGCAATTTCTGGATTAAGACAAGGCATTAATTATTTTACTTCATTATTTAACATATTTATTATGTTTAACATATTAAGGCAAGGCGTTAATCTCGGCCATTTCTATATATTCCTCATATTCTATTTATTTTGTTTAAAAACAAAAAAGAAAAAAAAAACCAGAGAATATTCCTTGTATCAAGGAGACAAATACCTAGAAACAGAACTTAGACTGAATAGTGTCCAGGACCATATTAAAAAGAAATCATGTGTTTCTTACCTGTAAGAATAGTCAAAATAATGAAGTTTAAATCTGGAAGCCATCTTATCCTTATATTATATAGGCATAGTAGTATAATAATAGCACTGAATTGATTTTGCAAATTTTAAAAGACCATAAATCAAGGGGCTGTCGGGTCTGTCTGCATACATTTAGATTGAGATTCCCTGGCCTTCTCTGCCTATTTATCTCACTATTTATACATTTTCTTTTAAATACTGCATGCTACTATCAAAGTTCAGCCGGCTTTATTTAGCTGGTCAAGGTCAACATTGCCTATAGACTAGAATTAAAGTATAAGGTGTGTCGTTAATTTACCAATGGAATCGGTTTAGCACTTGTTTGGGTTCATTCATTTATTAGATTTTATGATTTTATTGGCATAAAAAGGCATTTCGGTTTGGTTGGTGGGACCGGGAATGGGATAGATGAAGCACGCTTACCCAAATAGAAGCGAACAGCATCCATGTAAGATTTGACCCTGTTGGGGCCAAATACAGGGTCAGGATACATGTAGCAGTCACAGAGAAGGGAGGTGGAAACAAGGGTGACGCCTGCAAACGCAAACATCGAGATTGGGCCTGCAATCCATCCAAGTTGAGCGATGCTCCACGCAAGGGATAGAACTCCTGCCCCTATCACTCCCGTTATGATATGTGCTATTGCCGTCCATAAAGTTCCTTCACAATTCAAATGCCCAAAATATCAAATATTTAGCCCCAAATCCATATCATTGACTGCTTTTATGAAAGAAAGATACTTAACATCGCAAGTCGTTGAAAATCTGTCCAGTATAGTAAGTAAAGATTATGCAGATTTGGGCAGTTTTCTACCAAAACAAAAGTAGTACTAATTAAGAAGATAAAAAAGTTTCGGGCGGATTTTATGGGAAATTTTGCCTCCCAAGTTAGCATTAAAATTCTTAAGCTTCCTTTTGTATGGAAATATTGACTAACGATGTTTCGGATGTTTTTCGAGTTCTTACAGGCTCAAATATGCGTTGAACATGCAATGTGCAACACAGATGTAGAAAATGATACATGCATGTACACGTTCAAGAATGTCACCAGGATGTAGCAAACGAATTCGCCTCTCTTTTAGAATCATAATGTTTGATATTAATCATATGGCAGCTTAAAGCTAATGCTATCAATGCTTAAAAACAATTAACTCCAGACCTAATTATCCACAAAAAAAAAAGGAAGAAAAAGAAAGAAAAAAATTAAATCCAGACTTTGTGTGGCTTAAGTGACCACTCAAATATGAAATATATCCCTCTTTCAAACTGCAACTACCATTCAACGCTCACGCATGATGCAACTAATTAAAAAACACCAGCGGTAAAACATCGCAGGATCAACTCATGCTTTCCACCTTTCGTTCATGATTAAGCTTTTTTGACTTTGTTTTTGGCTGAAAGGGTTCGTTCATTTTCTTTTGACAACATAAGAACCAAGAAATCACACTAACTTCATTAAATAAGGAAAATTCTTGATCCTATTGATCACCACCTAAACTGGAGTTAACCAGAGGCATTTCAAGTGGCAGAACATTAAAGATGATTGATATAAAACATAAACTTTGAGATATATGTAGGCAATGAACCATATCTCCATAGAGTCACAGTAAAAAGCAAAAACGAAGAGGGTCACCAGTTAAACTTATATATACCAGTTCTTTTGACGGGCCGTGTTGATACTTCACTTGAGGAAGAACTTGCGAGCAATGGAGACTGGTTGTCTTCTCCAGCTTCTTCACACATGTCTGATGTTAACAATTGTCTTTTCGAACAGTATTGCTCAAAGATTGATGAAAGGAAAAGAAGCAAGGTATGATGGATGTTCAAAGGTTTTTTTTTTTTTTAACCTCGTTGAACCTTGCCCTATTCAAGACATCAATTAATGAAAAAAAATGTCTACTGATATTTTTATTGTTTATATCCATACGCAAGTTGAAGGTTTGGTAAGGTGGTTCGAAGAATTTCAGTTACCCAGATTCATTAGCTACTGTTTGAGAAGATTGTCAAGGCACGTACATGATTAAATTCAACAATAAACTATGACTATCATATATATATGTATATATATGTTTTGACTAACATATTTCCATCATCGTCAATTTACCCTTTTTTTTTTAATTAAAAGATGCATTTTCTAGCGTCGCTAGCTAATGAAGACTTTAAAACGCAAAAACTATAATGCCAGCTAATGAAACTGCATCAGTAATAGCTCAATCACATGTCTATTGACGTCACAGATCGAGAAATTTTTACGTTTTTCACACCAAACAAAGAAACTGTTTAGGTTTTTGGATTCCCGTATTGTTAAACAGATCCATCTCTTCAGTAGTTGCTCGAATCAAGTAGGAAACCCCAGCACAGGCTACTTATTGTTCTAAATTACCTTTTTGTTTAACATTGCTAAGAATCCAGCATCCTATATGCATACATGTAACAAAATTTTTGCTTTATCATGTTTCATCCACTTAATCTTCATCTTCCTTTGAAATTTTGTTTGGGTTTCGAAATTGCAGAGGGGTTTAGTGTAGGTCTTTATATTTCAATTCATTTAAAGCTAATTACATTTAATTTGCTCTAAATATTTGTATTCTTCTATGGAAACCCCCCCCCCCCCAGCTGTAATTATTTTTTAACCTACTTAACAAGAATTTTGAGGCTGCGGCTTTGAAATCTGCTTTTAGAGTTATGACGGGCAGACTAGATATTTACAAAATCCATGAGCCAGCCAAGCAGGGAAGATTAGCTAGACTTTACTATGGCGGGCATGGGTTTGAATACTTCTTTTTGTGGGATTATTATTATTATTATTATTATTTTATCTAAGGTTTTTTTTTTCCACAAATTTAAGTCCATTTTCGTCTTATTATCCTCAAAAACCCAAAGTGAAGACATGATCATATACTGACACATCAGTCTATAATTAAGTGACCACGTTTTAAATGTGTATGTACAACACAAGCCAATTTATTAAAAAAAAAAACTGTGATATTCAAACCTTAAATATATTAAATGCCACCTTTTAACAATGAATGATGATGGTATGAACCAAAACAAACCACTTTCCAGCCACAATCTAATTTGTGAAATATCCAGAAGTCTGAATCTTGATTTGTCACTAAAAAAAATATAGGTTAGGCACTAATATGAGCATTAGTCCAAAAGTTTAGTCCTATATAAGATTGAGCACTTAATTTATCTCCAGAAAAAAAAAATGGAATATCTGCCTGATAACAAAAGTATTTACACCAGCATGAGCATGCATATGACATGCACCGGGGACAAAGTTGTTCGGAAGCCATGGCCACGGCCTTGTCTCTTTCTTAATTTGAAATTCCAACCCTTAATTCAACTGTTTCGCTCATCACGTTTTTGGTCCCTTACTTTGATCTGCAACATTGAGAACCAATGTTACATTTACATACAGCACAGCCATTACATGCTAAAACAAACAATGACAACCTTGAAAGAGAGAAACCAAAAGAGAGATTTAGATTAGAGCAACTGACCATTTGAAGAAGGATCTTCATGTACAAAGAAACTCGCAGCTACTATCAGATAACAAAGAATAAGCATTAGTCCTTTGAAGTAGTTAGACGTTCCCTCCTGTACACAAATCAAAACAAAGTTTACTTTGAGTTATTTCCTACTGCCTTTTTTATTAAACTATTTTTTCTATATATATACATTTTTTCCATTTATGAACATCGCTTTAATTCTTGATGATGACGATGATGATAATAATAATAATAATGATGATACCCATTACTCGATTATAAAGTTCTTGATACACCAACCTGCAGAAAAAAGGCTACAACTATAACAGTTATGAACAGAGTTGCTGTCTCAAAAAGCTGGAAGTTTAAGTCCATTTTCTGCCCCATCATCCACCCAATAACCACACAAAAAGGTATCTGCAGATTCAGAAAGAATACAAGCTTAAAAGACCAACGCAAAAGAAACATCACTTTAGTTAACCAAAATTCTCCAGGACTTAAAATTTTTTATACTTCACACATCATCACAAGTTAAGTAAAAAGAGTGGAGATCGTTAAATAATTGACAAAAATGAGCCACCTCTAACTAACAGACACATATAAGAATGAAATATATGTAATTCATTAGTTAGTGCTAAGGCAATCCAAGAATAAAACCAAAAGTAAACCCAATAAATCCTGTCATTTGGAAGTATATGACATAAGGGAATAACATCAGTAGAAAATGAGCACATCCAATGTACAGAACCTACCCCAAACATAGAAATCTGAGTTGACGACCCTATTGCCACTCCCAAGGATATGTCCTGCAGAGAAGTTTATTAATTAGCAAAAAGCAAACATTTTATGAAATGATGTTACGAGAATTGCTTACAAGTTTGTCCTTCATGGCAAACATAATAGCGCTTGCATGCTCTGCAGCATTCCCAATTATGGGGAGCAGGATAACACTAATAAATGCAATTGGCACATTCCATGCATCAGATGCCCCCTAAGAAACAACAATCAAACAAGAGAAAGATCACAGAAAACCAATCAGCATATACCCTCATCAATGTTGTTGTTTTATTATTATTATTATTATTATTGTTAGGGGAAAAAAAAAAAAAAAGCAAATCAATGTTAAAAGCATACTAAGTGCTAACTAATTACCCCTGCTGATAAGAAGAGCAAATTTGGATCTCTAACCAACTTACATATGACTATGTCAGGGATTCATGTTCAAATTGGTTTGTCTAGACCCCTAAAGTATGAGCCAAATCTAAGTGAAATCCATTCCTCTTTCAGAACCACACTACCAACAATTCTGCTCCCAAACATGACATCACTTGATGCATATCATCAAACCAGTATTTCAACACTAGTGCACAATGTAACATGCACTGATTCATTAGGTAATGGGCTCCAGAATTTAACTAAATTCTTTTGAGTGACCTATGATCTCAAATGTTTTAAAATATCCATGTCATTAACCAAGAAAGAGAAAAGATTAAAAAGCAAATGTTACCTGTATGGTATCAACCAAATAGTCTGATAGGATGGAGATCCAAGCAGTCATGATTGCAAGCCAAATCACTGATTCCCATTTGGATATCTCTGGAGCTTCATCATCAGCATCATCTAAGTTCACCCCATTCTGACTTCCTTCCTGATATTAAACCATTTGCCACAACACTAAGCATTCTACACAAAATACTTGAAGACAAAATAACAAGGCAAGTACTTATTATATTCAAAAGATACTAATAACAATGATGACCAACCTCGTTAATAGGGACATAGGGATCTTTTTGACTTTTTAACTGGAAAACAAGATAGGCAACATAGGCTAGAAGCATAATACAACTGCTAAATCTTGAAAGAGCCAACTCAGACTTCCCAACTTGCCGTTCAGTGTGTGTGTAGTGGAGAACTGCTGGAAAGAGTAGACCCATGACTGCCATTAGCAGCAGTCCTGAATTGACAACAGCTGTGGCCTGAATGTAAGTTTACTTCAGTTTACAGCGATCAAATAAAGGAAAATAGCAGAAATAAAATCAGAAAACATACTAATATATCTACCTTGCTAAAGACCTGTTCCTTTCTATGATATACAAGCCCACCGCAAAAGAATGCACATCCAAGAACAAGTAGCATATTTGACAAAATTGAGCCCAACAATGACAGCTGAACAACACGAATCATTCCACTTTTCAGTGCATATATTGAAATAATCAGTTCTGTTGCATTCCCAAATGTAGCATTTAGAAGACCACCAACTGCAAATCATTTCAACATGCTACAGTCAATTACTAACACGAAATTTATAAATAAAAAAAATTTAAAAGAGGATATTAAAAGGACCCTAGGCAGGCAATTTAAAATCAACAAGCTAGTTACTTGATCAAGAAAAAAAAAAACCACAAGAATTAAGAATAAAAAAAATACCTGTAGGTCCAGTGAAAAAAGCTAACTGCCTAAATTCAATCAAATGAAAAGGCAATGTTAGGTGCCAACAGAGCAACTGGTAGCATCAAAAGACTAAATTCAAAGAAGAACATGAAACCTTACTCAGTAGCATAACCCAAACGCTCTGCCAAAGGCGTTATACCCAGTAAGCTTAGAAAGAAGACCCACCCCTGCAGTCCACCTCAGAATTTAGACAACTTTTATCAAAAAGAAAACCAAGCAAGGAAAGAGAATCAAAACTAAAACTCACATTACTAGCAGTCGTTTTATGAACCAAGATTGCTAGAGGCCCAAAAGGCATGAGCAAGTTGAGTTTATTTGAGAAAACTACAGTCTTTATGCTCTTATAAACACCGTTCCTTATCATTTTATTACCACCAACAGGAAAACTACCAGGAAGTGATTGATTTGAATCAGTAGACAGTGTCTTTTGAGCATCCATTTCAGGGGAGCAGAGGTACTCGTCATCAAGATCATGCATCGAACTATGATCTAGAGGTCCCATCTGCTAAAATAAGCAACAAAATATTAGAAATGCAAGCTCTAAATACACTCAAAAGAATTAGCAACTCAAGATGCATATATCCTTCAACCAAAAGAAGGGTTGAAGAAATAGAATGGAGGAGGATAAAACATTAAAAAATGAATAATAACGTACTTCAAGGTGGGACTGAACTCCGACTTGCAGCTTGTAATCCATCTTCATGTATCAAAAGAGCAATAAGTTATCCACATCAATTAACATAAAAAGCAGCACAAAATCATGCACTTGGTTTTTAACTCCTCAAGGACTAAATAAGATAAGCACAGTTGAAATTTGGGCAAGAAAAATAAAAAATAACATTAGCAAGCATGCTAAACGTACATAGAACTTGTAATAAAGTACTAGAATTCCGAATCAAGATCCCATCTTTCAAGCTTATCCCCTGCCATCAATTTCATATTATAATAAAATCAAAGTTTAAGATTTTGATTTCAAAGCCTTGTATATGCATCTAACTGGAACCTACAATATCAAATCAATCCCAGAAAATAGTAAAGGATTCAATTCCAAACAATCAAAATAAAATAAAGAGAGAACGAAGAAAGAAGATATTTTGATTATTGTTTTTCTTCATGAGCATAGAATATCAATGTTAATGCTTAATAAACAATCCCAGGGGAAAAAAAAAAAGGAAACAAAGAAAAGGTGCGAAACGTCTATGGATCTGTGAAAAAAACTAACCTTTTATTGCAAATCTTTGGAAAACCTGAAATGGGTATGAATCAAAATCTCCGAAAAATAAAAAAGAAAGTGAATACTTATCTTTGCCGAAAAGAAAAAAAAAACAGATTTTTTTTCCCCTTTGGCAAGAAAGATAACGTCAAGGAATAAAGCAGATTTGAATTTGAAGGTGGAGGGGGGGGTTGGTATATGTAGTATAGTAAATTCTGATTTTTCGTTTTCTCCGTTTAATATTTCCTGGTAATTTGAACGATTGAACTGCTTGACATGTCTTGGCTTTCTTTATTATTTCTTTCAAAAAATATTGTTCTTAAATCGGAAGCTTCAAAAACAGAAAGAATAGAATAATAGAATAATCTATGCTATTACTAAATTTATTTAATAATAATGTAAGAAAAATGGTTTTGTCGAAGCGTTGAAGGTTGATCATTAAATTAGTACTATCAAAAGAAATTTCAAACAAGCGAAAGGGATTAGATTAAGACAAGAAATGTGGGAATCCATATGTCATGCCGGACGGACGGATGGATGGGTGGGTGGATCCCAGTATTATTTAGTTTTGATTTTGTTTGTGCTAATCAAAATTAAAATAGTAGGCGGTTAGATCCCATTGATTTGTCCCGCACTTTCTTTGGGGTTAGCTTCCAGGAAGTTTCGCAGGGTCTGGTCAGTCTGATTGATGACTAGTAGCATATACAAATATATACATAGTTGTTTATTGCTATATATTTATGCTTTGGTAAATTTATTTGTGATAAAGTCGACAAACTAAAATTGTCTTTGTCTTTGTCTTTGTC
>JAQSVH010000010.1:28437194-28447329 GCA_029448705.1 Adansonia digitata | reverse complement strand
CATGAAATTCTTACTATTCTAATTCCCCTTTTCTGACTCTCACTACATCCAAGAATCCCCTACTTTACATTCCATAGTTACATCCCATAATCTATGTACTAGCCTCAAAAGAAAGAAATGGCAACGATAGTCAAATATTTAAGCTCAAATGCCACATTCTGAAGTAAAAATTGCTAACAGACAGAAGAGTACAGGGGGCTGTACCAGATACCAATATTGATGCACAATTATGATTAGACAACCTCAAGGATTAAATTCTATGATAGAAAAGAATGAGCAACCATGTTTTAACAACCTTATACATATTAATAGAACAGAATACCATGATGTTTTACTGTTAACATGCTAGGGATGCACACATAGCTAAATAGAGGGAAAGAATCAACAAAGATATCTATTACTTATCTTATCCATGTTAGTGACAGTCCCGCATGTAGGGTTAGGCCTTGAGGTCCACACAACTCACAGCAGCACATTTACTTCAAATCAAATTCCTAAATTTTTCTATGAAAGTCCAACCGAGAAAATTTAGAACATGACTGAAAGCCTCAATAATGAAGATTCTGAAAAATTATCCAAACAAAAGAGTCACATAGGCGGTTATTTATTTAAACTATTGACTTAACATGTAACTGATTCATGCATTTTAAAAAGTCCAAGGTAGAATAATCCCATTTCTCAATTAAGCACCTTTGGAAAACCAACAAAGTAAGGCCCTCATACTAAATCTAAAGCATCAAATGATATCAAAATGTATTAAGGCCCCTCATACTAAATTTAAAGCATCAAATGATATGAAAATGTATTAAAAAACGATCATATTTTTCGTTAGTCATGAGTCTCACGACATCTCTTTATTTTGCTTCAACTTCAGACGGTGTCTTTGCCACGATAGATAAGGCGTGCAATCCACTCTGCAACTCCTCATCCAACAAACCATAAATTAACCTATGCCTTTTAACCAGACTCTTCCCTTCAAATTCCTTTGACACAATTCTTAGATTAAAATGTGTTTCCCCGTCACTACCCCTCACACCAGCATGTCCAGCATGCTGATAAGAAACATCCTCCACTTCTAATGCAACAGGACTAAGCTCCCTCTCCAGCTTCTCCTTGATCCTCAGTCCTCTACTTCCCAAACCACTTGAACTTTCTTCATTACCTTTCCGAGAACTCGATCCAAAACCAGAATTCTCAGCAACTTTTGAATCCAAAATTGAGTTCTCAACAGGTTTTTCAATGCTTGTCACTTGAGAAGGCAATCCATCATTCACAATCTGAGCATTACCTGAAGACCCACTACCCTTCTCAGCTTCAATAAGCAACTCAAGTGCTTTCCTTTGCATCAACTTCAACATGTTCAAGAAACCATTATTCCTGGAAGGTGTCAAGCTCTGCTGCAGCCCAAGAAGCACCGCAAAATCAGGAGAAACCCTTAAAACTTCCTGGACAGGCCTTCCAGACAATCCGTTAACAAGCAAAGCAGCAAGTCCTTTGGTTAAAACAGAATCAGAATCAGCTTCATAGAAAACGTTCTTATCTTTGTCAAGATAAGCCCTGACCCAAACCTGGGAAACACAACCCTCAACTTTGTTCTCCTTAGTTTTGAAGTGGGTATCGAGGGATTTCAAGTTTTTGCCATAAAACATGAGCTGCTCGTACTTGGCTTTGGGTTCTTCAACAGATTGGAAAAGTTTGATGATTTCTTGGAGCTTAGGAGGAAGTTCTTCCATGGGTTGGAGCTGGGTGGAGCCTGATGAAGATGATTGAAGCGAAGGAGGTGATTTAGTAGGGATCTTTTGGAAAGAGATAGATCTGTTGAAAAAGAAAGAAAAACTGGAGGGCTTAGAAGGAGAAAGGAAGGGTTTCGAAGGGTGGAAAGAAATTGGGAATTTGGAAGTGCAAAAGCGAGCAAGAGAAAAAGAATATGATGACATTTTTTTAAAATGTTTTGAGGCTTACAGAGGAAACCACCACCACCTTATCAAAGTCTTTTTGCACCGTACCCCCTTAAATTTACGTTGTATTATATATTTATTTATCTTTATTTAAGTGTAGAAGTTATTTGATTTATGATAGCTTATGATGCGGCAGTGAAATGAATCGAAACTAGGAGAAAAGAAAAGAAAAGAAAATTATTTTCAGGTTAAAGAAGGCGTGGGGGCAAAAGAGGAAAGTGTACGAAGGGATTCTATACAAATTCAAGTCATATTTCGATTTGAGTTTCGAGAATTCGAGACTTCGGTTTTCGTACATTGGGACCCTGAAGAACGCAGGTAGAAAATTTGGCTTAAATTTCAGTAGAGCCGTATAAGTTTGTCAAGGTCGAACTCGATTCTATGAGCTTTAAAATAAATTGATGTTTGCTTTCATGGATCAGAAAATAAATACAAGAAAGAAAACACTTGCATCATCATCAGAAAAGCAAATACAACTCTCAACTGAAAGGCCTTAACTCGTATAGTCTGTCTGCATTACAAAAATCAATCGGGACCCAATTTTCCTGTACCCTAAAGCAAAGGGTCCGTTCATGAAAACAACCAGAAACTTGTACAACCTTTCTGTTCTGACCCTACCAAAATCCTCTTGTTCTGTTCATCATTTACATGTCATTAGAACATAGTTGATGACATAAAACAGAGCACGGATACTCGCATGTTCAGCACCCGTAAGCAGAGGTGACCTACTTATGTCATGCACTCTCTTGTACACTTCCTGAAAGATTGGCCGCACATGCACTGCAATCACTTGGTCGACTGGGTTTATAGCCGTGGCCACATCTACCATCCATGTGAGTTTTTGTGCTGTGTCCTTGTTGACGTCACATGCCAATTGCTGCAAGAGGGAAAGTAGCACTCCTTGGCTCAATGGAAATGGGGCGGTCGAAAGAATGCTCTGTAGATCAACCTAGCACAAGCCACAACAATGTAATAATAACATTAATTTCATACCCCATGCAGCATCTTTTATTCAAAAATTTGAGACAAGAAGCATTGGGAAAACAAGGGGGGATAGGAGGATTTGATGAAGAATGATCACACATTCTACTTGACATTAAAAAGTTAAAAAAAAAAAAAATCAATATGATTCAGACAGAAATCATGAAGAACTCACTCAGCCAAAATTGTTGATTTAGACTTCATACAATCTTTACAATTAAATATTAAAGGCATACCTGAGAACATAAACAAGAAACAATTGAGAGGTCACTTCTTTGCAGGGCAATAGTGAAAGCTTCATCATATTTTCGTTCAGATAACAATTTTGATAGCTCTTTTATCGGATCCACAGGCACCTCAACCTGCAGCATCAATAGAAAATCCTTTTAAGATAAAACTAGCTAGCAGCCAGCTGAAAAATTTATGAAAAAGAGAATGATACTGAACAGCCAGATTTGACTTTGCCAGTCCAGGTTTATAGAGTATTAACTTCTTGCAGACAAACCAAAATAAATGAGTGAAACAAACATACATTGTCATGGAGAGCACCTAATGGTCCATTGCTGAGTTGGGAAGCCAAAGGACTTCCCGCATTTGAGCTAGCCCCAGCAGCTGCAATCGCTAAAAGTTTTCGTTGTCCATCAGCAAATTCTACACTTAAGGTTTGAGTGATGGATGATGCAGAATTTATGGCACCCTGATATTAAAAGAAATTCAAGAGGTTATACAAAAATACTTTTTCAAAAACAACAGTAAACTCACAAATGCACACATTAAGAAGAGTTACTACAGCAGCAGACAACACTGCACGCTTTATAGCATATCACGTCAAATTGCCTGAAAGAATAATCACATACCAGCAATCCTCACCATTAATTCTACATCTAATGCCGAAATGTTACAATTGTTGGAAAAAGAAAATCAATAACCGGACTTCCATTGAAATGATAAATGCAACACAAGAAATGTACCCTTAAAGCAATTGCCAAAGATGAATTTGCAGACTCTAAATGTTGCTGAGCAGCAGTGGTATGTTCAACCATCCCTTTCTGAAATGCAGCATCAACTTGCTCAAACATGGCTTTGCATGACATCTCAAAGGCAGGGATCACTAAAGCTTCCACACTACTCCTCAAAGCCTCCTAAACAAAATAAACAATAATGATAAATTAATAACCAGAAATTGCCTGGAACATGTCAAAGATAATAATTTGACCTTGTAAGAAAAGATGGAAAATATCCCTTTTAGCTATCCAACCAAGTGAAGTTGAACTTGTGCATACCTGGAGTGCTTGCCGACCAGAAGTTTGAAACTGTATTTGAATTTGCCTGGCAACTAGAGCTTCAAGTTTTGTAGTAACAGATTTTTCTAATTGATTCACTGCCTTATCTCCAACCCCTCTCTGTCACAGAAAGGATTAGTTAGACCCCATTATGACAGCTTCCTACCCAAAGAACCAGACGTTTAGAAGTCTAACCTGGAAGGACTCGGTGATTACTGACGTGACTGTTTTCTCTATAGCTGGACTAATGGTACGAATTACAGACGGTGCAACTCCGGCTAATTCCTTCTTGACTGCTTTGTCTAACATAACTGCCAAGTCCTTGTTTATAAAATTAGTGATCAAACTAGTTATTTGATGTGTACGTTCTCGCAACGATTTCTCATTTTTGCATGCTCTTCTTGAAAACGAGCCCATAGAGCATCAGTGTTGGCCTTAATTGTTTTCTCAATGCTCCGTCCTAAAGCTGCCTCTAGCCGTTTGCCTTCTTTTGTAACAGGGAGGTTGACAATATTTGACATTTGTTTCTGCATTTCCTTTTGCGTAGAAATTAGCTGCAAGAATGATTGAAATCACTGTCAAAATGCCATAATTGATGCATCAAAAAGTCCTAAACTACATTTGTTTACAAAGGTTGCTAAGCAAAATATAAAATAGGAACAAAAGGAGAAAATGCCATAATTATACAGGGGCACCTAGCCCAGTTTTTATTCAGGAGCTAATTAACATAAAAATTATGAAACCTTAGATGATCATGAACTCAATTAAAAACTGTTAAAAGACTATTTGAAGATAATCAAGTGCATTAATTTGTTATATTTATACCAGTCTCCCCAGCTTGTTTAACTACTAAAACACAGGGAAAAAATGCTTATACAACAGATGCATATGTGTATGACTATATTTTTTCCAATTTTCCATCTATAGGCAATCACCTGATTAAGCATCTCTTGCATAGCTACAATTTGAGGAAATGCAGCAGCAGTTGAGGGGAGATTGGAATTCCCTCCTGGTTCGGTGCAAGAATCTCCCGAATTGGAAGCACTTGAATATTGAGAAGAGTCACCAGATCCATGGGAACCAAATTCGTTGTTCTGAGAAGAAATTGTTTCACCCACCACTTTTACCTCCACCTCAGCATTGCGCACAACATCGTTGACAACTACATCTTGAATGTTCACCTTGTCCGCACTCTTTGCCTCTGTGACATTAGTAGTTTCAGAAGACGATGCAGCCCTCAATATCTCCAAAGGAGTTACAAGGTGAGTTGGATGCTTGAAGATTATAGGTGGATTAGATGCACTAGGCTTCTCATCTGATACTATTTGCTTCTGATCATTCCTTGAACCATCTTCCGAAGAATGAATATCAGAAAAATTTGCTCGAACAATGTCCATTTGTCTGTCAACTGGATAATCCGCAATCAGTTGATTTCCAACCTGGTCACCAAGCTGGGAAGTAGGCTCAAATCTATTTACCAGACTGTGAAAACCAGAGGGCTTCCTAGACAACCTAGGACTAGGAGGGAGTAGCGGTGGTGATGCAACGCAAACAATATCAGTATCGCTTGCTGTTGATGCCAAAGCAGCAGGAGCAGATTTAGAATCAACATTCAAAGTATTAAACTCTTGTGCAGTGTTTGTCTCCATAGAATGTGGGCTTGAAGGATACCTCAATGCAGTTGAATCTTCGGAGCTACTAACTTGTGCACTTGGTTTTGGAACTGAACCATAAAGGGGTAATTCAGAAAGTTTAGTTCCAGATGAATCAAAAGCATCAAAGCCTTCAGTGTTACCTGCATCATATGAAACACTTGAATCCAACTTCTCGAAGCCAGTATTTTCCAACAGTGGTGGGATGCACTGGCTTAACTCCAAAGCATATTGCTGGATAGCCTGTGTCTGAACACAATATATTTTGACAATATGTCCATCAGGAGGATCACTTGTCCCAGTAAAACTTAATATGGGCATAGTGACAGTGAACTCTGCTATGTAATCCATGCGTGTTGCAGCTGGACAAGAACCATATTCTAAGTGTACAGCATATATAGCATTTCTCTTAGCATTTGCAAGTAAGAGAAGGCCTGCTTGAGATAATGCAGCAACTTGGTTGAAGAATGCTTCTTCAGTTTGAGGTTCTGCTGAACTCTTCAAGTCTAATGTCTGGGTACAGGTCCATTTTTCAGTATTGCTTGGAAGTAGCCAACCTTCTTCACTAGCTGATGTCCAAATTTTGATTTCTTGATTTAGGGGCCCCTGGAAAAATTGTCAAAATATTCAACTAAGATCAATCAGATAAAAAGATATTCAACAGAATAACAAGACTGTCAGATGGAAAAGTAAATCAGAAAATACAATCCCGAAATTAAAAATTAGAAAAAAAAAATGAAAGACCATTTAAGATAGACCGAAGTCAAAAGGTAAATGCATGACCCTTATGTCATACAAACCAGATCCATAAGACTTTGCACAACTATGAACTTCCTATCGACAAGTCAGCATGCAACAAATAGGAAGAAGCATTATACAGTCACAGTGATAAAGCAAGAGAGAGAGGGAAAACAGCAACCATTACCCCTGTAATGAGTATAATATGATCAGGTCCGTGATGTGAGTTCAGAAATGTAGCTGAATAAACAGGTTGGCCATCATGTGGTCTCAACACTGCTAGTGGCACTGCCTTGCGGTCATCCCATATCTTTATCTGTTGCATAATATAAGCTTCTAAGTAAAGCATTCCAGACATAACTGCATTTAGTCATGTATTCAACATGAAATTTCAGCACTAGACAACAAGAAAACCAAGCTTTTTAGTTCCATGACACTGCCACAATGCAACGCAGAGACCATACAGATAACCACAAATCAATATAACAAAATGAAGAGTGAAAATACAGACCGTGCCATCAGTAGAAGCAGAAACCAATCGGGTAATCATCCATTGACACATTGATACATCAGTAACTTCTCCATCATGTTTACCAACCAACTGAATCCCATCAATCAACTTGTCAATAGGACATTGGAGAGGTGAAGGTGCATCAGCTGAATGGACTTCACTCTTCCCAACTTTCATAGTATCAATTCTCAGAATGTGTTTTCCAATCCCTGCTACCAAAACTTCCTGCAAAATGAGATTGGAATACTTGTTGGCAAGAAAACAGTAACAACCCTCTCATTGGGAATGAAAACTAAAAAGTTGCATTACTTGTTTGTGCCGGTGCCAACAAATGCGTGGATGTAAATATTCCTCATCACCTAATATGTGAACAGCAATAACTATCTTTCCTGTAATCTGCGGCTTATCTTCTTCATCTGGACCTTCAGATATCTTCCACACAAATACCCGTCCCTCTAGACTCACGCTGCATAAAAGTACATCACCAAGATGCAAAAAGAAGAAAAGCAGTGTAATTACCAATTGAAGAAAGACAAATACCTAGCCAAAAGGTGAACATCCTCAGCAAAAAAAGCCATGTCTGTGACCCTCTGAGTGAAAAGAAAAGTCACTTGGATGAATAGACAATAAGCCAAAAAAAAAAAAGTCTAACCAAACTGTATTTTTAGCTCCATTGATACCAGCTCTCAAAAATTCACCAAAGCACTTATTAGACAAGCAAATTTTAACGCCCATACTTCCAGTCACGATACATCCTCCTTAAATTAACACTCATGTCCTTTGCAAAATAAGCAAAAGCAAAAAGGGAAAAAAAAAAAAAAGGGTAAATTAAGTATCACAGTGATCCACAAGCAGTACAGTAAGCAACAAAAGCTTGGCTTACCTGAACTAAAATGCAATTTATTTCATATGCTAAAGATACCACGATTTAATCATAAACATGTCAAGTTTGCAGTCATGCACTTCAACACCACCAAACTCTAACCTCAATTCTATTATCACATTCATTTCAATCCAATGAACGACAATAAAAAAGCTAATAAAGTTAAAGATCTAAACCTGGCTGTGGCCACGAAACAAAGATCTCAAAGCAGTGTTTATATTAAGAATCCTAATACTGCCTCCTTTCAGCCCATAACAAATGTAAGACTTATTAACAGCAATCTGCCTGCCCAGTACCAGCTGAGGGTCAGAGCCATACTTTGTTATAGGAGTCACCTCGAGCTGCGGCTGAACCTCCCCATACAGCCTCGTATCGATATCATAAGCCACCTGAGCGCCTAATAGCCGCCTGCCCTTGGGCAGTTTGCAGCTTGGCACCCTTAAAGGTCCCACATTAGGACCCCCGGAGCCCAAAAACTCTGCAGGCGGTGGTTGCTGCTGTTGAGAAAGCTGATTTTGAGGTGGGAAATCTTGGTTTGGAGGGGAGGAATTGATAAGGGCAAGAATTTGGTTGCCAGCATTGTAGGGGCTAACGGGAGGGGCAGGAAAGGAAAGGGGTTTAGCATCTTGTGGAGCGTTTTGGTAATTTGGGAGGGGAGTAGAGGAAGGAGGCATGTAGAACTGGTGATAATGGGGGTGAAAGAAAGGAGGAGAGGATGGAGGATAAGAAGGAGGAGGTGTAGGATAAGCAGAAGAGAGATTTTGTGGGTGGGGGCTGTTTATGGGGTTTGAAACTGTGGGTTTAAAGAATTTCTGCATATCAAAAGGGATGTTTTGATTCTGGTTTCCTGTTGAAGCCATCTCACAAAGAAAAACAGAAAGGATCCTTTTTTAGTTCTTCTGACAGAGAAAAAAAAATGGAAGAAATGCAATCTTTATACAATTAAAAACATGGGGTATATGTATTTGTGGCAGAAGTGAAGGATCTGAGTAAAAAGAAAGGAGAATTTTGAGATAGCTGAAAAGAAGAGGAAAGAAAGAAAAAGCTAGTCCCCTGAATGAATCTGAATTGTGGGTGGTGGTTGGGGCGGTGGAGTGGGGACTTGGAAGTGAAGATGTGGGAACTTGGGAGAGAGAGAGAGAGAGAGAGAGAGAATGAGAGGAATATGGGGCTAAAGAGGAAATACAATTTTTTCTTTTATTGAAAGAATAAACTTTCTTTGTGGGTTCGGATCTAAATCAAGCAAGGTTAAAAAATAAATAAAAACTAATATTAAATTTGAGAAATTTGTTTTTGAAGATAAGGATATATGGATAACCATTTTATTATTACTCAAGGCACCCAAAGCGTGTGTTTGTTTCTGCACTACAAAGGTTCTGCAATCAAGTGGGGTTAAGACTGAAAATCGATGCCAACAGATTAAAAGAATCTTTTTAATGATTTTTCAATCAGTAATTATCATTAAAATAATTAATTATTAAGAAGAAATAATTTTTAAAAAATTTTTGTGACTGAAGCAATAAATATTTTAAAAATTGATACTCAAAATTATTTAATTTATTTTTTTAAATTTAAATATTGCATACTTGAATATTGTATTTAATATTCATAGTATATTTGTATCAAATTTGAATATAAATTTTTAAATACTCATTATTCAAACCTGCTTTGACAATTTGGATGATGTCGAATATTTGGATCCATTATATATTCAAATATTTATACAGTTAATAGATTTAAATATCATAGACTATTCAAGATCCATTTACAAATTTAGTTATTTTCAATTTGTATATTTTTATTTTTAAAAAAATAATTTAATAAATTTTGATATTTGATGGATTTAAATTTTGATAAATATTAATTAAAGGCCGATTCGGATAATATTGTGAGTAAAAATTTTTGAAAGAATTACAAAATTACTTAATAAACAAAAAATATTTGTGATTTATCATCATTATCATAAATAATTATTAATAATGAAAAAAATATATTTTTTCTACGTAACTAAGAGAGAAAAAAGTTTTAAAATAAGTAAAAGAAAGAACCGATAAATAAAAATATTTATTATTTATAACTATTACTATAAATAATTATTAATAAGTAAATAAAAGAATATGTAAAAAAAA
>JAQSVH010000010.1:28420826-28433188 GCA_029448705.1 Adansonia digitata | reverse complement strand
TTTTATTTTATTTTATTTTGCTCTACAGGCTCTTCTTGAGGCCGATCCTTTTGATGTTGAAGCACAAAAGAAAATTGAAGCTGCCATTCAGCAGGTTAGTTTTCTGCAACATCCTCCTAATCTAACTTAATTGGAACCTATTTGCATTTGAAATGAATCGTATGTTAATTTTCTGCAACCTTTGTGATTTGACAAAGGTTGTTGTATCTCTATACTTATCACTCATTTTTCTGGTCAATATGATCCTTGGGCTATTTGACCTTTTACAATATTGTGATGCAGAAAGGGATTGATGAGAACTGGGCTGCTGCCTTGGAGCATAATCCTGAAGGTTTTGCAAGGGTGGTATGTAGGCGTGTTTCCCTTATGAAGTGTACCTATTAAAATTTATTTCTTTCTTCGCTTTAATAATTTAATGTTTCTTGTCTTACTAATCAGATTATGTTGTACGTGGACATGGAGGTTAATGGTGTCCCATTAAAGGTAGAAGCCATGGCTGGTCCTGCATATATATTGCACAAGGGTCATCAATAAGGACTGTAGCCCTTAGGTTCTATCATTATTCATACCCTTTGCATTACATTCTCTTTTACTTCCCAGAACAATGTTCATCATCGGACAATTCTTTATTCTGCGCCTTTGAAGAAACTATGTTGCAGTAATGTTTCAGTTGAGACTCTGTATGGGTCATCATTATGGACTGTAGCCTATTGGTTCCATCATATTTCATACCTTTTGCATTACATTCTCTTTTACTTCCCAGAACAATGTTCATCATGGGACTATTCTTTATTTTTGCATCTTTGAAGGAACTATGTTGCAGTAATGTTTTTTAGTTGAGACTCTGAATGATCATAATATTATTCTTTCACATATACCTTGATGTTGAATATCGGACTCTGAGAAGTTTATTAAATTTGTTACTTCTATCATTTTTTTTTCAGGCATTTGTTGATAGTGGTGCACAGTCAACAATAATTTCAAAAAGCTGTGCCGAGCGATGTGGGTATGTGCCATAAACATTTTTCTTTTTTGCATATCTAGAAAATCTGTTTGCTACATAAGTCATCATAGCACAATTGAATTAATCCTTGAAATATTCCTCTCCTTCCTTTCTCACGTGGGACAAAAGTGTGGGGGGTTTGTAAATTGACATTATTGTCTGGCTTCTTGAAAATGGTTTTGATAACATTGACGTAATGTTTCCTTTCTGTTCTTTAATTAGTCGTGCAATAACACTTGTCTTTTCATAAAACTTCAAAACCAACGGTGTTTATCTTGCTCCATTTGTGTTGACCCTTCCAGATTGCTGAGGCTTTTAGATCAAAGGTATAAAGGTATTGCTCATGGGGTTGGTCAATCAGAGATACTGGGACGAATACATGTTGCTCCAATCAAGGTAGGATGCATACTGGTTTTCTAGTATAACATTAAGTGTAATTTTATTTTTCCGTTTTGGTTTCATTTTTTTTAATGAGATTTGTCTGACAAATAGTCCTTAACCTATGTCTTGTTTATTAGGCTATGACTGTCATTACGTAACATACACATATTTGTAATGACTAATGCTGCATCCAAATTCTTGGTTTGTTTCATTTTATCATAGATTGGAAATATATTTTATCCTTGCTCCTTCCTGGTTCTGGACTCTCCCAATATGGAGTTTCTTTTTGGATTGGATATGCTCCGTAAACACCAGGTAGCTTTTTCTCTACTTAATATCCTTACATATCCAATTATTTTAGTTCTTAAATTTCTTAAGTTGTGCAATATGCGCAGTGTATTATCGATTTGAAGGAGAATGTTCTTAGAGTTGGAGGAGGAGAAGTTTCTGTACCATTTTTGCAAGGTTGGTGACTTTAGTCAGTATGTTATTCAAGTGTCCCTGAGTTATCAGTTACAATGTGATCATTGGTGTCAATCTTCTACGTGACTTTGTGCTACTGAATTTATTTTCTTATAGTGGAAGTTATCCAAGTATTTTCTCTTCTCAGAAAAGGACATCCCTTCTCGCTTCCTTGATGAAGAAAGGAATTCAAAGCAAGCATCCAGCTCAGGAGCTGCTGTAAGTCCTTTTATCTATCTGCTACAGCATATATTAACTCCATTCAATGGTGCTTGGTTTTTCTAATAAATGACTATACAAATATATATATATATATATAATATTTCATTCTATATACTGTTGTGATAAATAAATTAGTAGTTTCGCCTTATCAGCTGCGGTGCATCTGTTCCTCTCAAAATGGATTGCTGTATCTGTATAGTTTGCTGAAATAAGTCGCAGGTCTACAACTGCCAAGCTACTCTGGAACTGTACTTTATGTGCTTTTCTGAATCTCTGCTACCTTGAAATTATGTCTCACAAAAGAATTATTTGGCTTTCACAAGTTCCCGTTTTTGTGGAGAATATAGCTACGGTCCCAAGTCTTGTGCATTGTTTTTCCACAGCGGAGATGCATTTTAGCATTTTGGACTGATCTTTTGTGATTCTTCAGATAACAACTGGAACAACAGAGAAGAATGCTACTGTGCAATCTAGAGGTCAATCTTCAGGTTAGTAATTGGCATCCGAGTCATGTTGTCATGGATGCTTCTTGTTGCTTTTGTTCCAGAAATTCATCTAAATATAAGTTTATCGTTTAACTGGTATTTATATTCCTTAAGAAAGCTTTTATCGCTTGATGAAAGCCATCTGCAAGTGATTCTTATTCTTATTTGTTTCCTTCCTTTTCTTCCTTGCTACTAGGGGTAGCATATGGTGATGTAACACAGGTGTGTCTGCTCTGAACATTTCTTTTATTCCTTGCTAGCTTCTTGACAGAATTTTTCTCTAAGCTGTATTTGATAACCTGAGGAAGTTGATTCTGTTCCTATATATCTTTAAGTTGATCACTAATGTAAATTTGAGACTTCATTCTTTTTTTTTTTTTTTGCAGGGACCTGATTTTGAAGCCAAAGTTGCAAAGCTTGTTGAGCTGGGGTTTGCAAGAGAAATGGTGGTAGAAGCTTTAAAATTATGTGGTGGCAATGAAGAGCAGGCTGCTGGGATTCTCTTTGGAGGCTGAAGATGACTTCCATTTTTCATTCTTAGAAATAATATATATTTCAGTTATTCGATAACAAACTTCTACACATTGAAAATTCGGTGCTCGGTATCTGTTTGATTTTAACTGTTTATACATAACTAAGCACTGCAACTCAAAAGAAAACTGGAGCTACTCCGATTTCCTCACTTGAAACTTTGTTTCATTTTATTTTCTTTGTTTTAGCTGTTCCAATGAAAATTTTGTTTTTCTGCAGCTTATGGTGATTGTCTCTATAGCCATGTTCATCATTAATTTGTAACAAGCCTTAATAGCCTAAGCATGGTAGGAAATGCCATGTTTGTCCTGTATGAATACATGAAATTGCTCAGAACAATACACCTGACAATTTTATGGACCTTATACTAAAATACAAATGTATCAAAACCAAGGAATACAAACACCATTATCAGTTGAATAAATTGAAATTTATTCAATAACAAGCATTATAAAGGTAGTTTTCAGAAAATTCACTCAATGCCTCACTCCCTGCCAAAATTTTCATCTCAAATTCTACTGCAAAGAATACTTTATCCCGTCAACGATCCAGTTTTTCATTTTTTTTTCTTTTTCAATAGTTCACTGCTGATGACTGCTAAAAAGTCCACAACTCGAGAAGAAAAACTCAAACGAATGACAAATAACAATGATCAAAACCTTTCTGCCAATCTTGCTGTAACTTGTCTAAGTTTTGAGTAAACCTTCCCAGCAGGGGAACCTAAAATGAGGCTGCAAAGAGAATCCCTAGCAATCTTGATGTTGGCAAAAGATCCCAGTATATGAATCTTGGTGTCAGCAATGACAATCCTAGTCTTCGTAGCATTCTCAATGGCAAACTTTGTTTTACCACCTTTCCCAGACAACCTTCCTATGGCACGGGACAAATGCTCTCCTCTAAGTGTCTTGACATCCTTGATTTCAAAGGACTCCACATATAGCTCATCCAACCTCAAAAGAGCAATGGCATCTGGAACATCAAAACCCAACATGAAAGCCTGGACAAAGTCCGCACACTTCTGTAGGTTACTAATGTCAGGCGTGTCTGGTCTAGTTTTCAATCCAACCTTCCGAGCTTTGAGATTCATACGAATGTCAATCTTCATCTGTTCATAAATTGGAGTATAGATATCCATCCAGTATTTCTTAAGAGGTGAATACCTATGAGGTGGAACTAAAATCTTTCTAAACTGGACTCAACCGTCTGACATCTCATGAGCCTTAAGAGGCTCAAACTTTGGTTTTGGGGGCAATGAATTGGATTCAATAGACACTGTTCCAATCTCCATGGCAGCGGGTGCTTCAATAGACATCTTTCTTCTATTACAATACAAGCTAGTTGGACTCTGAATGAGAGGATATCACAACAAGTTCAAGTTATGATTGAAGTTCAAAGTAGTGATAGACATTCATGAAATAATACAACCAAGAAATTATTCTAGTGATGAAAACACTATAACATCTTAGAGAATAGTGTTTATGGCATCAACTCTGTTACTTTGATTTAATTTTTCAACTCTAAAAATAGGTAGTAGTCAATCTTGTTTACACTGAAACTAGTGAAATTATATTCAAACAACATGATTCAAGGATAAATTAGACATAACCATCACAACTTTAGTACCCAAAAGAACACATTTTGCATAGAACCAAACAGAAAAAAAAAAAAAGGAACAAATTTTTTGGAAACTACACGAATTCCAAATCATTCGAATGGAAAATGGATAAATATAGAAGAACTAAAAGGTTGAGCTAACCTGGAGAAGAAGTTAAAAGAGATGAGTAGGGGGCCAGATTAGACTGGATTTGAAAGCCTGACTCGGCTCCTGCTGGAGCCCTGGAAGCGAAAATGGCAAGAAATAGCGGCAGGCAACCAGAGCAGACAGGAAGAAGTAAAAGAAGTAGAAGAAGGAAAAGAAGAACAAAGCGTCGAAAGCTTAAAACCTAAAACCCTTTGGGTGTTGCGCCTTTACCTAGCTGTCCTTTTAAGTTTGGGCTTTGATTAAAAGGATTGTTCTTTCGTCTCAACAGCCGTTTGTAATAGTAGCCACAGCAGTAAAAATCAAGCCCAACAACACTGGAAAATGGGTTAATGCTACTGTAGTCTCTGATTGAAACGCCGTGGCCCAAGACTTTGATATAAAAACTTAAGCGAATACGATAAGAAAATACAGTTTGTCAGAATCTATATAATTTGAATTCTTAATATGTCTAAATTTATACGAATAAATAAATTAAGTTTTTGATAGTAGTTCATTGATGATTGTGACTGTACTCTGAAAATTAAAGAAAAAACTGAACCTAAAGTAGGAATAATCCTTCTATTTAATTTCTTATTTGCTACTTGAAATGTCATCACAATTGGCATTTTTTGTAAATATTTCCCAAAGAATGGAATGAGAATAATAATATTAATAATAATGATCAAATCAAACCCCGCGTAATTAAATCTACTTGTGCTTCACCACAAGTGGACTCCTAACATAGTGATGACCATCAGACCAAATCAACTGCCCAAATTCATAGCCTCCTCCTCCTGCCGTTGTTGCTGCTGCATTATGTACATTACTCTTGGACTTAAATGTCACTTCAAATTTATTCTCTTCACCAATCTTCTTAAATGTTAATGTCGGAGGATTAACTGAAACTGTAACTCCAGCCGGTGATCTAACACGAGCTCTATATTTTCCAGGCGAACCAACATTCTTAACCTTCCTGGTGACGGTAGCTAAGCCACTGAACCGAGGAACTGAAATGGAAGGGTAGTTGAAGTCTGCTAAGCTGTATGACTTTGGACAAGCGTATGGTTCTTCTGAAAATAGTCTTATCATGCTTTGATTGTAGCCTCGGGCACACAAGAAGTTCAAGTAATCTTCAACCGTTAAGTCATAAACAAGACCAGGATCCATCGCACGGTTTGGTCTTACATGTCCTGCACCATAATCAAATGGGGTTGCCTTCTTGTTGCTTGAATCAAGCATTGGATTTACAGTGTTATCTCTTGTTCTTGCTGCAAATGAGATTGGAGTTGAAAAAGTTAGAAGTGTTCTAGGAATTAGAACAAGTGAACCACTAGAAAGGAGAAAAGAGCTTGCTTGTAATTGTACCGGTGGTCATGATTGCCGATTTTATAGCCGCTGGACTCCAATCAGGGTGGAGACTCTTGAGAAGGCCAACAATACCGGAAACATGTGGGCATGACATGGAAGTTCCAGACTGTGAGGTGAAAGGTATTCTACGCTTGTCAGATTCATCTTCAGTTGGACCAACTGATTCAGTGAAAGCAGCAATGATGCTCACTCCCGGTGCAGTTATATCAGGCTGAAACCGATATAAGAAAAATTATATGTGCTAATCAGACATACTTGCAAAACCAAAGGGTTGATGATCAGTTATCATTGCATATTTACCTTAAGGATAGCTGGCTCGATCAAATTGGGTCCTCTAGAAGAGAAAGAAGCCATAAAGGGAGCAGGCTTTGTACCCAATTGTGTTTTCACGGGAGTAATATATGCTGTAGGGTTCCTGGTATATGTTCATAAATAGAATGAGTTGCTAGTGAAGTATCGAAAATTATTACGTGGGTAAAACTTCATGTAAAAAGTAGAAGAGGTACTTGGTTGAGTTGATGTATGCAAATACTGTAACACCATCGGTGAAATTTATGTGGGTAGCAGGAAGCAAATGAGGATCTGCTATAACTTCATTTCCACTTTTCTCATCATTTGCAAGAATCATTCCAACAGCGCCTGCAAGAAGAGCCTGCTTTCCCTTGTCTGTTCTTGCGTTGATTCCGCGTAGACATACTAAAATCTTCCCATTAACCTTCGTGGGATCAAGTGTTCCAGGCTGACACAGGATACTGCATAAAATCATAAGCAATCAGTATATATGGTTTTTGTTAAAATTATATACTACAAGCGAACCAACGCAATTTATCTAATGATATTTGAATGATGCAGAATTATGAGTACGAAGTGGAATGTGAAGCTTACGCCTCGGCAGCTGATGCGTTGGCTGCTTTCGCCTGTTCAGCACTGATCAATGGATAGTTGATCCTAGATTTCAAGGTTGCAGAAGCAAGGCTAGCACCCTGGCAACATAGACAATAAGAAGATGTAGTAAATCAAGCAGAGGTTTAATTGGCCAGCATGTTACGGTATGTGGTTAAGTCTTAGGCAAAAATTAAATAATACCTTGAGGTGCTTGTTGTTGCCTAGGTCAACATAACTTGTGAATTCCCTGTCAAGTGTGCTAGCACCAACGGTAAACATCCAGGGTGACAGATTTGATACAGTTCCTGGAGTTGGTCCAGAGTTACCACCAGAGAAAACCACAGAAATGCCTTTCTTGACAGCATGGAAGGCTCCAATTGAAAGACCATCTTCAAAAAATTCAGATGGTTCACCACCCAATGACACAGAAAGCACGTCGACACCATCGCTTATTGCAGCATCAAAGGCAGCCATGATGTCCGCATCAAAACACTGGTTGCCATTGATGGGGGGCCAGCATACTTTGTAAGCTGCCACACGGGCTTTCGGTGATCCTCCTTTTGCAGTTCCATTACCAAAACCAAAAACGCTAGCTCCATTTACAAAATTGCCACCAGCTGTTGATAGGGTGTGGGAACCATGGCCCTCGTGGTCCCTTGCAGTCTTGAAAGTGTCATTAAGCTTACCACCAACGAAAGCTTCATAACCTTTGTTAAAATACTTGGCTCCGATCAGCTTCCTGAAATTTTTGCACAAGGATCGCACTGTGAGAAGAACATGTAACCATGCACATTTGCTGCCATAAGAACATAATGCATCGAGCTAGAGAACCTGTTTAACAAAGCCTTCCCTAATCTAAATGAAGGGTACATAACATTAACTACTTTGCACCTGACGTTGTTTACAATCAGTAGCTCTACCGATAGTAATTGCTTGAAGTTCTCTAGCCCAACAACAAGCCCACAGCAGGGGAGGAATTTATCTTAGATATTTAACTTTTAACTAGAAAAAGAAAAACATTGTTTTGCATAAATAAGAGGTTAAAGGGTGGCACAATATGCATTTGACTTTATGCTTTCAATGGTCAACCGTCAACATCAAGATCAGAAAAATAAACTGAATACTAATGGAGGGATGGTGGGGAGAATCAATTAGAAAAATAAAAAGGAGCAAAGCAGACTCAAATGGATTATAAAAAACCACTGTCAAAAGATATGTCCTTATTCCCTTTTGCTTTTTTTTTTTTTCCAAGCTTTCTGTTCTCAATATTTAAGAAAATGCTTTTAGTTTCCTTTATTGTTACTTTTCCTAATTTATTATTGAAAAAGGAAAATTTTAGGCTATCACTTTATCCCTACAACATTCAATGATTAACATACTTTATCACTTTGTAATTATCATACAAAGTTTATCAAAATTGACATAGTTTGATAAATTAGAATTAAATGAAGAAATTGCAAAAAAAAAAAGGTTTAATACTCTAACTTGTTTTTAAAATGGAAGCAATGGTTTTTACCAATATAAAATCGAAGCCATGTGCATTTAATCAGAAGACAGCAGAGATTACTTGTATTCTATTCTAAGAAAACATGTCAGTTTCAAACACCTGGGTTCATCCTAGTAATTAAATGTTAGGGGATGTTAGAGAAGCAAGAAAACAAGCTGTTGACATTAATGCACCCAGATCTAAGTACACAAATCTCTAACTTGTAATCAAAATGCTTGAAAAGATTATGAACTAAATGATGGTCAAAAGAATTCGGAACAATTTTTTTTTAAAATTTTTTCAGAAACTCCAAGAATGTGAGATTCACATATGAATTCCACTATCAGTCCATATCCTAAAAAGAAGGGTCAGTTACCCAACTTTAGAAAAACTTTAAGGAATGGGCCCTTTTTTCTTTCAAACTTTCACTCATAATTGAGGTTGACACTGCATACATGAACATGGCCTTGATGAAAATACACTATACTCAATAAATTTTAATGCAGAATCACCAATTATTTTAGAAACTGAATTCCCTGTAGGAATTTATAATTTCCAAGTTTGGCAAGGAGACAACTCATTTTTGTAAACAACCATTTTGGTGTTTAATGATTTGGCAGTTGTTTACAGATATCCAATCGTTAGTAGAGTTTCAGGATGAAGCATCGATGAAAGGTAAGCCATAAAAATCAAATGTAACTTCCTCAGTACTTATATATTAATAATAAATAAGTTATTTTGATGAAAAAGAATGAACCTGTTGCAACGAACTCCATCGTCGGTGTCATGCTGACAGGATCCTCGCCACCTTGATGGGATCGGTCCCATCCCTTCATCACTAAAGCTCTTAGATTCCGGCCAAACACCTATTATCATAATCCCATCAGGAAAAAAGCCATTACTTTTCACCAAAATATGTCAAAACATGATAGCAATAGACAAGCAAACAGTGGCACACATTTTATATACAAAGCGAAAAAGGAGACAAAAGCACGAATATATAGTCAAGAATCATTTCCTATTGACCCTACCACAGTCAGATTGATATATCTATGTTCAAAACACATTATCACATATCTGCAGATTAAACCGAAAGCTGATATTTCAAACAGATATAATTGCAAAAGCTGTTTTTAATCAATCTATATTAGTTTTAATATGTTTTACACTAAAATTCCCCTGACTTCGATATACAGAAATCATTTGAAAAAAGAACACATAGAATAAAGAAAACTCTTTTATTAATGATTAAGTCAAAACAATAATACATGACCTAGCGGAATATCATGGTCAACTTCAGGTGTCATTGATGAAATGAGTTGTGTTTAAACGTGTACACATTAAGACACGCCCCGAATTTTCATGGGAAAAAAAAACAGATAAGGGATCGTTCAGTTTTCAAGAATGAGATTGAAAAGTGGAAAAACTGTTCAAAAATCAAAATAATTCTTGCTAAACGAAAGAAAGATTCTAAAATCACCTGTGTCAAGGTTTCCAATAATTGTATCTTCACCGAACCTTGACTTCTTCCAAAGAGAGTCCAAAGGGACAATTCCATCCCTCTCCAATCTGAGGAAATCCCATGATCGTGTCGTGTGCAGCTTTCTTCCTTTGTTCAAGAAAACTGACACCACATTCGGATGCTCTACATTGATCAAGAATAAACATTCAGAGATTATAAGGAGAAGAGCAAACGAAAACGGAGCAGAGTAAAGGGCCAGAAACTAGAGAAATAGAGTTGGATAGAGTTGGCATTAAAACAGTGAGATGTTAGAAATATACTGCATGAAATTGAACTTCTTACTTGCAATCTCTGCTGCTTCTTCCTCTTCAAGTATAGCAGCAAAGCCGTTGATGTTTTGAGTATATGAGTAAAATATTTTCTTTTTTGCCGTTTCAGGGCTGCAAAAATAAATTGAGACAAATGCATCAAATCATAGATTATTTTTCATTGGAAAGAAAAAGCAGAGAATCTCTTCATGTCAGCATCAAATTTCATACCTTCCCACCAACGAACCCAGCAATTCATAATGAGAATTTGTGACCTCATGAAGGTCAGCCGATGTTGGATTCAGACCATGAGTATGTCCTCCTAAATACACTATATAAGACTGCAGCGGAAAAGAAAAAGAGATTTGAATCAAACAAATATGTACACTTTCAACATATATTTAAAATTGAAACCTGAAATCAGAAACTACAAAAAAAGAAAAACAAGAATTTACATATGTTTTAAAATAAACCCAGAATTAGTGTTGCTAGTAAGAAACTAAAGAATCAATAAAACTTGAGAAAGTAATATAAATCGATTGGCATTTTGAAGAGAAAACTAATAATTGAAGATGCTTGCCTTTCTTATAGCAAAAGTTGGAGTTGGAGACTGCAAAAGAGAAAAAAGGAAGACTGGTAAAAGCAAAGAAGAAAGCATTGAAAGCCTCATTGCTTTGCTTTAGAAATCGCTCTCTCACTGCTTTGCCTTTGTGAAGAGAAGGTGTTGTAAAGGGCCTCTGCTTTCCCCTGTTTTTAAACTCTGTTTTTGCTTTGTTTTTGGAAACAAATTCGCTTCTTCCCTTTGATAACGGATAGCAATGGAAATCTCCCATTTCGCAAAGCAACTTTTTAGGAATGGATTGATTTAAGAAGAAGAATTTAAAAATTATCCTTTGAGATTGCATTTGCATTTATTTATTTGTTACAGTTGTGATATGGTTGAAGTTTTAGTATATGGTATTTTTTTCCTTTTTTTTTTTTTGTAATTAATAATATAAAAAATTAATGGCCCCAATTGGGAAATTTTATTGGAAACCAATTTCCTTATTTTAATCAAATTCCAAATTACCGGCCTAATTTCAGTACATTAGTGTATATAAATACACACAATGTATCGAGTTAGTCCGATATAAAATTAATTTGATTTATACAGTTTTTTTAAATTTTTATTTAATAAAATTGATTATTGAATTTAATAATATAATTATAATTTTTGTGAAAGTAAAATTTCGAATTGATTCGAATTCTATATCGTATTGATTGAGAGTATATTTGTCATATATATCAAAATCTCTTTGTACAAAAATTATATATATTTTTGGTAGATAAATAAAAGTGTTTGAAAATGCCCTAAATATTTGCAAGTTTGATCACACATAATTTGTGCAAATCAAGATCAAATGTGATTGGGTGGGATCAAACTGGAAACAGTCCTAAGAGTTAGTACTTCTTTTCTTATTAATGAAATTTATCAAAACAAAAAAGAAAAATAAATATTCTAAAAGGTTCCTTTTGTTGGGGTTAGGGGTATAAATAAAAGAAAGCTAAAAGTGTTGCATGTGCATTTTTTCTCTTTTTTAAAAAGGGTTTTACATGATGGATTTGGAAATAAATAAAGTTGCAATGTGAAGGGTGAATCTTTTATTATTTGCATAACAAAGTAATAAATTTTTTTTTAATTATTCCTTTTAATTTTTACATATTTTAGCTCATCTCATTGCTTCTAGAAAAAAAAGAGAAAAAAATGTACAATAGAGTGCTTTTTTAGTGTGAAATAAATGTTAAATGATATGGACATAGTGACTAAATTTGTGGAATTTGGTACATAAATCCAAAGAATTGAGAAGTGTGATTAGTAGAGAATGGGATTCTAAGCAATTATATAATAAGGAAAACAAAACGAATTAATCGCAAGAACACAATCACACAAGTCAATATGTCACATTTTATTTTATTTTTTTCGTGTAATCGTTTCTTTAGCCATTTATAAAATGTGGGTTTTATAATATATATATATATATATATATA
>JAQSVH010000010.1:28408461-28420726 GCA_029448705.1 Adansonia digitata | reverse complement strand
ATATATATATATATATATATATAGAAAAAGAAAGAGATAAAAATTTGTGAGTAAACAATTTGTTTTAATTGCTTGGAATTTTTTGTTTTTTATTTATTTATTTTACGGTGATTGTTTAGATCATATGTACATTGTGAAAGAAGTGGTAAGTCCCACTACTACCGGACTAGTAACAGCAATAATTAAAGTTAGGTATTATGATAATTAGACTATTATTTTTATTTAATTATATGAAAAATAAAGTAGCAATAGCATGGTTGGTCATTACTACACAATAGGGTAAGGGAATGAATTTCCAACTAAATACGCAAGTGGGGAAATTTAGGTGAAAATAAATTATTTTAGTATTAAAAATTATTAACAAAGTTTTAATTGGAGAAATAAATAGAGTTGAAGGAACTTTGCTTTGGAATTGGTATACGATGATGCTCTTTGGGCTCTTCTAAATTGTACCAGTTACCAGTATAATAACAAATAACTTCGAAGATCCAACTCCACTGGATGGGATGTCAAGATTTCCCCTTGCAAATCAATATTTGTGGCCCAATATTGATGAGAGGTGTACATTTGCTTTGAAGACTTTGGGTTTTAAGTTTTCTTATTATTATTATTATTATTATTATTATTATTAAAATCATTGTTTGAATACCAATGATTTTCCCAATGAGCAATTTTATGTGATCCCATTGAAATCATACTCGAGTTCATGTTATTTGGCGTGAACTGAAATAATTCTCAGGGTGAATATTGCATGTTATTTGGCATGAACTGAAATAATTCTCAGGGTGAATATTGCTTGAATTACTCCATATAATATATATATGTATATATATTAATTTAATTAATTTTTATAATTATTTTTTAAAAATATTATTTAATAAAATTTAATTAGAGTTTTCTTTTTATCATTTTGTAATAAGATCGTATATATATGAACCTTGTGAAGCATTCTGGTCCCTGCCAAAAGTACTTATCACATGGGATGGTATCCTTGAAATAGAAGCTATATTCTCCATCAGCACACTCGTTTGCATCTGATCATTAAGCTAATGATTTGCCCGTCACACGCATCTCTAGATATGGGAAGCACCTCATATTGACATCTTCGTCAAAGCTGGAAGTGGGGTGGATTTGATGGTCTAGGCCTAGACCTTTTTGGCTTCTATGACAATTAAGGATGGCTTCGCTCATCGAGCTTCTATACCTGTAATGATGTAGAGCAGGTTGAAACAACCGTAGCTAGGATAAGCCTATACAACCCTACGTACCCAGCCGCCATACTTTATTGCCATGGTATTTCCAGTTGAAACTGAACTTGACAAAGCTAATATGAAAACTTTCATTCACAAGTGGTTATGATTTGTATTGAAATGTTTTGTCAACCTATTTTTTCTTTTCATACAAGGCTGTTCCTTATTTGCCCTGGCTCAACTTCAAGTTAATTGAAAATTTTAGTCAAACCGATTGGTTTATTTAGGTGGTTCTTGATTTGATAGCCAAAAGTGATAGCTTTGAAAGCAGCATTTGAGAAAATAGACACCTAATGGTTAAAATTTTCACAATATGAATCAATTAATTTCAACCAAATCATCTTTTATTTCTGACATTCTGTTAACGAAGGAAAGGATAGTACGGGTCATGTCAAAGGAAACCAATACTAATGTCCATCGGGAAATGAATTCCGTTCCAATAAAAGAATAATCTTTACAGAAATCCTCAAAACTAAAGTCTTCATGGATGCTATATCAATACCACTAACTGGAAACACATTTTCCTTTGCTTTTTACCATTGATTGAATCTTAGAGACCTTGCCACGTGTTTACAACTTCACGAAATACATCAAGTATCAGCTCCCTGTCTGCACATTGCAGGAACGCATTAAATTCATCTCCAATGTCATATAGCTTACCAAACCTCACCAGGTATCGCATGCATCCTGACTTCAGTTCTGGCGATTGGTACAAAGCTGCATGTTGGAGCCTCTCAAGGACATTCTTTGTATCAATATCTTCCAGTAGGCTCTCGATGCATGTCTCTTTCAGGTCCAAGATGTCATACTTATCAGCTGTCTGAAGAAGAGCCAGTCGGTGAGTCAGAAATTCTTCGTGTTTGATGTTTCCATAAATGTATCTTAGGAAGACCTGGCAAACTTCAATTGACATGTCGGATATCTTAATGGTTGAGAGTTGTTTCTCTTGCAGGTCATGCGAAAACATGCTGTGGAAAACAGGTGATCTTGAAGCTAGAACAGCACGATGAGCTCCAATGCTTCCATCAGAAGCATTAATGATGATATCCGTTTTGATCCCTTCAGTTAACATTCGACCAAGGCATGCTAGGGCTGTTCTTGCATTAGATAGCTTTTGCGCGATTCCTTCAGCCCAAATGGAGCAAGGATCCCCACCCTGCAAATGAACAGCATTGTATATTGATATTGACTTTCATAATTATCCTTTATTTTTTTCCCCATCCGCATTATTTTCCAGGGAGAGTATACTCAGTTATTCTTTATACGAGAGCCTTACGTTTGGAGATGCAGTCTTCAGATCAAGAAATTCAACGTCAATAATCAATCTCCCTGTCAAAGGAACCTCAATCGACCAGACAAAATCGTCGCGGTTCTTCAGCTGTTTGTCTTTTATTTCTGTAAACACATACAATAAAATTGGGGAAAAAAATAATGAACAACAATTTTGATCATCACAGAAGATGTTTAACTCACTTTCAGAGCATATACTCTTGTCTTAGCTTAGGGGACATGTTTACAGCAGCATCAGAAATCAAATTGATTCAATAAATACGAACATGCTTAATTATCACATGAACTTATATTCATGAAAAAAACAACCTCCAGAGTCCTGACTTTATCAAAATATTAACTACTGGATCAACATAATGATGATTGTTCTGTTTTCAGGGTTCACAAGCAGCATCTACCAGGATGAGTCAAAGCCTTTCGATCTCCGGTAGGGTAGTAGACAACTCGGATGATGAAGGACGCAATCGGGGGATTATCTCTTGTTAGGTTTGAAATCTCTGGGTATAATCTAACATTCAATCCCCTGCTTCTCTCCAGATTTACATACCTTCATCCCGAGAAAAAACAAGAAATAAGAACACAGTTAAACAACATCAAATTTTCACCCAATCCTTAGAGTTTTCAACAGTTCAGTTTCGTCAATATGCAACCCAGGATTGTCAGGGGCGTACAAACCAGCGTTAAAATAATCAACTATAAGTCGAGAATTTGTGCATGCTTTTTAAAATTCAGATTCATCAATATTTTTCATGATAAACAACAAAATTTATAGAAACTGAAAGAAGAAAATGTAACAAACCAAAATCTAACTTAAAGGGTTGTCTCAATGCATGGTCTGAATCCAAATTCCAGGGACAGGAAACTAAACTATCGCATGATCAAAAAATCATGTTTTTTTTTTCTTTTTTGGTAATGAAAGCTAAAACAAATTCTTCGGAGAGATGGAGAGAGAGAAGAAAGCCAAAAAAAGGGGAAAAAAAAAGAATCAGACCAATTCCACTTGCCGATCTTGAAAGAATCGGATGTGCAGAAAGTGCAAGAAGAAAGATTGTCTATCCTCCATTGAGCAAGACGAGCAGTTGTTTCGACTCTAAAGGCAGACTCGCTCATCCTAAACAAAGCGAGAGAGTCAGTGATATCTTGGATACAATAAACCATCCCTTCGAAAAAAAAAAAAATACTTCCGTGACTCTCCCAAGTTTACTGTTACAATATCTATCTCTCCACATAAATACTTGGAGCAAAGCAAAACACAAAAAAGACAACCCAGTGCTGTCTTTTGTCTGTAAAACACACTGCTGTTGTCTATTGTTGACTAAAAAGATTACAGACAGGAGAGAGCTGGTGTAGTTTATGTCGAAGTCTAGAAGGTTGTTGCTGTTATTTTTGTTGTTTCAAAGGTTTCAGGTAAGCAAGGATGTTGGTGTTGCTTTGCGACAGTGATGGTGAAATAAGATCGTATCGGCGGAGAAAGATAAAGAGATAAAGAGGAAGAATTGATGAAAAATCAGGTGAGTCTTCGGATCGGTTCTGATTATGAGGTTTACTATTTAGAAGTAGAATTTCATTAAAGGACAGGGATGTGCTTGGTTGGACGTTTGAGGCAGAGTATTTAATACTTCCAAATTTCAACACAGGGATTACTGGAGTTGATTTAAACGGCATCAGATTCAAATCAAATCTTTGATTTACAACATTTTATAAAATATGAAATTTGAAATCTCAAGTTTTATAATTTTTTTATTTTTAAACAGTATTTCATTAAAAAAAAAAAACTAATGCTTTGTGTAAATAGCCATTCATAGATTTGCATGCATCCAGTTCAACTTCCATTCCTGCAGGGTCTGTTTCGTGTTCCCACTTCGTTGTTTTATGTCAATAACTTTCCCCCAACAACCCCCATTTTAATCCAAGAAGAATGTGAACCCAAAAAAGAAAGTACTAAACCTGCAATGCAAGTAAGCTTCCATTAAGCCATAAGTAGTAAGCTTTTCTTGCATTTTTAAGATTGGGCCTTTGGTAAACTGAGAATTAATCATATTTGTATAATTTCTTACGTCATAATTAATTAATTATATTTAAATTCGTATTATATAAATTTTGATATAATTTTATATTCATATTATTTTTTTATATCGTATCATATTTTATATCATCTACTTTTATATTTCTCCTGTACCCAAAATAAAGAGAGGAAGGAAAGGATTAATTGTTATGCGTAAGCATATATTAAATTGTAGATTTGGCCAATCACCTTGCATGTTTCAAAATTTTGTCCATTAAAAATCGTAAGGAGGAAATCAAGTCATCATCCGCTTTAGCAGAGTAAGATTAACCAATAGAGGAAACATCGATTAACATTAATTAAGGGATTAGAATCTTTGATGCCTTAGTTTACTCTTTGGTTAACGGTATTACACAATATACTTCATTATCGACTGGATCGCCATGGGAGAGACCGAAAAAGGTATCTAATTTTGTGGGATCAATGTGGAATTCGAACAAGCCCGGTTTGGTAAGAGAGAACGAGAGAGAAAAGAAAGGAATCTTAACTACACACCCTGTAAAATTATAAGTAAAAAAAAAAACACAAAAACTTTTCATGTTAAATAAAGAGAAAAATTAACGACTTCAAATTATTAATTTGACTTGCGGATATTGTGGGGGCACTTATTAGGCAAAATTCCCAATTACTAAAATCAAAAGTATCAAAGTTTTAATGACGAAGGTTGACTTATATATACATATATATATACACTTAAGTTATCAGGATTATTTAATTATTAATTTAAGAATATTTTTTCAATTAATGCAAGATAATTTCGTTAATTACATATGTATTTTCTTTATAAATATCACCTTAATAATTGGTTAACGTTTCCCTTGCTTAAATATTAAAGGGTATCATTATGGGTGATTCATTTAATTTAGGGCATTAATTGGACCTACTAAGCTTTTGACTTTAGCTCATAATTTGTCTCTTCCATATATTAAAGTCATAAATCTCTACCAATTTTATAAAGTTCCCTGAATATCTTCTGATTAAAAAGAAAATGAAAACCATACTTTTGGATCTTATATTATCACCTAACAATAAAACAATAGTCTGGAAAAATGACTTAACATTAGATAAAACACTGGGAAAGACAATTGGGTTAAGGTGATTTATAATTCTGTCATTAACTTGCCTTCCAAAGTTGGTGTACTTAGAGTAGTCATTGTGAACCGTGGCGCCCTTGCAGACCATAAGGCTGCTTACGTTTAGCTTAAGGTCGTGTTAGTTTTGACGAGGAGTGGCTCCTACTCTCAACTTCGGGTTAATGTAACTAAATTCTATGTAATATATTTTATAATTAGAGCAAATGGACCGGATTTTGTCGGCTAACAGTGGCTATTGCTGCTAAATTCATGGCATAATCATAAAATGAATGCAATTCTTTAGATCGTGCAGGCAACAATTTTCACCTATTAGAATCATTTTCTTTGTCACAAAGTTGATTTTTTTTTTTAAAAAAAAAAAGAGGTCAGTCTGAGGATAAGATGGAATTGCAGATGTTGGACTCAATCCCAAGCCTGCAAGATATCATCTCTTGAGGACAGTTGCATCATCGACTAGCATGTTCTGAGTTTATGAAAAACTGATGTTCGAGACTTTGAATTTTTTTGTTCTCTTCTTGTTAGCCATAACATCAACTATATCATCCTTGCATTTCAGTTTGGGCTGAATGGTTTAATCTTCTGTTCAGTGGGCTGGATTGGATTGAGCCAACTCATTAAAACTCTCAAGTTACATTAATTTGGTTATGTTTCATAGTATTTTCTCAATTTATTGTTGAGTTTTTTTTTTTTCCTTCGAACCAAATTTGGAAAGAATAAATTATTTCCATCTTCAATGTGAATTGTTACCTTGATTGTTTTAAACTACAGTGCTGAACAACAGCTTACTCATCAAGGATCTCAGCTTTCTTTCCCATCGCTATTGGCATAGAAACAGATTTGGGAAGAACAGAGATAATTAAAGGGATAAGTTCTTTGGAGGAACCCATAGTCATTCTTTTAGTTTTTGGTTTTTTGTTGCTTTAGGTTAAGACTTAAGAACCCCAGCTGATGCACTGATAAAAAAAAAGAAAGAATAATGGATTTTAACCATTTGTCTTTGAAGTTGCTATTGTTATTCTCCCCAGGGATGGCCTCCATGTCAATTTCATGTAAGTAATCCTAGTATTGGCCGTCATAGTTGCAAATGGTGAATTTTATTAATATAGTTTTTGGACCACTTTTATTTTTTCTTCCTTGTTTCTTTTCTGGTGGGTATGATTCTTTGGACCCTTTTGGAAACATCATCGTCACATGGGACATCCTTGCATGGGATTCTAGTACATATGATGTAAGATGTACTAGTAATTTTTGAAGCTTATTGTTATTATTTCATTTTCCAATTCTCTATCAATTAACAGGTTTTTGATTAGAAGGAGGTCGTCATCAAAGCTACTGCAACCACATGGGACATCCTTGATTGTGCCAAATGATGCCCTTTCATGACTTTTCAGTATAGAGACAGTCAGAGACTATGGCGTGATCATCATATTTTGCCTTCTAAATTGAGATTTAAGCGAAAGAGATCAAAGAATGATAATATTATTTGTACAATGCCTTCAAGATTAGTTCTTTAATTATAAAGGGACTGTGTAGTCAGTCTTATTGCTTACAATTACATCTGCCTGAGTTGGAAGCAACCATGCATGGCTAGATTCATTGACAAACATCAATTCGGTCACCTGGCAATCTGCCATTAGTTTTTTGCACCAAAAAAAAAAAAAGAACTTATATGGTACTCAATTAGTTCATGTGAATTTAAAGAACGAGTTCAAGATTTTTACAAGGAAAATTAATAACCAACAACTTGCCAAAGGATTGTTATCTATGCACTTAAATCATAAATAGACCAGCAATTTTGTTGAATTTTGACATTGTTAATTGAAATTTGCAGGAGAGAGTATCAGTATATAACTATCGGTTATTTAGGCACTTGGAGAGGCGATGTTGGGAGTTAATTTGGGAATTGCAAGGTGATGAGGTAAGTTGGTGGATGCAAGGGGCTGAACCTACTGAGCAGGGTAATTGTTCTAGAATTACAGGAAAACAGCTTCCACTTTCCTGAGAGGAAAAAACCATTGATAATTGATCCTATGCCTGAAGCAGCAAAGGTTGGCCCCAGTTTTAGGGTGCTCCAGCCAAAGGTGTCCCATTCAGCTGCACTGGAATGCGAAAGAGTTACAAGGGGTATTGGCGAGTGAAGATCACCGTGACAAATTTTAACTATGTCCAGAACTACTCTAACTGGAACTTGGTGGTTTTACAACCCAACTTGAATACGACAAGTCGCATTTTCAGCTTCAATTACAAACCTCTCAATTGTTATGGAGATTTCAGTAAGCTAAATCATTTTCTCACTAGTGTTACAGTAACCCCATGTAGTAATCTTCTTCATTTCTTACCCTGAGAAAACTCATTGATGTGATTGAATGAGTAGAAAATGGATATATCAAAGAACTGTCAGCCAAAATTTCATGGTAGAGAGCCTGTCTGTTGGCGTTTATCAGATTTGAAATGTTCGTTAAAGCATGAAGAACAAAAACAAAAAGAAAAAATTGAAATCAATACCTATCCAACTTCCATGAATTGAAGGCTATTGAGGTGATGAAAAGTATACGTCTGGATGATTTGCAGTAAGAGTAGGGCTTATCTGTCAAGGAAATAAGTTGCGGATGGTTTATGGCATCTTTCAATTGGGAAATTTGCAGATAATTTCATCTTAGGCCATGATAAATGACAAATTTTATGCAACCTCACTTGTGGTTTAAATTGATTCTTTAGTCTGTCTTTCTTGTTCTTGCTCGGTTATGAATGGGTCAGGTCAATAAGGACAATTCTATGAGAAAATTAAGGAACAGAGTCATAGGAAAAATAATGATGAACCCGAGGCTAGGTTAGATATCTGTCCATAGGTTGGGTCAACTTAAATTATCAAAAACTTTATTCAAGGTTGTATCATATGATTCAAGCTCGCTAATTTTCATCTATAAATCTAATAAAAATTTAATTTAATTCATATGTTGTTACCTCTAAGCGATGTTATCTAATAAATCTTGCATCGTATTTTAACACCTGGCAATAAATAAAAAAATTATAAATTTATCATATTGAATATTTCTGTAAAAAGATTATAGATTTGTCATGTTGAATATTTATATCAACAGTGCCAGTGCTGTTGGATATCAACTCTTGGCTTTAAAACCTTGTCTGCTACTTGAATGGCCTAACTGACTAGGTTCATAACAAAGTCTCCCCTTGTTTTTCTCTTGGGTTGAGCTTCAATGTTCGCATTTGTCTTGTCCACCTACTATAATCTAGTAATTGTAGTTTATCATTATATTTTATTTTAATTGGTATATGATATTCTACTTTTATGATTATTGGTAAATTTATCATTATAATTTAATTCAAAATTTTGTTACTTTATATTTTTTATTGAATTTTGTCACTCAATTTAAATGATTTGAAGACAAACTTTAATAAAAAATATTTTTTGAATATTTTAATAATTAAAAATAATAAGTTAATTAATAAAAATTATTATAAAATAAAAAAATAACTTAGAATTTTCTTTTATAAAAACTATACTTTTTTCTTTATTTTCCAAGTTTGTTATTTCATAAAACAAAACATTCTATATTAAGTTTTTTTAATTTTTAATTTTTATATTATTGCTGTTAATTATTAAAATGATATATTTGAAGGAAACTTTTAATTTTAATTTTTTCCCTTCAAACCATCCAAAATTAATGTTAAGCGATAAAATTCAATTAAAAATCAAAGTGAAAAAATTCGATTAAAAATTATAATTTATTTACAAAATTTAATTAGATAAAAGTAGAATGATTAATTTACTCATAATCTTAAAGTACCATGACAAATATTTATAAAAATAAAATATCATAGCAAAATTCAATAACCCCATATAATGCAATTTAACACTCCCCTTTTTTCCCATCAATTCGTCATTAAATCTGTCTTATTTCATTCCTTGATGAGATGGTTGCGGGAATGTTCACGCGTTAATGACTTTGAATGTGGGGGTTACCTGCCAAATGCCTAAATCAACTCAGATTGGTTCGAGTAAATGCCCCAATTTGAAAAATGTGTACATTTTTCACTTTAGGCGTTATAATTTCTTCTTTACCATGAAATAGCAGCCCTTACGTTACGTTGCTCAATGGAACCAAAAAATGTAAAGCAGCAAGAGTTGTGCAAATGAGAGCTGTTTTGTTATTTCAAATACCCACCAAATCAAGTTGTACAAGCCTTCCCTCCAAGGACTAGTTGTGGTGAAAGAAACACTTTTGATGTCATTTATACTCTTTTGATGCAAGTTGTGAGGTTATATTAATTCCATTGAAGTTACGATTTTCCTTTAATTGAGTATAACTCTCTCCGCTAAACTTATTGTCAAATATAGTGAAAACCAAGGGGAAAAAAATCATAGTTGGAGATACTAAACAAAACTTTTCAAGGCTGCATTAATTATCAAACTCTAATGAACAGTTTGCAGAAATCTTCTGCAATCAATATTGTTACATCCTTCTGGTTGTTTATAGCCTGATAGAATCTTCAAAGTAGATATATAAGGCAAAGTTCATAACAAGTGTTGACTTGAGATACCAACCATAATTTGATAATGTCTATCATAAGATTTGACAAGGTGTTGCTCGGCATGGATCCTCAACAGGAATGAAAACCGGTGGAGGACAATGAACATAACAACTTGGGGTATTTTTATCTTCTTCGTCCGGTTTTTCCTTTTCCTTTTTGTCCTCTTTTTTCTCTTCGACGCTCAGTATGGTAGCATAGTGAAGCTTTTTTCTTAGCGAACAAGTTAACTTAACGGAGTCAACTTCGTCTCCGCTCACCATCAATTGATCTCTTTCCGCTCCTTGTATTGCCACCTCACTGACACCTGCTCGTGGTAAAACTCACAGTTAGCTAACTTGTTGTGTTAATTAGATAAAGACAAGCTAGCAAAGTTCCTCTCTCTTTCTTTATTTTCTTAAAAAAATGATTGAACATGGTTTTCAGAATATACATATATATATATATATAAAGAAGTTAAGGTTGGATGTCAACCATGCGTTGCAGCAGCTATCTTCAAAGCCTTTGCTCGACATTTGTCACAGTGCATTTGCACCTTGATAACCATCGTTTGCTGCATATGTAAATAATTACATAGAAAACATATCAGTTCTAACAATCTTATATGTTCGCTTACAGCTAAAAAAAAAAAGTGTTTTAAGGAGCAAAGAAGCTCACCTTCATATCTGATTATCAGTATCTAAAGAAACTAGAACAGCTTTCGAATGTAAGAATTCTTAGATATGTATATCTTAGAACGAAGAAAATATGGGACACTAAATCTGCTTATATATAGGGAAGGAGCGGGGAATATTTTAATATTCTTATCTTGTTTATATGCAATCACTAATGAAATTAATAAACAATTTAACTTGTTTGACAATCCTAATCACTCAGTCATGGCTAATACTGTGGATAGCCAATTTAGTCTAATCGAATTTTTTTAATTAATATTAAAAAATCTTAATTTAAATTCAAATATAGATAATTAAGTTTGAAATCAAGTGTAAGAATCGAACTAATTTTTTATACGTAATTGAGCTTAATTGAACAAGCTTAAACAATTTGAGCTTCTTAAAAATTAAGCTTGGCTCAGTTCGATTACATCCTTTTGCTAAGTGATGGATACAATAAATACATTTCTAGCTCATGCATAAGTGTTTCTTGTTTGAATAGTAAGACCTTGGCTAGGCACTATCATGACAATTAATTGATAGCATAACTTGTGTTGTTTTCCTCGTTAAACTGTTTTAATGAAAATTAGTCCTTTATCTTTTTCACAGTTGTTCCACCTTTTAAGCGTATTAAAAGGGATATCTTACAATTCTTTTCCACCAGAAAGATTTCAATTACTATGGTGTGCCCCAGGAAGTTGCTTTTGTTCTTTCCACCTAAAAGACTTAACTATATCTTATGGAATTCAAGGTAAATGATGTATATTATATTATATTATATATATGAATCATAAGGGCTGCTAGCTTAAATTCCCAACTGCACACACTACCAGACAAGTCTAGAGTCAGTGTGGATTTGTTCATTTACTGGTTGTTTAGAACAAATGTGAGACATGTTTTAAGAAAAATCAATAAATAAATAAACCCCAAAGAAAAGGCAAAGAACTGTCAAATTAAGACTTTGAAACTTCAACTTTAATTGACTAGCTTGATGTTGACATTGATCTGTAGAAACATTCAATCGTTTATGCTTAAAAGAGGTACTTAATCCAAGGAATTTTCGATCTATTTTACATTTTGACCTGAGAATACCTATTTTGTTCCGTATATACAGAAGATCATTGTTGAGGTTTCTTTTTTCTTTTTCGAAATCAATAGAACTTTATTAATAAGGGAGAAACAAGTATAAAAGATACGTGCAAGCTGCTAAATAAAGGTATGTGAAAACAAACCATGTGCCAATTTTGAATATGATCTTCCATTCCATATTCATTGTTAAGTTGTCATCTTATGAATTTCAGCCAGGGAAATGATGGGATCATTCCTTTATTAGGCCTTGTTCGTGGAGTCAGGGCAAGACCA
>JAQSVH010000010.1:28356041-28380086 GCA_029448705.1 Adansonia digitata | reverse complement strand
GTTGCAATGACATTGCTTTCTGAAATGGATGCTGGTGAGAAAGCAGAGGAGCCTCGAAAAAGTGACTTCTCTGAGCCTGAAAATGAGCTTTCGCTTGTTGGCTCTCCTGTGCATGGTGCCTTGAAGATGAAGAGGCTTCGACAGAACTTCTCAAGGAATTCGCAGAATCTCGAGCCAAGGTATACTCAAATGTTTTCTTTTACCAAGGGGCTAAGACCTGCCATAATATGTACAGTTTCCATTTGTAAGTTAAGATTTAACCTCATTTTTAGTTCTAATAAATATAGCAGGAGATTAGTGCAAGCAGTAGAACCCTTACTGTGAGAGAAACTGACAGAATTCCGAATGGTGCAAGCCGCCAAGCAAAGGAGGGAAGTACCACTGTGGTGCCTGAATTTAGAAGGAGCCGATCTTCACCTCACGGGAAATTTTTGGTTTTGCCTTGAGGATTCTACGGCGTATAGGAATTAAATTCTTGGTCTTTGATATATTTTTCAAGTTTTGTACAGTGAGTATTCAGGTTGGTCTTCTGGGTTGGTTTTTCAAAGGATATTGTTGATCAAGATGTCATTGGAGCTGATTATGTGCATACTTAAAAAACTTAAATGGTTTTGTTTTATTTGATTTTCTTTTCTTCCATCCAAGGCAATCTTGCATGAGAGAATGCCTCTATAATCATAGAATATCTGCAGTTATCAGGTCAAATTTGGGAAAAAAAGAAATAGAAGAGAAAAGTCGAAAATGACTAATGGAAGGAAAGGAAAGAAAAGGAATCGACCAAAACAGGCTCTAGGTAGCAGGGAGGGAGCCAATGACTATTTATTTATAGCTGATATGGATAAATTAAAACTACCTGTGAACTTAAGGATGCCTTCAAACACAACAAATATAAAGCTACCAACTCTATAAATTTCTTATTTGTTTAAGGCATGGGACATTGCAAGTAATGGTGGAAATCATGGTTCCATGCTGGTGGAAAGCATTGGAGAACTTCTTTAGGAATTGTAAAATCTTGAACCAATTCTCCCTAGCTAGTTATGAGTAAATGCAGCATTTCATTCAGGCAAGCAATTGCAGGCAGGCCAACACATGAATGCCCAAAAAATGTTTTCACCATATGGGATCTCTCTCCTTTTAAAAAAAAAAAAAAAAATTTTGCCCTCGAGAAATTCAACAGAGATATTTTTTGCCTTCGGTAGTTTTCACTGTGACTTTCTAGTTGGACTAGAACCATGAGACTTCATATTCTGATAAAAACTCTGCTAGAATTTTCTAAAGGGCCACTGTATAAGATGGGATTTGGCAAGAACTTCTTCCACTTATTAGTCAAGCCTCTTAAGCTTTGCCATGTACAAAAGAAATTGTCTGATCTACAAACGTATCTTGGTGGTTTGATTTAGTTTTCTGTCACATTCATTTGTAAATGACCTGTTCTGCTCTATCTTTTTTCTTCTTTTTCTTTTTTTTTTTTTCCTGTTTAAAAGGATCTTGTTCGAAATAAAGAAGGGAGGGAATTTTTATGTCCTTATTATTATTATTATTTTTAACTACGAGCGGAAAAAAAAGACAAATATTTCCATCCATTTATTTGTCAAACAAAATACCATATAACTGCTTCTTCTATCCTTCCCTTTTTTTTTTTTTTTTGCAAAAAACCTTGTGCACAAATGTTCAGGTATTACCAAATTTAGACTTTCGTTTCAATGGATTTTAACTAACTTGTTCAATGGTCTATAAATAGTAATAATAGAGGAAAACCAGAAACTTTTCTGTTTAAGATTGATAGATATTGACAACCTCAACTTAGATGTAAATTTTCGCAAAGCTAACTTCCCTTGTTACTAACTCCAAAACCACTAGTATGGAACCATTTCCTGAACTCATATATCTGCAAATTTTCAAGCCAATAATTCTTGCAGCCCAACATATCAGTTTCAATATATGCAAATTTCGTAACTGGGTGTTGTTAAATTCCATAATAGACAGATTTCTCACATTCAATCGTTTTCAAGAATACGATCGTTTTCAGGCATTCAGCAGTCTCGGAATAGCCATTTAACAAGTACATTTTACATTCAGCCAAAATCTGAGGCCAAATATCTCCACCATTTCATGCAGAAAAGAAGGTAGATGTGGATAATATCCAGATAAAGCAGGAGCATTAGGTTTAATTAGGAGTTGACAGGCCTCTCATCAAGAATATGAGTAGTATATTTTCTTTTTTTCCTTGTTCTAGGTAGCATCAGAGTTGATACGGATTTTGGTAACAGCTGCAAGAAGCCTGCTTCCAAGGCTTAACAATTTTTGACAGGTTTGAAATACCAAGCAACCAAGCGTCTATGGAATCAAATTGTCAAAACTTGTCAAAAGCCTTAACAATGTTAAATAATCTGGAAGGAGCTGCATTACCTAACATTCCAAGGCCAGCACCATCAATGGAGAAACACAAGGAGAACCAGTCAACAGCAGATAATATTGCACAATGCTCAGTCACCTCCATCTACCGTGCCGACATTGCAGACTTGTATCGCAAAGTAACAGCCACATGGTGCAAAAGCCTTGCTAACCATTCCTTTACTATCAATGTAGAAAATCATTCTAATGATCAAAGTCATTGTACCTGCAAGATTGATTTGAAAGGATGGCAATTTTGGGGAAGAAAAGGTCTCAAAAGCTTGGAAGTAGATGGCAAAAGGGTAGATATTTACTGGGATTTTCGACAGGCAAAGTTCTCCGGTAGCCCTGAGCCCTGCTCAGACTATTATGTTGCAATTGTGTCTGAGGAAAAAGTGACATTAGTTATAGGAGATAAGAAGATGGATGCTTTCAAGAGAACCAATAAAATACCTTCCTTGATAGATCCTACCTTGATGTGCAAGAAAGAGCATATTTGTGGGAAGAAACTATTTTGTTCCAAGGCTAAACTAGGTGAGGGAAAGCAGGAGCATAACATTATGATTGAGAACTCTCTATCTGGTCCTGATGATCCAGAAATGTGGGTTAGCATTGATGGCACTGCCATGATTCGGGTTATGAACTTGCATTGGAGGTTTAGGGGAAATGAAATTGTCACAGTGAACAAAACACCAGTACAAATTTTCTGGGATGTGCATGATTGGTTATATAATACCACAAGCTCAAGCCATGGTTTGTTCATTTTCACGCCAGGCGAACCGGATTCTCCGGAATGTAAAAACTCCATCACCGGTGATGATGGTTGCAACATATATGATTCACCGAGGGAAAACCAATCAAATGTTCCAAAATTTTGCTATGTTTTATATGCTTGGAAAACTGAGTAGAACCCCATTTTTATATAACTGCATTGCATTCCATGCTGGAAACTGTAAACATGTGTAATCGTTTGGTCTTAATCTCGAGGTTCAATCTAATCTTCTTTAGTTAATTTGTTTTATGTTAGTATGAGAATTTGCAAATAAAAATTTATTATTACCAATGGATTTTTTAAAAATGTTTTTTTATTAAAAAAAAGTAAAATAAATAATAACCTTAATTTTTATTTTATTGTTAAAAGTTTAGTTTGAGTTTATAAATAAATTATGTAACTAAGTTGATATCACTTTGATGATAGCAATCGGGTCAACAAAATTGTATTTATGGATAATTGATAATGATTGTCCTTTTCAATGCAAGATTTTTTTTCTTTTTTAACTTTAAAACAAAACTCGGTTAAAACGAAGGTGCGTCGACAGCTTAGGGATTTGGAAGATTTAACAAATTAAAGCCCTAAACTTGAAATTAAGTTTCTGAAAATGTCGACTTTTGCGGGTAATCTGGGCTTCAAAATCTCATCCAGCCTTCGGTTTCGAGTTGTCTCAATCCCCTGGTAAGCTCTCCTACTCCAAATTTTGGGTTTTTCTTTTCCCATTCTCTGTTTGTTTCCCAGAAAACTGACGTAAGTGAAGCAAAATTGGTACTTTGGGAAAAAACCAGTTCATATATGAAGTTAATTGCGTGCTTAAGACTTAGAAAACGATAAACAGGCCATGACTGTTTGTGTAATTGAAGGCTATGATTTTATGCTATTGTTCTAAAGCTTTGATTTTTCAGGGTGAATGGAAACAAGGCAATATTTTGTTTGAAAGAGAGGGAATATAGTTCATCAGTTCCAGTAAGGTATACACCTAAGAAATCTTTGGAAACTGAACAGCCAGAAACTTCTCCACATTCAAAGGGTTTGAAAAAGAATGACTCTCATGAAAGTTCTGCTGCAAATGCACTTGGAAGAAAGGGTTCAAACAGTAGGAGCAGTACTATTGATAAAAAGTTACAAACACGAAGCAGGATGACCAAGAAAAATGTATTATTTGATGATGTTAAACGATGTATGCTGAATTTTCGAGGACCAAACTTTTATATTTTAATTGGCTTGAACGATAGTGAACACGTTGTAATATGTAATGCTTGTGGATTGCTACTGGGAATTGATGGTTTATAAGACTCATGTATGCGAAAACGGGTAAAAGTTTTGGTTTCAAACTCAAAGCATTGCGGATGTAATGGTTTTTCAAATCGTTCTATGTCCATTTATAGAAGTTCACACTGGTAATATAGGTTAGCGATATTGATGACCTTTTAGATGGAAATACTTAAATGTTACTAAGTCTAGTTCTTCTAGTATTTTTGGATTTCTGAAAATTGTGACAAGATACGGTTTAAATCATTTATCACACTCTCTATTTGTTTTGTAGACGACGAAATAATGGAGAAGCCCATAAAGGTGGTTGAAGAGATGCCTCAAGGACAGGATATTAATGGAAAGAATGTGCTACAAGTTTGCAAGAGAATGCCGGATGCTGAGAAGTTGGCAATTGAATTACTTGCAGCAAGGTTAACTTATTACTATCCCTAGCTTTATAACCTTTGTTTGTTATTTCTCGGATATGAAATTCAGCTATTATTTTGATGTGTTGTTTATTCATTTTTAATTCATTTAATTAGTTCTTCACCGCATGCAATCTTCTTTTTCTGCAGAGCATTTACGGCAGTTGAACTAAGAAAGAAACTTCTTGGGAAGAGATTCCATCCAGATATTGTTGAGAAAGTGATTAGTGATTTCCAGAATAGGTGTGTGAATTATAGTATTATAGGGAAAGGCATCATATTGACTATTTTCTGTTAGCTACTATTTTGAGGGCACCATATTGGTTCTAGATGTAAATTGGTTTTGTAATTAAAATCTATTGGGTTATATTAGCTTCTCCGACATTTTTAATTTTGCTTTCGATTTTATTGCATTTTAGACAAGCAATTGACTTTTTTAGTTTATTGTAGAGGTTTGATCAATGATAGTTTGTATGCGGAAGCATTTTCTCGATCTAGATGGTCTTCATCGACCTGGGGACCAAGGAGGATCAAGCAAGTAAGCAGTCCTCTTTAAAATTAAAATTTTCTAGTAATTTCTTTCAGATCGTAATAGTTTAAATGCATGTACCTTAAATCGTACTGTTTTCATAAACAAATGGGGCTATTGTTGCTTGATAGTAGTAAATTTCTCGGAAATCACTGTTTCAAGTGGCTAAGAAGTTGGAACTTATCTCGAGGTCCTTTCCTTTTTTCAAATAAAAAGAAAGCAGTTAGTTATCTGAATATGCAAATAAAGAAAATCCCAGTGAAAAAAATGGCTATTGTTAGAGTTAGACTAGAAATATACGAGTATTAAATTAAGTCCTATACTTATAGTGTTGGCTTCTTGGAAGTTGTACGAAGCCAAAGAATTATGTACAATGAACTTGCTGTTTGTATAGATCATATTATTTTTGTTAATAATATCTAGCTTCAGGGTTCTATTTGTAATTTAACGAAGAAAAGACATGGAAATAGCAAAGGAAAAGAAGTTTATTTGTTGATTTCTGACATTTGTTGTTTTTGAGCAAAAATTTTTGACTTGAGTTATGGAATGTTAAATCAGGCGTTGTTCAAGAAGGGAATAAATGAAGCTGATGCAGAAAACGCATTAAAATTGGTGTTTGAGGGTCCAGCTGGTGATTCAAACGATGATCAGGAATCCCGACTTGGTTTGTCAAAGCTTTCGATGGATCACCTATTAATTCAGGCCTCCAAGCAATGGCTTCGAGGTCGAGATGTTCCCAAAGAGACACGCAAGTCAAGGATTGTTCGGTGGCTTCAGTATCGTGGTTTCAACTGGGGTGTTATTGGTTCCATAGTAAAGAAGTTAGAATCCCAATATCCTCCCTAAAGCACCAAAAGGAACTCAATTATGTTACTGGGGACTTTAGATTAGGTTTAATACTCATCATTTGAATTTTGAAATGCATTTTGGGGAAAATAAGGATAGGATCGCTTCTTTGAAATGTCAATGCCAATAAACAACTCACCGTAGCTCCTAACTGCACCAAACTTCATGTTGCATAAACCTACAATATTGCCCCCTAGACCCTAGTCAGGATGTGATGAGGTTAACCTTTGCTACTCTCCTAGACAAAGCAAGACTGGATCCACCAAATTTACACTGAAGAGAGGGCTTGCATATATTTATTTGCTGCAGATATATATTCGAAGGAATTTTCTTTTTATGTTCGTGTATCGATCTTCTCTAAGGCATCTTTTTGTGGAAGAAAACTTAGTAAATAAAACTAACTACAACATACACACATACACAAACATATATCAACTTATAGATGAATTCTCCATTAAAACCTTGTCAGACAAAATAAGAAGGTTGCTAGAATTCACCATTTGGTGGATGCGTTTCTTCTGTTTGTTGTTTTAGAAATCTCGAGACAATAACATCAATATTGAGACAATGATAGTAGCCTCTACTAGTGGAGCTGCATTATCCTAATATCCGTGGATCTCAATTCTTTTGCAGATTGAGCACTATAATTATGCAACAGTTATTTTGTTTTTCTATGTATATACTAGTATAATGGTCTTGCTGCTGCATGTGCTCCAGATTACGACATCCAGAGTCTCCCAAACCCAGTTTAGTTTGCCTTGTGAAGGCTTTTACATTGCTGGAAGTAAAGTCCTTTTCAGACAGCACATGGACATGTGATGTAGGGAACGTGGGACCATGTGAGCAGAGTAGTTAAATCAGGTTGAGTGTGTGTATATATATATTTATATTTATATATATATATATATAGAGAGAGAGAGAGAGAGAGAATCTTATTCTTGCAATAAATTCTAATTGCATAAATCCAACGCCAATAAATCATTGTTCCAGCGTCTACTACATGTACGGCTGGAGTCATTCTCTCAATTTCAATTCCTGACAATGGCCAGACCTAGTCCCAACGTATACCCTCTTTTCTGTTTTACTTTTGGTTACATTTGCTAAGATACTACATTAAGTGAAAGCTAAGTAATTAATTATTGCAATTTACGGGACCAAATACAGCAGAAATTACAACTCGAAATCCCCCCTTAACAGTTCCCACTACCATGTCTAGTGCTGATGCAGCATAGATTCTTCTGTGGACTATGAACATGTCATCTATCACATGGCTAAAACTTGAAACCTCTGCCTGATAATTGGATCGAATCATCGGAGAAAGCAAACGAGCAGTTAGAAGATCCTTGTTGAACTATTATTCTAGATGGAGTTGGTGATGGCCGAGGGGCCAGTAAGGCTCCCTTTAAAATGTCAGTTTCAGACCTTAAGCTCTCAAGGTGACGAATTTCTTTAAGCATTGCGACAACATCTTTCATCATCGGACGATCGTCAGGCCGGGTGCTGACACAGAGGAATGACACAGCTAGTGTCTGTAACATTTCATGCATGGCAGGGTCAGCCCTCCCTCTAAGCTTTGGATCCAGAATTTCAGATGGGTCTCGCTTGCTAGCCAAATGATCCCGAACCCATTGAACCAAGTGTGCACCCCCTGGCAAAGTTGGGTCTAACGGATGCCTTCCAGTTAGTACCTCTAGCAGGACTACACCAAAACTGTAGACATCACTCTTCTCTGTGATACAATGCGTTGTGGCATGTTCTGAAAGTAACCATGACAGATCAGAAACGATTAGCAATTTATATGAACGAACTAATTGAAAAGATAAAAATTAGCAATCTGATTGAAACTTGATTGGGAAAAAGGAAATACCTGGAGCCATGTATCCATAAGAACCCGCTAGGTGTGGTCTTGGACTTGATTTGGAAAGTTTATCATCGTCATTACTATTCAGAACTCTGGCTAACCCAAAGTCAGCAAGATAAGGTTCATAGCCAGCACCTAATAAGACATTCATAGCTTTTACATCACCATGCAAAATTGCAGGCACACAGTCATGGTGCAAGTATGCAAGGGCATGTGCCACACCCAGCACAACTTCATATCTAGCCTCCCAGTCAGCTCCTCCCTTTCTGGCACCATGAAGAAGTGAACTCAAACTTCCGTTTGGAAGATAATTGTAAAACAGCAGTTTCAAATTCCTGTTTAAACCCCAACCAAGAAGCCGAACAATGTTTCTGTGTCTGATTGAGCCTAGAGTCTCGATTTCAGAAGTGAATGCACCAGACTCTTCTGGTGACCACATCTTCTTCACTGCTAATGTTTCCCCATTCGGAATCATCACCTTGTATACAACCCCAGAGCTCCCAGTGCCAATCACGTTAGCCGAAGTTAAATTGTGGACAATATCATCAATTGAGAAGTCTAGCTTCTGATAGAGGGTCACTTCCCAATTATCGTCTTCCATGAGGCCATTGTTAGCAAACCGAGCACGAAGTAACATGTAGATAGCCAGTAGTACTAGAACTGCACTGGCACTAATAAGGATGGACATAGCAAGCTTCACTGCTGGTCTAGGATGCCTTGCATGTTCAAGATCCGCTGAAGTTACAACCCCATTGGAGATGTAGAGGCCTTTGTTTGATTCAAGGTCACTCAGTGGGAGCTTTCGGAAAAATGGTGAATTTGGCAGTTCACCTGAGAAGTCATTGAAGGAGACGTTAAGGGAAACAAGGTTCTGTAGACTTGCAAGGACATCTAACTTGCCAGTGAATTTGTTGTGGGAGAGGTCAAGTACTGCTAGCTTGCTAAGACCGGAGAACTCAGATGGAATTTCACCGGAAAATTGATTGCAGCTTAGATTGAGAGAGATTTCAAGTGCCGGAATCTGGCCTAGTTCCTTTGGAATTTCACCAACGAATCCATTGTCACCCAGGTTTACCAACTGGAGCTTGCTGCAGGACAATATCTCAGATGGAATTCTTCCAGAGAGTTGATTCTGTCCCAAATTAAGCTTAGTCAATTGAGTTAAGGACCCAATACTCTGAGTCAGTTGACCTGTAAGCCTGTTGTCTGAAACGTCCACGTACTGTAGGATTGTAGGCAGAGTATCTGGCAAAGAACCAGTGAGTCCATTTGAATGGAGGTCAAGAAACTCAAGGTTTTGACATCCAGATATTGATGGAGGAATTCCTCCAACAAGACGATTCTTGCTCAAGTCAACGAAATTCAAGCCCTTCAGATTTCCAATCTCTGATGGAATTGTTCCTGCAAGTCTATTGCCATTTAATCTTAACCTGTACAAATTGGTGCAGTTTCCTATATCTGGCGGAATAAAGCCGGATAAATCGTTGGAAAGCAGCAGTAACTTGGTGAGATTTCTCAAACCGAAAATGTCTTTTGGGATTGAACCAGAGAGGCTATTATAGGATAAATCAAGTGCCTGAAGATCCTGGCACTGAGAAAGACTATCTGGAATATTTCCTGTCAGCTTATTTTGCCAGGCAAAGAATAGAGTCAAGCTCTTTACGTTGCCGATGTCGACAGGAATCTCACCAGAGATGGCGTTGTTGTCAATTTCCACATGAGTCAGCTCCGTGCAATTTGAAATTTCAGAAGGAATTGTACCTGAGAACTGATTAACACTCAATTGAAGCTCTTGGAGCTTCAAAAGTTTTCCAATACTTATTGGTATGCCTCCTGTCAGAAGATTCACAGATAAATCCACCACAGTTAGCTCCGTGCAGCTTCCAAGCTCATCCGGGATGGTTCCAACTAAGCTGTTCTGCCACAATAGCAGATTCTGAAGCTTTCTGAGCTGGCCGACCTGCCTTGGTATCGGACCGGATATAGAATTCTGATACAGGTAAAGATTTTGCAGCTCACTGCAATTACCAATCTCTTCAGGGATAGGACCAGATAACAGAGAAGTGTAAATGGCTATGGTTTGAATTCTTTTCAGCATTCCAATTGATGAAGGAAGATTGCCAGAAATGCCAGTTTCGGCGAGGCCTAACATGACCAAGTTGGTGCAATTTCCAATCTCCCAAGGCAGCTCACCCTTGAGATTTTTATTACCACCTGCTCGAAAAACTTCTAGCTTTCTCAATTCTCCGATGCTCTTTGCTATTTCACCACTGAGTTGATTGTCATAGAGTGTCAGGTAAACAAGGCTGGAAAGATTTCCTATTCCTGATGGAATTTCACCTTCAAGAAAGTTGGTGTTGAGAGACAAACTTTGCAATTTGCTCAGCCTGCAAATTTCCAGGGGGATTTCACCTGAGAGAAAATTGTCACTGAGATCAATAAAGTTGAGCTCATGATAATCTCCAAATTCTTTCGGAATCGTGCCAGTGAGATTGGTTGACGAAAGTATAAGAGTCTTCAAAGACTTGAGAGACTGAAAATTTGAAGGCAGTGAGCCTTGCAAATCTATTCCTTTCAAGCTTATCTCGACTACATCGCCTCCTGAGTTGCAATGAATCCCAAACCAGCTGCATGCAGTAGGGTCCAATGAACTCCATGATTTTAATGCATCTGTGGTGATGTTTAGGCTGTTCTTCCATGTTAAAAGAGCTTGCCCTTGCTCATCAATGCAGTAACAACGATAGAAGAAAAGAGAGCTTATTGAGAGAAGTAAGGTGAAGGAGAAGATATTGGAAGAAAGCAGGAGATTCCTTAGAGTTGCAGGCATTGCTTAGAGAAGAAAACAGGTGATCTGTTTTGGGATTGTAGAGGGTGGAACCCCATGTTTTGTTTATAGAACAAAAGCTGAAGATCTGGATCCAAGTGCACCTTCTTTTTTTCTATTATTATTCTAATAGTTGTAGTTGTTAATTAAGAAATGGTGATGCAGATGGACTTCTGATATTAATTAATTGCTCCTTTTCCCTTTTTTTCACTCTTTCTGTTAATCTGTCTATTAAAAAGAAAGGTTATTCTGATATTCTTCCCATCCTATTCCTTTATTAAACTTTGTGTTTAAGCTTTTTTACTATAATTTACTGTCAGAATTCGGAAAGGACCCTGGTGGATGGCCTGAATTTCCCTTTTCAAAGTTAAATTATCTGGTTTCCCCTTTTATAGTCATTAAATTGACAACTGTCCAAACTCTAAAGGCAGTAAAATTTTTCCTCCAATTTATGTCAATGAAGTATTACAATAACATTTACAGCCTTACCATCTGGTTAATGAATTATTTCAGGGAAAATGATAGCTTAGAAATCAAAAGCAGACAGACACAATAACCATAGAATGTTTTAGCTTCAAATCAACAGCATAATGTCTTCTTTTAATGAGCCAATCCAAGAAAAGTGGTCCATGAAAATTTAAGTGTTCAAAATTGACTAGCCAGCTATGTGTTTGTTTCCGGTAAGAGTTTCAGTTGCTTTTCAATGATTTATGAAGCTCAAGTACAGATTTTTTTTTCCTTCTCTTTTTGAATGAGTTATAGATTGATGTTTTGCTTACTCAACACATTGTAGAAAACCCAAGTTTTTACCTCAAGAGAAATGTTAGAGCACTTAGCCAATCTTGAAATGCAAACTATTTGAAGTTTTTAACCGGTTTTTTATTTGTTTCCCCTAATCTTAGATTAGATTTTTCATGTTCTTTTACTAGGATAAATCTATAGGGATTTTTCTTTGCTCAGTTAATTTGTGTCACAATTCTGGGATCTGGATTATTATCACTGCTGAATTAAGCAATGTAAATGTTTAGTGAGTTTAAAAAAAGAATTGATTGAGATCTAATTTGATTGGTTTATAGTGGCATTAGAACAGTGAACAGCACATGGAAGTAAGGAATTATGTGAGAGAACTTGAGATTTTTTTTAATCTGCAACTCAGGACCAGCTGTCTGGTAGTCTTTGCTGTAAAAGATTAAGAAAACAAGAAAATGATGTACCTTGGCCTTGAGTGAAAGGGACAACCTCACCAACTTATCACTTCTCGCTTGCTAGTATTTTTCACCATCATGAGAATTAAATTTAACCTATTCATCAACAAAACAAAAGTTCCATACTATTCAAACTTTTCATTTTCTGTACTAAATATAGAATAAGATATTTTAAATATACTAAAAAATTAAAAAAATTAAATATACCATTCAAATATTTAAACACATACTTATATCCGATATTCATATCCGAATCCGGATAACATTACTTCAATAAGATTTAAGATGAAGAGGTTAGCCCTCAATTAGTAAGTCGAATCAAAATTATGGGGTTTCTTTTCTTGAAAAAAATGTGGTGAAATATATATTTATAAAGTGAATTATCATTGATATTATATATATATATATATAAATAACATAAACTTGATCTTCCAATATATTTGTTGACTGATAGAGACCATTCCAGGGTAGAAATTAAAGAAACAGTACTATTTTAGCTATACTGTATTGATGAATGCCGGTGTACCCTTTAATTTGACCATAGATTCTTACCCATTTAGTGGTGAATGATGGAACCCATGATCTTCATTTCATTTGTTAAGGAAATGGTAGATATATACTTTTTATCTTCAGCTACCAACTGCCAACTTCTCTCAAAATATGTATATGGTCAATGCATAATGGTTAATATTGGAACTTGCTTTTTCACAATTTCTGGCCAGCAGAGTTGATTGATTCATATGACATAATAATCCAGGGAGCCAAAAATGGAGGGAGGGATGAAGGAGGGAAAATGGGTTTTCTTCTTTCTTTTTCTAACCAAAAAAAAAAATAAAAAATTGAAAAAAATAAGATAAGATCTGTGAAAGATAGATATTAATAAGATAAAGCTAAAGGAAAACAAACGTGATAAACACAAAGAAACCCGAACGTAACCTTATTGATTCGTACAATTATTGTTAAAAGATATTATCTAAAAAAATTAAATTTAAATATAAAAATTTATCTCTTTTTATATAAAAAAATGACGAACAAACATTAAAAGAAGAGACAAAGGGCAGCCAATAAAACCCATATGACAAATTAAGATGGTCCCTCTAAGTCCAATCTCCACCTTTAGTTGTTAACTTTCGTTGGGTGAAACTCAACTTGGAGAAAGTTTTTGTCTTGGAACGAAAACAAAATGTTATGTTTGCAACATACTATTACATTTTGTATAACGTAACTCCAATGGGGCATCATTTCATTTTATCCACCTTTTGATAACATTAATTTTAGTTCTCAATGCATTGGTTCAAGTTTCAAATATAATCTCTTTCACTCTTTTAACAAAGTCAGAATCTTGCTTTAAATCTTAAGATTACTTGGTATGAACATATATTGATCCTTATCCATTGTGATTTATACCATTCGATTACCCTTATTTTAATCAATTTTGTTTTAAATTTAAACAAAAACATATTAAGAGTTAATTAAAATGGATCTGAATCATATTGTTGGCACATCGACCACATAACATAGATCTCCCTTCACATGCATATATTAAACTTTTAGGTTCTTTAGCGTCACAAACATGATCAAATTGGAATCTAAATTAGTAGGCAACAAAGGGGTCATATGATGTGATCTAAAATTGCTGGTTTTGCGTAGGCAGCACTATATATATATATAGTAGTGATGAAAAAATTATATTTGTTTTTGAGTTTAATTTGTTTAATCTACATTGTGCATTCATGTAGCTACCATGTCACAACCTTCGGTTAGTGGTGTATGTTTTTAATTAGTTTTGCTTGGTATTGTTGTCGGTTTTAGATTTTGGCATGGGACTTGCACATGAGATAGAGAGAGAGTATGCATTATATTTTAATTAAAAAAAAGGCTAAATTCAAACTATTTAGTGTAAAATAAAGATTGGGGTTACCAAGAAAAATTGAAAAAAAAATTAAGAATAAGGAGAAATTTATTTATTTTTTCTATTGTGTAACATAATTAATAAAAAATTAAAAGAAAATCTCTTCTATAGATGGAAATAAAGAGCAAAGAGGTGAAGGTACATGTTTGGAAGTTATGCAAGGCTATAAATGTTGAGGAGAGAAGTGTTTCACAAGTTATTATTATTATTATTTTTATTATAACAAAAGTCGTAATTTAAAAATACAAAAAAAATAATAAATATTAAAATTTAAATTTTGAACTTAAACTTTTTAAATATTATTTTTTAAAAATAATTAAATTAATATAATAAAGTTTTTAATTCAAATGTTTTACTAGTTATGAAAAACAAAGAAATGAAATGAAGGGGTTTTAAAATTTGAAGTTAGCCCCATCCCCACTTCTCTTGCACAACAGCTGTAAATGGGGAAGAGATGGGAGATGTGAGCAGACCTAATAAAAAAAAAAACCCAGCTATTTGTTCGGTTTATGCTATTCGAGTTTTAAATAAAATTTTTATACATTTAATTCGATTTAATTTAGTTGAAATTATTATTTTAACAATAAAATATTTTTATTTAAATTTAATTATCAAAATATATAAATATTAATATAAAATAATATTTTAATATTATGATAAAAAACAAATCAAATTTTTATTATTTCATACTAATTTAATATAAATTTAAATTAAAAATTTATAAAAAGTTTAAACTGCAATCCGGATTCATCATAAACAAATTTAATGGGAGGAGGTGGTGGAAGGGATGGTCAGTGGACCCTAAAGGAAATGGAGTGAAGCCACTGGCGCTAATCAAACCCACCTTTTTCCGAGTTGCACTTAGCACACTTGCTATCGGGGTTGCCATTTTGGATGTATCTAACACCACTACCATAATTTTAATCCTTAATCTAACACTATAATGATGAACCTTAAACACCCTTTAGTTTGGACAATAAATAGTTGATAAAACTAAAGGGTCCATCACACTCCCCAAAGAAAGTTCCATCTAATCAAAACAAAGATAAGTTCCACTTTATTTTCCTCTAAAAAAATTGACTCTTAATTCATTTTTGGGATTTTCATAACCTAAATTGACAACAACATTGATTGTCACTTGATTTTGCCTAATGCTATACAATTTATGGGTGTAGTTTTCCTTGTAATCATAAATCTATGAGGAAAATTGCCAAATGATTCAAGTTCCACTTACTTGAACTCATATTTATTTTTTATTTTATTTAAAAGAAAAAAAATATGAATTTTGCTCATTGAATTTTTTATTCAAATACAAATATTATTATTATTTTTATAATAAAAAATTATAAATATTGAAATTTAAATATAATCCAAAGTTGTTGCAATTGCTATAGTTATCAAAGACTTCTAGCCGGCTGATTTGATTCTCCTGCTTTTCAGCCTTTTTTGTAACTTTTCTTTTATATTTGCTAGTAATTTGAGACTTTGTTTTAGGAGATATGAGACTTTATTCCCTTGGGTCATCAAGTAATGTCAATTTCTTTTGTTTTCTTTATTTTTCTATATATATATTACTTTACTTTTTATGGGTGAGTGAGGGTGACTGCCCAGTTAATAATATCATGACCTATGTATCAAAGTCTACTAATTTGGACACTTTCTTGGCTTTCCCTTTTGTTTTTTGCTTTATTTTTATTTATTATTATATTGTATAATTTATTTGATCTTCCAACTCTTTATCTTTTCTGGCTTTGATTTTTGTTAATGGAGAGGAGATGCTGAGCTGCTGGCCCCTTCCCTAATCTTTCCAACAATTCTAATTAATTGAAGGGTTTGCAATATATATATATATATTAAAAAGGAAAACATAGCTCTGTCCATGCTGAATAAGCTCCATCTTTAAAGGTCAAGTCATTGTCCCCCGTTCTAAGTATTGCTGCCCTAATCATTCCCTAATTTCAGGATTTGGGTTCCCTACATATCATACCTTTCTCTATTTATTTATTTGTTATGAGATTGATAATTATTATGGGTTTAAACCTGGGTTAAACAATAAGTTAGTCTCTATAATTGAATTCAATTTTTAATTTAATATTAAAAGATAGTAACAGTTAAACAATTAATAAAACATTAACACGTAACATAAATATCATGTCATCATTTGTCACATCAGTATAAAATTTTTATTATTTTTTTTTTTTGAATTTCTAATGATGATATATCAATGATGATGTGGTATTTTTTCATGTGTCAATGTTTTATTAGTTGTTGACTATCACGTCAACAGTTGACCAACGATAATAATACTAAATACTAATTTGATAAAAAAACTTTTTAAATGCCAAAATAAAAAAAAAATTATAGATGCTAATTTTGTATTTAACCCTATGAGCTTTAAAGTGATACAAAGCTTTTGTAATCAAGCTTTTAAAGCTCCCTTCAGTCAAAAATTGTGTACTGAATGCTAATGGCAAAAGCTTTGTTCTTTACTAGAGATTAAAATAATTCATGGCTTCATTATAATTTATAGCCTGGACCAGGAGGAGGTGGATACCATTGAATTATGTTGCTTGAAGCCAAGAAAGACCCTGCTTGCATGTAGATTCGGTAATTTGAATATCATCAACTGTTTATGTATTTTATTATATCTTAATTTTAAAATAATTTATATTTATAAAAATTTTAAAACATTTAAATTATACTGTGTTTTAATTTTTTTTCCCACAACTAATCATGCCTGATATTACACAATCTGTTTGCATGTCAATTGCTTATTCACAAACTTTGCTGAAAATTCCAGACCCAGGAGATTCTGTTTAAAATATAATTTACTTAAATTAACTACTAGGTCAAACAAACATGCAATGATTGATGATATGTTAATCATGCCATTGCTTCTTGTTTTAAACATCAATGCAGCATCTTAGGTGCATGAGAAAGTCCATTTTAATAACCCTTTTTTGACTGCTTTTAACCTGCTTTTTTTTAAAAAAAGAAAAAAAAAATCTCTTGCTAGATTAAGGTTGAAAACTTAAACACAAAGAAATTAGAGACGGGTTAGCAGTGAAAAGAGTAGTTCAATTCCCAATTTCCAAATTAAAAAAAAAAAAAAAAGAACAGACCCTACTGATTGCTATATCTTATGGATTGATGAAAATTTCCAGAATATGGTCTTTTTATGGGAAGTTTGAAAATGCCAAGATGCTAGCAACGGATATAGCCAAACCACTTTGCTGCAGGCCAAGGGAGAGACTTGAAATTTTTTTTTTTTTCACAAAAGGATGGAAGCCCACATGCACAGGACATTGGCAATTTCAATTTGCTTCCAAGATCCAACATAAAACACTATACTATAATACTCGAACTCGAATGTGAGTGTAGGATATAAGTATAAATCTGATATGGTTATATTCAATTTTTTTTTATAAGTTTTTCCATAGATATAGAGTCATAACCCTATATCCATATCTGAATATGCGTCAGACGTGAGTGTCAGACACGAATACTTTAAGAAAAATGAAAACTCGGAGCAATACAGCTACACAATCACTAACCTTCAACTAAAGCCGGCAAACCTCATTAATGAAGGCCATAGGCTCATGTTTCACACTACAATATTTTTAGTCCTTATCTTTGAATGAAATTTTCTAACCAAAACAAGAACTGTGGTTACTTGGGCTTAGGTCAGCATAGTGGTATAAAAATCCAAAATGGAAAAGAACCAAAAACAAAGAGAATTCATGCCATTAGTAGATCTAAATTTTGTTGTTCAGCCATTCTGGAAAATTTGATGCAGATAAAAGATACACTCGTCACAGTTTTTCTTAGCACAATACAAGAAAATGTAGGAACATGGAATGGAAGCAGTATTACATGTAACTAAGATCGTTTAACAACTTAACTATCTCAGACAAGTATACAAGGCAAAAACGAAGGTGCAAAGTGGCCAGATCACCTGCCAAAACATCTAGTTATTGTAGAGGTAAGAGCGGATGTGAGAAACTTCAGCCCAGCAGATCCACCCGGGAAGTAAGAAATAGCGTAGTATGCAAGTGCAAGAACCTACAAGTTTCATGGAAACATCATGAAAATCGGTATCAAACTGGATGATCATACAGGCACTAACCCAAGAATTATACCTCAGCTGATGATTTGACAAACCTTAGAAGTTTACGCTAAAAATAATTAAACAAAAATGATAAAGTATTGGACTATTACAGGATCCATAGACAGCAAAAAAGAAAGAAGTAAAAGAACCAGGATGTAGTATACCTGTAACACCGAAAAGAGCACAGAAAGAATGTAGCTATGAAGCACCATGGAAACATATATGGTACCCACCATACTTCCGATAAATCCCAGCGTAAAAGGAAGCCTCTGCAGCAATGGTGTGATAAACAAAACAATAAAAGAAGAAAACATTAGAGACACACAAGCAAATTTGATGATTATTAACTTTTCTAGCACTCAATTTGTAAAGAAATTCAGGGAAAAAAAAAAGAATCAAAATATAGCATAAATACCTCTTTTGATGACATGTGTGCAAACTGATTCTTTGGGCCTCTTAGAGCAAAGAATGATCCAATGATAAAGCCACATCCAAGGGTAAAGCAGATTGCAAATTTCTGGGGCATGAGCACCATGACTGGAAGAAACATGGTAAACGCGATGAAAACAAAAAAGACCCCGGTCGCGAGAAACAACCCAAAATAGATAAGTGCTTTTCCTGAAGGGACACTACTTGTGGCAGATTGGAAGTTCCCAGGAATATCTCTCACCCCTTTTGAAACGCTGGTGCACCAAGAACCGAACAAAGAATGCATTAACAGAAAAATATGATCTTATGACACGAACCTATCCTTTTAACTTTTAATAGGAGAAAAACAGGTTTGCATTAGCTTTTAATTAAAGATCCCAAGCAATTGCCCCTCCACCGCTATAGGATGATCATTAGAATTTTGAAATATGCCAACTTCTATTATTTTATCCACTAATAATATTCCTCTTTCCTTTTTCCTTTTCATTGCAATCTTCAAGGTATTCTGATATCTAATAGTGGAATAAGTGGTTAGTAAAAAGAAAGAGAAAAAGGAGCACCAAGTACAGTCAGCTAACACAAGAGGAACAGAGCAGATTCCTCTACCAAACCTTGATTCAGCTAGGACTCTAAAACCTAGTTCACCGATTTTTAGATAAATGATCATAGAGAAAATATGATTGACATATCACTTCAGTCAGAAGTCCTGAATTGGAAAATTAAATACCATGGTTCATTAAATTTGAGCATCTGATAACCGGAGTTCTCTCCTGAGCTAAAACATGTATGTCAAGCATGCTGGCTTAAACTAAATAACATGAAATTAAATCTCAACATGAAAAAAGGCATATATCTTCTTCCTTGTTGATTATGCAGTTCGATAAAGATACATTAAGACCACTTTTTGGAAGGCACATTATTGCATGGCTCTAAACAGCATGATCCGAATAACCAACATGCCACACTTCATTTCATGATTGAACCAAGTTAACTTGAAAAAAATCCTCTGCCACTATTAGTCACATTATTTATGACCGATAAACGGAAACCACATGCTAGTTCTAAAGGAATCTTACTTTCTATATCTTTGTCAAACCAAAACGCAATTCACATTAGGTCTCTACATGCTTTGGTAACCTACCTGGTTTTATAACACAGTCATGAATAAAACCAAGACTTTTATCATCTGAAAGATCTAAAAAAACCAAATTATTTCTTCCTAACCAATGTGATCATAAACTCACCTCTACCACTCTTCAGTCCTCCTACCCAAATCAAATCAATTTTGTCAGCAGAGCATCTTACATTCTTAATATCTAAGTTTGAGATAACCACCCCTCTAAGCCATCATTCTTTTTATTCTAAACCCAAGTAATGCCATAAATCCTATTTCCTTTTTTTTGGTCGTATAACACACTCAACAGAATAAAGAAAAGTCTCAAACCAAGGCTTGCATAAGTTGAACTCACATTGGTTGAACTCATAAGTTGAACTCACCTTGACTTTGAATGATACCCATATCCTGAATCCTAAAATCAAATTCGCCATAAATCAACAAATAACCATAATCTAACAATCAATTTAAGTAACATTAAACTATAGAAATGCAAGCTTTATTACTAAATCAACGTACTTGAAAATCCGAAAACCCTAAAGCCCTAATTCCCATACAATCAAATACACATCATCCAAAATCGAATTTAACCAGTAAAACACATAAACACAATGCTCAATTTGCAATTTCATTAAGAAAAATCAAATCCCATAGTTAAATTAACCACAAAAACCCGTTAGAAATCGAAGCTTTGTTCAAATTTCCCAGATCAAAAAGAAGAGTTTGATGATGGCTTACACGTTAAAGGTACCAGTGACAGTATCATTGGCAGACCTCATAGCAGACTCAAGATCAAACCCAAACCCAGTTGAAGTGCCCTCTTCTGTTTCTCTTGAAGCTGCATATGAGTTCCAATCAGCTAAAAGAGATGATCCTTCTTTTCCCAGCCCCTGACCACCATTACTGCCCCCTGAGAACCAAGCTTGCATTTTTTGCGTTTGTTTTTAGTTTTCTGGGAAGAAACAGCTCTAAAGATTCACCTTTCTCCCTTTTTTTTTTTTTTCCCTTTTCCTTTTAAGGATTAGTTAAGGCCTAGGCTCCAGGGAGTGGTGAGGTTGCCGTATGAGAATAACTGTCCCCAGAGTGCTTAGAAACGAAGCAAAGGCCCTTTTTTTTTTCAGTTTCGAGTTTGACAAAGTAACGGTGCCGTTTTTGGCAAAGGCTGCCGGGCATTGGTTTTTTCGGTTGGTCAATGGAATAGTACTTCCAATCAGTATGTTCTTACTTTTCAATGTCTTGAAAATAATGTGAAGTAATGCTAACGAAAATACATTGGATTCATTCGTTATTTTCATAGTTGTCATTGAAAAGGTGTAAACCCTGTATGTTTCTGCTAAAGAAGGATTCAACAGCATTAGATTGGTAAAATTTAATCTTCTGGAATTTAATCAATGGCAAAAAGTAAGCCGCTGACAATAGAGAAAGAGGCGTGAGCTAACTTTTAGGTAAAAAAAAAAAAAGGTTTTTTATTATTATTATTAATCTTCAGTTTGCACTGCAAGTTCTGCCATCAAAATTATTTATACAAATGAAAGTCATTATGTCAAAGATAAAAAGCACCCAAAGCTGCAGTTGCTGAGAGTACTTTGAATCTGGTATTTGCATGTATTGTATGGCTTACAATACATTTTGAGAGTGGAACAAAACTGGTAGTTATGGTCGCCCATTTACTTCATTTCTTCTTTTATGGGCGATTAGAGAAGAAAATCAACCTGCTTCTAATATTTGCCGGATGGTTTCTTTCTCATTCTTTAAAATGTTTCATTTGTAATAGAAGTAACCTTTTATCAACTACTGTCAGTCCCCAGGATTCAGATTTACATTGCATGACATTGACATGGATACTCCATTTAGATCTTTGGCAGGCACTACCGTTTTCTTATAATCCCACAATGACATGTAATCTGTTGCCAGAAATATACATAGACAAACCCAATAATTCTATGAATTGGAATAAAAACACTCTGTAAACTTATAACAATAAATATAATATTTTCAGAAGCTGGGCCTCATAGATCAGAAGTTCTTTAGCATGAGATTAAGATAAGTGGCTACGCCGAAGACCAAGCTGCAATCAACAACAACAATATTTATGTAACAAAACGGGTTGACCTGACGCTTGATGGCCAAAATGCTTCACTCAAAACTTGATTCTGAACAAAGAATCAGGGTGACAAGAAAAGAAAAATTGTAAACTCCAAAACTTGATCGTTGGCATGCAGAGTTTAATTGCACGTAGTCTCCATCATGCGCTTCTGGTCCTTCCCCTACAATAATTTCTAGAAAGAAAAGCGTAGAAATTAAGTTTGACATCCATTCGTAATTCATATTACATGGTACAACTTTATAATGAGTTAAGGAACAACATGCTAATCTCGTGTTTGAAAACATTGAGCATAGTAATAATAATTCATTTTTATCTGTTAAGAACTGTACTGTGAGGAATGAATGCTTCATCCACCGCCATCACCTGCAGCATACGACAATTTACTGAATTACTTCAGGTTTCCTTCATCTCTTCCCGTGGATGAGCAGCAAAAATAGGATAGAAGCACATGAGAAGGGAGCGGACCCTATAAGTTGCAGAAGCACCCTCCTAGGCAAACTTTTGACCGTTATTGGATGGTGTCTGTGACGCGAGTGCTTAGTCATATAACAACCTTGGGCTATTTACTGTCCATAATAATGCAGATCGTGATGGAAATGCTATTTTCAAGGCACAAAGTTATGGAAAAACAGGCATGAATTGGAGAGATTGATCCATGTTTCCTACATTTAAATCTCTAAATTATAAGCTATTCCCGATTCTGCTACATTACTCTGAACAAAGATGAAATAAGAAGATGCAAGGTAAACTAAGAATGTTGAACCTCCGGTTAAAACGGTTCGCATCAAATGAGGAACGAGCGCAGACTATGTTCTTTTATCGATTCTGACAAGTGATGTCCATTGCTGAAACATTCATGTTTTTTTTAGCTGCCATGTTTGAACCAGCCTTCTAATACTAGGAAAATGGTAGTATGCAATATATATATATATATATGGGGATTTCTTACAAGAAACTTACTGGTTCTTTTGCAAGTCCTAGGAGTTCTCATTAGAATCCATTACCATAATCAGGTTTAGTCCTAGATTTGATATGTTACACTTAAATAAAAGGTAAAAAGCTTGGATTGCATGTCAGAGTTTACTTACCCTTAAACATTCTTCAAACAACAGAAAACAAAATATGCAGCCTTCGCATATTCAATGGATATGCTGACATAAGAAAATTGAATTTTCCGTTCTAAGACCAAACATTACATCAAAAACTGACAAGAATAAATGAAAAGAAACGATTAAAGCCAAAAAAAAAAAAAGATTTGGGAAGTTACCTCGCTGGTAAGTTGAAAGAACAGGACAATTGAACCAAGGCTTGAAATGGAAGAGCTTGCAATTGCATTCTTGTAAACAAAAGAACTTTTGTCTAATGAAAGATTTTAAGAAAGCTGAAGGAATTATTACGTCAAATACTAAAAACAAAAAATATTAATCTCACATTAAATAAAAAAAATTTTGACATACATTGATGTCGAGTGTAGCCCTACAACAAAAAAGCCAATCCCCAATGCCTCATTGCTAAACAGTTATGGAATTTCAATATCTGCCAACCATCTCAACCACCTTTTATCTCCGTAACCAATCCCCTTATGCCACGTCAAAAAGTATTGTATGACCTAGTAAAAGTGCACAATTTTTGTGGTTCACTTTAATTATGGTCAATATATTTTCTACTTACAAACGCAAAAAGTACAACCTACAATTGAATATCATTTTTCTTTCTGTTTTTTTTTCCCGAATATATTATTAATAATCTGTATTGTTATAAAAGGAATGTATAATTTAATTAGAAAAGTTAGAAAAAAAATTCAAATATACTTCTTAAAAATAAATATAAAATTAAGATATTTTTATCTTTTTCTTTAAAATAATAATTACCTATCCTATTTTCTTTTTATTTTAAAAAAACTGTCCCTCTTTTTACTTAAAAAAATAACTTCTCACTAAATAACTTACATTTTTATATAATAAAAATTATCTATATTTTTAAATTTTAATTTAATGTATTATTTTTCAAAAACCAAAATAAAAAAAATTTACCCATTTTTGTATGTACATCATAATCTAGTTAATGATAAAGCAAGTGACTGAATTTGATGCATCACTCATTAACTATAAAAGTAAAATAAATTAAAATAATAAACTAAAAAATAAAGATATTTTAATATATTTTAATTTATTTTTGTATTATACCTATTTATCTAAAACTATTCACTACTAAAAAAACTATCTATATCTAATAAAACTAATTTTACTTATTAAAACTAACCAT
>JAQSVH010000010.1:28272593-28309579 GCA_029448705.1 Adansonia digitata | reverse complement strand
GCAAAAGCATCCACAGGCATCATTACAAAAATAGGCACCCTCTTATTCTTTGATGATTCCAGTATTGTGGATCTCGATTTCTCTCGAGCATCCATGCTGAAAGATATCAATACTAAACGTCAATGCAAGGTAGCTAAAGGAGAAAGAAAAAAATAATAAACTTTTAAATTCGGCAAGTTATCAAGTAATATTCCCTCATCGCATTCCAAGCAACCTAAGCCAGAACTTGTATTAAAGAGACAACATCTTGTCCATCAAAACTAAAAAGAATATAAAACATAAGCAACATCGAATCGAGAAGCACTTGTCCAGCCACAGCAAAAACACATGTTTAATTCATTATACTAAGATAATTCCTATTCAGTAACAACCAGAAACATGAGCTCTGTTTTTAAAGTGAAACTTACCGGAAGTGAGTTCAAGAGATTATTTTTATCCCTTTTTCTCATACAGTGCCCTAAATTGCGATACTAAACAGAATTTCTTATCCTAAATGGTGAATGGCTACGTTTCTAACAGTCAAAAGCGTGACTTCAGTTAGTTCAAAATTTGATAATAAGGCATTACAAATGTTTTCTTATTCTTTTTCTTGTTAAAGCTGAGCCCTTATTATTTCTCTTTTCTGATTTATTAAATAAATAATAATTTTTATTTTGTTTAATTTTTCAGCTCCAACAAAACTGAATTTGATTTTTATCAATTCAAATTTTTCATTTTTTTATTTCTCTTATTTCATTGACAACAGATCATAGAACATTAACTGCAATGCACAGCTCAAAGATACGAAAATCCAAATTTTCATAAAATCAAGCACGGATATCAATATTTTCATTTTTGTATCATTTTCTCGGTAATCAAACTGAAAATGTAATGCACCGACCTCAAAATGCGACGGTTACTAGCAACCGATCGCCATTAACTACGAAAGAAGCCGTTCCTGAACATGCGGATCGCCGAAACGTTTCGAAGAAGAAATCTTCGAGTTTTGGTTAAGTCACGATCCAAGCTGGCTTTTGCGTTCAAAGTGTGGTAGTAGCCTCCACACTTGCACGCCATCTTTTTTTTTTTTCCCCCTGCTTTTTTTCATCAAATTCTCTGGCTTTACAGAGAAAAAGGGCAAAAACCAAAAAACGAAAAAAGAATAATTGTGAAAGGTAATTTTTCGCTTTTTTTTTTTTTTTTTTTGTTTAAGAAAAAAGCGCTTGACTATATTTTATTTATTTATTTATTTTGTGATCCTTTAATTTTATTCAAGTTTTATGGAAATGTTGCAGTTATGCCCTTGAAATTTGCTAAAATATTGAAATTTATCGAAATTACTAATTTGCTTTATTACTTCAATAAACTTCACTGCTGCATTGGAAATAAAAAATTTTAAAAAATAATACAATCCAAGAATATTAAATCTAAATAGCTAAGGCGGCCCCAATAACCAAACCAATGCTTAGAACGAACCCGACTTCGTAACCGGATCTTGAACCCGACTCATCATCAGCCGCAGCATCCGCCGGACTCTCAGGCGACGAACCCACTGGAGTAGGACTTGGGGGGCTACTGGTCGATGGGAAAATCCGAGGACTCTCCGCTGGTGTCGATGAACTCGAAGGAATATCAGCAGAAGACTGAGGAGTTCCAACAGGAGTCTCTGAAACAGGTGGAGCCCCAACCGGGGCAAATGACGGTGGAGAACTTGACGGTGTCAATGCCGGAGGTGCAGCCACTGGGGGAGTAGTCGCAGGGGATTGAATCGGTGGAGGCGTAGCAATCGGAGTTGTTGCAGGCGGCGGCGATGATGTGATTGGGGAACTCACAGGAGTTACCGACGGAGGCCATGATGAAGGAGATTTCGAAGGCGACGCCACAGGACGTGTCGAATAAATCGTCGGAGGTTTCGCCGGAGAAGAGGCCGGAGTTACCGTTGGGGTGGGTTTAGGAGATAGAGAAGGTGCATTTTCGGCTTGTACTACATTTACAGAAATAAAAACAAAGAGAACAAAAATGAATCTATTCATCTCTGATTCTATAATTTTTTTGTTTCCAATTCTTAGATAGTTTTTCATTGTTTTTATTTTTGTCTTTTTGAGATTGAAGGGGAAAGAAAACAGAGGTTTATAAACGTCGAGATTCTCTAAAATACTTGATTGAAGGGAAATTTTACCCTCGATGTTGGGGTTTTGCGCCTTTTTATCACCGGATGCAGTCCGTAATATATAGCCGTTAATGACCAGCTGAGTTCGTATCTTATATTTTATATTATAATTATATTTAAAATATTTTATATGTATAAATTTTAATATTTTATATCATATTTATATTATATTTTTTGTATGATAATTATTAATTAGTATCGCCAGCGATGTTTGACGTGATCTATATATATATATATAGAAACAAAATTATAATTAATGTATTATTTTTTAATTTAGTATTAGAAGTCAAGTATTAAATACAAAAACGTTTGTTAAAATAATAAATAAATAATTATCGGGCCCAGTAACCATTCAAAAGTCAACACTTTTTTTTAATTTAATATCAAATCAATGAAAATAATAATTATAGAAATTTTTTCATTTTTAAAAGCTTATGTCTAATTAAACTTTCCATAATTATTAACCAATATTTATAGGTACCCATTAAATAAGCTATATATTTATTACTTAATACCATATTCATTGGGTCAAGTTGTAAACCATTTTTGAAACGTTTTGAACATATTTTTCATCATCCACAAAATCTTAAAGGAGAAGTATGTCTTTTTTGGGCATCGCCGAGTGTGGGTGTTTATTGTCCGGATTGACGATGTATGGGCCTTACCATTTTCAATCCAAATCTTTCACGGGCTCATAGAATTGTTTAGGAATTGGGCATGTCAGCATATGTTAGCTGAAACTTTGCTTTGAAACGACCTCAAAAATCAGCCACTGCTTGAAAGACTGCAAACGCATACAGTTTGTTTGTGCATTTGTTATGTTTCTACCGATATGGGGCAATGGGATTGTTAACTATTCTATGTGTTTTCTTCACTCTTACTTCAGGTCCATTCGAATATACGATGAAAATAGATTTTTCATTGTGTCGGAGTTGTCAAAACAACCTTAAGCTTATATCAATCCAGCACTAAAACGATACCTCCGATTCCAATACAATGTTCTATCCCCTTCCTAAATAAAGCCTTGTCCTATTGTCCCAAGTTAATTATAAACCCGTCCGTGATCCAAACTCATTACTGGTGGAAATATTGGAACAATTAGGCTCACTGTGGAAGTTGACTTTCTAGCTCTCAAATGGTGGACCAGATTGGGCAGCAGTTAACCCTCTAACAAAGAAACAAATGCAACTAGGTAGCTTTCCTAAATGTAGCAGCATCCAGCTTCTTGTGGTAGAACTAGTATTCAGTAGAATTTGTCAACATCTTTGGTTAAGGCTTAACATCATCCAGAATGTTTCATTTGTAGGCATTAGAAAGCAGAACTCAATTTTATTGAATATATATATTAATTGAATTAAATTTTGAATTTTTTTTTGTCAACTATGTTGATGACACAATTATAAGTGTTTCTAAGTACAGTTACATGTGAAGACCAATAACTGGGAATTTAATATATATATTTCAAAGGAAAGAACTTAGCAAACACATTATCTGAAATTTAAGTCAGCGCTGCCCACAATCATGAAGAAACATAACCCTAATTTTGCTTTTACATGGAAAATCAAACCTAATCCTGAACTGTAAAATTCCTTATTTTGTCTTACCACAACCGTACACGTGTCCAAGATTATAGCTAGCTGAACCCTATCAAATATGCACCTACAAGGGCCAACCCAATTTACAGTAGGCCCAACAAACCCAGATTTTTTTATCTAATAAAATGATAACCATACAAGTGTCACCAACATGACAGGTGAGAAACTACCTGGGCCCACCTTTACCCAATCCACTACCCATCTGATGAAAGCCACTGGAACCATACACGTGTCCTTGATGATGATGTACCATCATCCCATACATCCCACTACTTGCAGCACCAGCACCAATACCACCAAGAGGCGCGTCTGCATCACGTGCCACCGCAGTCTTATCCCCTTCCATCTCTCTAAACCTCTGCAAGTAAACCTTCAAAGGCTCAACGTAATCTTCGAACCCCAACGTCGTCATGGCCCACAACAGATCATCACCGTTGATAGTCTTCCTCTTTTCCTTCTGACACTTATCAGACGCTTCTCCCGTAATAAAGCTGATGAACTCAGACACGCATTCTTGCACCGTTTCTTTTGCTTCTTTCGATATCTTCGCGTTAGCAGGCAAAGCTTTTTTCATGATCCTGCTAACGTTGGCTATAGGCAAGAACCTGTCTTGTTCTTTCGGGAACGAAGGATCGTTACCCGTTGCGTTTGAAGCGTTGTTCTGAGCTCCTCCCGATTCAGTGTCTGAGTCTGCCATGGATGGTTTTGGATATACTGAGAAAAACTTAAAAAAAATATAAAGGGTGCTTTCAATATGGGGTTTTGGAGTGACAAAGAGTAGTTGAAGTTGAATTTATAGCTGCAGTAAGATTATCTCTTTTGCTAGCTTTTGGTGGGGTTTTTGGTGAGCTTTGGACAGTGAGAAAGGTAGAGATGAAAAAAGATACCGAGTTTCTTGAGTTTTAAGAGCAAACAGTTGACATGAAAGATTTGGTTTTGACTCTCGAAGCTTATAGCTCGGTTAATTCGTGATATTATCCGATAGATTTAGACTTCGATATTTAGACAACGATAAAACCGTGGAAGGATGAAGGGAGAAGGTGGACCTTTTAAGTGTAGAGTAGAGAGAGGGAGAGTCTAGTCCACTAATTAAATTGGTGGAGCAACCATGATTTTTAACTCCAAAATTTGGCAATATTTAGCCATGTTTAATCATTATAATCATGATTTAAGACTTATTGTGGGTCCTACTTTTCATTCTTTTTATTGTTATCTTCAAGATCCCTAAAGCATTGTTATCATTATTATTATTTATCAAGAATATTGTAAGGACTGGGATTTGGTAGAGCATGAAATCATACACTTTATATGGTTTTGCAATACCAACATTAAGAAAAATACGAGTAAATATTGATGGTAAAACCTTTTCTTCAACACAAGAAACCCAGAGAACCAGAAGAATAAATATAATGCTGAAGCATGGTAAATTTTCAGCACTTAATGAACATGGTGACTGGAGTTGAGATTTCAAACAATTTTCAAGCCCCGTATTGTCGTATACTGGGTGTGCAACCAACTCAGCAATCAGTGATTTTTCAGATCAAATGGGCCAATCCTTTTCCCAAATTTCACGTTATTATTGCACAGAAAGCAAAGATGAGAAGCACAAGGTACAGGTACTGTCAGTCCAGATGGTTCAATGGCAGGGCAACCCTGGGTCCGAATGGGGTCCCAAGGGCTAAGGAAATGGTATGGATTAAAAAAAAAAAAAAAAAACTCATGAAGTTGAGCTATACAACTCGAAATAGTTGGTTTTCAGATAGGAAAATTCCTACAGATTATGTCAATGGTTGTACATATCAAACTGCAACCCTGCAGCTTAGATGGGGTAGCTCCAACTTCCTCTAGTATTTGATAAAATATGCTAATTTGCTCATTGAAAAAGTTTTTTTTTTTTTAAAAGCAAACTAATAATAGATTACAAGCAAACCTTCTAAAGAAACAGCTAAAAAGTACACATTGGCACTACACATAAATAACTATCACTTCTTTTTTTGTTTTTTTGTCCATGTAGTTATTTTCCATCTCGTAGGTCAGGCTTCTAACTCTTGACCAGCAGACTGGGTTTCATCTTTCTCGGCATCGCCTTCTCCGTCTTCGTCGTCATCAGCTTCATCGGCTAGTTTGGTGAGCTCTTCTTGAATCATGAGCTTGATAGATGACTTCCTTGGGGTGAGGTCGGTATCGAAACGTTGAGCTGAAAGGAAGTCAATTCTCCATTAGGACATACGTATAAGAAAAGTTTACAAGCCTTCAAACGAGGCCCTCATCCCTCTAAACAGGCATTTCACATTCCAAATCAATGTACCATCAAAATTACAGACAAATTTAAAAAGCAAACCTTTGCTAAGACCTTATCAGGCAAAGAATGAAATTAACCATTCCAAAAGATGGCTTCCTTTGCCAGTTTACGTATTTCACCATTGAGCACTAGATATGTTAATCAAGGTGCCATCAAAATTTACAATGAAATTTAGAAGGCAAACCATTACTAAGACTTCCTTATTAGACAAAGTATGAAATTAACCATTGAAAAAATTGGCGTTCGTTGTCAATTTTCATAATTCGCCATTGACCACTAGATGTGTTATTAAATAACACTGTTAGAAGAGCCAAACAAACAAAAGTTCGAAAAAATTCTCGAGTTTGGATGCAACGTATTTAAGTTATGGTTACTAAGTTGTGCCACTTATTTTCAGAATTTGAAATAAGTGAAAAAGGACATCCAAGTAAAAAAAGAGAAAGATGCATACCGAGTTGCTTCAGAATGTCGGTGAATGTAGCCTGCAGAATAAAATAATATAATTTATGTCAGTAAGAACATTAGAATCAGTGTCTATGAGGACATGAGATTAAGAATTTCAAATTCCTTTAAGGAAAAAGAAATCGCTATAGCAATGAATCTAGAAAAAAAACTTGGAAACACTTGAGATCCTTATGTCTTATCTGCAATGAAATTGACCGATAAAGTTTAAGCACAGTGTGTTTCAGAAAATTGAGCACTAAAAGCAATATATTTGTCAATAAACGTTCCCAAAACTAAAATGGAAAGGACTCTAGCCCATTTCAATAGTGGCAATTTTAAGCAGATAAACAATATGTGCAACCTTACTGCATTTTAATGCTTCACCCAATCTTTCCAAAACTAATTCTTAAGTGAAAATGATTCAAACAAAAAAAAAAAAAATCACTAGCAGCATTGCACTCGATGAAACAGCTAAGAATTTTTTGATCAGTGGAGACAAAATGGACCAAATTAGTAATGATCCTTAGAGATTATTCCAACTTAGCAATCAATGAAGGTGATGGATATTACAATTAGTATCCATGGTAGCCTACTTATGACTGAACTGCTAAGTCTTGATAACCTGACTTTCACAACCAAAAATAGTCTTAGTAGTCAGGACCAGACCAAAAATGCCGTTAAGAAAAGTCCACTAATGGATGCAGCCATTATAGTAGTATATTGATAGCAGATCTTACCGTATTGAAGTCCACTTCCTTAAGAATTTCACAAATTGTAGCCCTTAGTTCCTTATCACTTGGCTTCAATTTCTGCTCTTTAGCTTTGTCCTTCCCCTTTCCAACCTTTTTGCCTTAAAAAAAATATAGGAAAAGCTAGCACTATAAAAACTCATAACCAAAAGCCAATCTTACAAATTTTGCCATAAGAAACTATTATTTTTCAGCTTACTGGTTTTCTCCTTGGAGGCAGATTTAGTTGGCGTAGAGGACTTTTCCTTAGTGACCTTCTCTGGTTTCTTCCTTGAAGACACCTTTGGACTTTTTTCGCTATCATGATCAGCCTTTGAATTTTTAGATGATGATGTTTTTGGAGTTCTTTTCTGCGGGGTAGACCTTCTGGAAACTGTGACTTTCTCGGCTTTAGCTTTTCCCGTAGATTCCTTCTTTCTGGATGATACTTTTGTTCTCTTTTTCTTCTTCCCTGTATCTTCTTCAGATTCATCTTCAGTTTCATTTTTTTCCTCGCTTTCAGACTCCTCAGGCATCTCATCCTCGGATTTTTTTGTCACTCCATTTTCATTTTTCTCTTCTTCGTTCTGTTCCTCTTCCTCTTCCTTTTCTTCTTCTTCTTCTTCTTCATCTTCTTCTTCTCCAGACTCATCCTCCGAATCAGGGTTACTCTTTTTACCAGATTTTGGAGTATCCTCACTCTTTCTTCGACTCTGCATAATGCAGAAGACAAAGGCAAAAGACATCATAAAGTAACCATGACAATTAACGTAAAAGGAAGTAAAACCATGCAATGAGCCCCAAGTCCATGACCAAAAACATAATAATAAGCATTCATATAGCACTACAGGTTATTTAAAGATACGAGACCTAACTGAACGGTAAACTAGCGGTTCCCTAAACAAAGTTGGCACAAGTGACAGTCCTAACAAAAAGCTCCAATGGTTAACCAAATATCCTATTTCTCATGTCAACACGGTGAAACTAATACCTTTCTTGATCGCTTTGATGTGGTCCCAGACTTTGTAACCCTTTTGCGCTTTTTACCCTTACTTGACTGGATAATAAATAAACACTATAGGTTAGAAAAGAATATGTAAAAACGGAAATTTCGCAAAAGCAGCAGGTAAAATTAAGTAACCTTTTCTTTTTCAGCAAGTAGAACAGTAGTTGTAGCACGAGGGGCCACCAGAAAGTCTATCAGCTTTGTGACAATATCTTCCTGCATGTCCATTTTCGGCTTATTAACATCCATTAGAGAAAATTCAATTTCTTTAACATCAAACTTAGCATTATTTTCAGGATTGCAAAAGTAAGATAATTAACAAGCCCTCGTATATATGACACTGGACATGGGTGGTGATACTGATTTTCATAGTACTAATTACATCACCTGAATCAGAGATTTGGAAAAACTTCCAAAATTCAACCCTACCGTTCTATTGAACCACAATCTTTGTATCAGGATCTTATTAATCATTACTGTTGCATTTCTAGATAAGCAAACTGACCAAAAAATTCTCGGTACTTCCCGAACTATTAAAACTAATAACGTAAATGATGGTTTCTCAGCTGAAAACAACAAAACATTAGATTTCTGAAATGAAAAATAAAATATAAAGGAAAAAGATTACCCATATATCTGTAACTTTACATACATACATGCTTTGCCTACCAACCATTTCACTGCATGCTAGGTGAGAAAAAGAACCCAACGGAGAAGTTTTAGTTTGTAGGGTTTCTATTGATCAATTTGCATGAAAGTTGAACAGCTAACTACTAAGAAAGTGCTCTTCACTAACCAAACAAACAGATTAGCCCTCTCATCTCCTTGACGTAAAGACAGAATTAAAGCACAAATTACAGTAGTAGAACAAACCTTCCTCGTAGTAGCCTTCATAACTGGTATGTCAAGCAAATCACAGAACTCCAATAACTTCTCTTTATTACACTTGTCAAACTTTTCTTTTACTTTACTTTTTTGCTTTTCCTGCGATTATCACACCATTTGAATAAAATAAGCCCATGAAAAACCTACCGTAGTGCACTAATATCAACCATACAGGTGACTTAGACAAGTAGATGAACTACAAACATTCTAAAGGTTTAAAGCCCAGAAGTCCAATTTGTACAGAAAAATCAATCATATGCAACAAAAATTCTGCTTCTTAATTTTATAATCCTCTTACCTCATTTTCATGCCACACAAAACCAGAAAATCTGGAAATATTACTTTTAATCTGAACTGCCTGCGAGAGCAAGGAATGTGAGTCTCATAAAGTGAAAACAAAATCAGCAAAGTATTTCTGCAGCAACCCAGAACCACTCAAGCATCGTCTCTTTGCAAAGAGACATGGCCATGATCATATCCACATGCATCACAAAAGATGTTGTTAATGCATGTTAGCAAGCTGATACACACTTATCATCAAATTAAGAGGATGCAACAACATAATGCAAATGCTACATAGAAATACAAAAAATTTGATAGCAATCAAATTACCTTTCCTCTCCTTCCAAACAGAATAGTATGAAGCAGTCTGAAAGTGTCATCAGTCTTCCTTCTAGACAACTTGAATGCCACTGCAGAAGATGACATAGCCGATGTCATTTTACTCAATTCATGGTTCTTGACTAATATCAAAAACCTAGAACATATTTAATTTTAAAGGGAAAAGAATTCCATTACACATTAAAGGAGCTTAGGAGAAATAATTAGGGTAAAGAGACAAAGCAAAATTAAACTAAGGAAGCAGCATCCTGAGAGGTTTTCATGACAATGCAAACAGTATGAACTCAATGATGAGCAACAATAGCAGAAATGAGCTGCTAAGATTTACAACTATAGCATCAAAGAAACCCATTGTAGGATATTGTCTTTATAAAGGATACAGGAAAGAAAACCATTAATTTGAGTGATATAAGAAGAAATATACAAACCATTGGGAATATCTTTAAGTGGAGTACCACGGCCCTGCAATTGCCAAAGCAACCTATTAATTTCTAACACGCCTTCAAAATTGAGAATTTCAACATCTAAATCGTTAAAAAAGGATAGCCAAGAAAGTGAGGGAAAAAACCTTTTCAATTTGAAATTCTCTAGAAGCATCTCTGTCAAAAGTTGTAACCAGTCTTTCAACAGATTTCCGCTCACGCACGGGTCGATCGGTAAGAGGTGTTCTTTGGTCTGGCTCCTTCTCCTCCACCTTTTTTGTCTTCCCTTTAACTTTCTGCCCAGTTTTTTGAACTTTCCCGCGCTTCTTTGATCCTTTTTCCTCCTCGCTCTCTTCAGCCTTCTCTTCTTGTTCCTTTTCTTCCTCTTCTTCTTTCAACCCATCCACCTCATCTTTGTTGTCCTCCTCAACTTTCTCGACATTTTTTCTTGTACTGGCTTCTTCTTCCATTGCTTCAGGTTTAGGTTCCTCCATTTCTTCTTTTTCCGTTTCTTTGCTTTCCTTGTATTCCTTGACCTGTTGGTCTTTATCCATCTTCTCAGTCTCAACTTTCTCCTCATTTTTCTCATCTTCTTCCATTTCCTTTACCCCATTCTTTTCTTCCTCTGTTTTCTCAGCTTCACCAGATTTTTCCGGAAGAGAAGTCCCATTAGCCAGTGGCTCAGTGACTTCGGCCTTTGTTCCTTCTTCACTCATAATCAAACCAATTCAAAGTTGCAGGATGGAATATCAAAAAAGGCTGCAGAAACCAGATAAATCGTTAATAGTAATAATAGTGACAAAATAAAACAATTAATTGCACTCATGAGTAAAGACAAAAGAACCATTAAACAGACACTACCGCGCAGCAACAAACACACTAGAAAGTAGAAACACCAACATGGAAATTTTTTCCATGAAAATTTCATTGGGAAGCAATTGGCTCATTAAAACCTTCCAAAAATTCATGGCCACCCTAATTTTGCAAGCGAATTTTCCTTCACAGTCTTTTCGCATAACAATAGAAATTTATTTTCAAACAGCATTAAACCAATCAAAACCTCATACTACAAAAGAAAAGTAAAGCATTTCCAGACTATAATTGCATTATTACAGATTCACATGATTTTGAGGATCTTGAGGGGGAAAAAAAAAAAAACCCAAACTTGACTCATAAAAACTAAATATTCAAAATAAGTAACAAAGTCCTCCTCTTTGGTTCCTAAGAAAAAGAAAGAGGAAAATTTCAATCTCACAAGCTTTTTTCTTTTGTTTCTCTACCGATATAAATCATAAATCCCAGTTTAACAAAGCCAAAAAGAGAGTGTATTAAGCTTAATTTTATGAGATTTTCAATTTGGATTGACCACAAAAAAAACCCAAATCTAAACATTGAAAACTCCTCTATATTTCCCACATTTTTCAGCAGCCAAACTAACACGAAAATTTTCCCGCAAAAATCACAGAAAAGAACCCAAAATTAACAATTTTCCGAAACACTGACATCCAAAACCCTTACTTTTTAGCACACCCAAAAAAAAAAAGAAAAAAAACTAAAAAATCCAAAAGAAAAATACAAAATTGAAGACTAAGTACCAAATATCAGGAGGAAATTGAAGAAAAAGGAAAAACTTACAGTGATTTACGAGCTCTTTATAATCATTCAAAACCTTGACAAAGAGCAGAGAGTGTATAAAGTGAGGATTTTTTAAAAAAAATTTTAATTTTGGGGAAACGAATTGAGCTTCAAAATTTTCAACCGGACTTGAATCCCGGATTTCAAATGCAGTTAAGTGCCACGTCGGACGGGGATCTTGTCAGAAAATGGGGGGCTAAATTCTAGATGTGATGCAATGGGACGACTCTGATCTTGTTTCCTTCTGATTTATGTAAATCCAAGGGTTGAGATTTTGTTTTGGAGGTATCTTGGAAGTTGGGGGCCCACGTTTAGGGAGGTTTGCTGGTGGGGCCTAAGTTGTGATTAAATTTGTGGGTTGACACGGGGGTGGGTGGTTTTTCAAATTTTCATTTTTTATTGAAAATAGTCTTAATTCAGGTTAATTTAAGAACATTGTAAAAAAGTTAAAATCTTGGGTTAGGGTTTCTAATTTCTGTCTATAACTCTTCAATAAATCAATCAGAACAACAGCCAAAAAAATTATAAAAATGAAAAGGAATAAAGTTCCAAATTTGAAGATTCCTTTTGGCTTATATATATATATATATATATATAGAGCGAAACTTTCAACTTTTACTTTTTTGTTTTGGGATTTGTGCTGCTTATTTTTTGTTTATCTCTCTGGGCTTTGTTGCCCCATTTCCATTGAAATCCATGATCTTCAGCACCTCGTGGACCCATCTCCAGGGCACTCCATTCCAGTCCATGAACAAGAAGATCAGTGGGGTACATTGACTCTCTCTTTCTAACTGGGCTGTTTGTTTCCTGGGAAAATTCTGATAAATGGGAGAATTTTGGATCTTTAGCTAAAAATCAAATTATCATTAGTGCATTTTTTTTATTTAATTTGTGGATATGGGTTTTTTCAGATTGTAGTGATAAATGTGAGAGAATTGAGATGTTTAAATCGATTATCAATGGAGAATTGCTTTCTAAGCATGATTAACTATGAATTGGGGTGATGTTTGCTATTTATAACTCTTTTTTAATTCTATTTATATGCTGATTTTGTTTTTGATTGGGAGATAGTAATCTATATCCATATTGAGCCACTTTAAGTTGAGGGTTATGCATTTCCATCTTTCATTAACATTCTAGAGTAGTAACTTGTATTGTTCCTCACTGCTTTAGTTGATATCCGATTGCCTTTGTGTTGAAGTGATGATCATATGCAGAAGGTAATCTGTTTGGCTAATTAAGAAGCATTTGAAGGTTACAGACTTGCAGTAAACTAGAATTGGAGTTCATTGAGCTTTACTTTTGTGTAGGATATCAGTGTGGGGAAAAGTTAGAGAATTGATATATGGTATCTCTTAGATAAACTTATAAACTGGCAAAAGAAAGCCCGTTTACATTTGCAGCAGTTTGTTCGCATCAATCTAGTTTTTTGTTGTTTGTGCCCCTCATTTTCAGTTCATTTCTACCTCTTTTTGAGAAGTTATGGAACTTCTAAACATCAGTTAACATAATCCATTATTGTTATTTTATCGCTTTTAGTGTCATAAATGAGCTGGTTCTATAGCAAGATGGTAGTAAACACAGATGCGTTTGCGTTTTACTCCTCACTTCCAAATCTCCAATTGCTTGAAGTTCATTTAGTCCAGTTCCCACCTGCTGCTTCTGTATATGCTGCTGATTTTGTGGCTTCCGCTAGTTTGTTGTTTTGATTTCCCCATGGCACCATTTCTCTTCTTTTGGTGTCCAACGAAGTTGATTTAATCCCATTATTAGTAAGTGGTTAATTCCTTCATCTTTTGTTTGGTCAAATTTAGTTTCTCACAATGGAATGAAACTGTTAGGTATTTTCCCTTTGACAATGAACACAATACTGCTGTATCGTGGCACGTTACTTAAGGATGGCTTAGCCAAGTGGCCTCTTCTAATGGGGTGGCTCTTAGGGTTAGAGAGAGATGTGTTGTCACTAGTATCGCTGGTCGTTATCTGTAGAAAGGGAGACTTTTACACTCCTTGCTGTCCCCAATGAATAGAGTGATTTGGTATTTTGTGGTGTTTTGCTTTCAATGTGCTGAAATATTGTTTATTTATAATTGCTTCTTTTGACAAATGGTTTTCTCGTTGAAATTGATTAACCTGAGTATTCTTATGTTAATTTCCATTTATTTTTTGTTTTTCATTGGACGCTGATGGATTTGTGATTCCGAGCTTGGGAATTGAAAAACCTGATATAACTAAAACTGATACTTCAGATGTAGAAACATCAAAACCTCATTCTCAGGTTAATTGCAAATACCTATACCTGTAGATGTCAAGAGTCAGGACTCATTTATTTGAAGCTTTTGTTCTATCTTGTTGATACATAGGCATTAAGTTATAGACATGTTCGTATTTTGGCTTGTGCACAGCAAAAAAGAAGAGAACATATACTTGGGACCACATGGTGCTCCTCCTTCACAATCAAGGCAACTGGAGCTGAATCTGTCCAGTCGTAAGCAACGGTTTAAACAGAAACTTAAAGAAGCTAATAGAAGGATCAGCGGGACAGGGCGGGAGAACAAGGTGGAAAACTTGAAATAGCTTGTAGGTGGTGGGAAAGCAAGCCCCAACATGTCGAAGGGTTCTCCCAGGGATTGGCAAGGCCCACATTGCAATGAGTCGCAATTCCTACCGCCAGTAAATTGGAGCTTTCTGTACCTAAAGATATTTATCAGTGCAAAGTTTGATATACTGTCACTTATAAGTCTCTGTGTTGTTGTAAGCAAGCGAATTATTGAAGTCATGTATTTTGACAATAATTCAGCAAGCAATCCATTTGATTTCAGTACTGGCGCAGAAGATATTAAAGTCAGATTTTTAAGTTCTTTTACTTCAATTTTCTTGGGTATCTTGTGACAATATGCACCTTGGTATTCTTGTGCATTTGTGTCATATCATGTTTTGTCTCTTGTTTGTGGTGTCTGAAATTACCAGGCGCAGACAATGGATTAGAAGTTGTTTATGAAGTTAAAAATTAAAGTTTTGTATGTTCATCCTCCATATGCATTATCTATCAATAGACACTGAAGTTTGTGCTCATCATAAGTCAAGGCCCAAGAAATTTTTGCAGTTCTGAGAGGAATCTAAATGCTGAAATGTGAAGTAACAAAACATCACTGTATAAGTGTAAATATTCATTCTAAGTTGGGTTTCCAAAATTGTCTGTCAAAGCAGTTCACATGGATCTAATGTTTCCTCTTTTCTTCGGGCAAAAATAATGATTGTCAACCTAAGAAACAAGTATAAAAAACACTAAAAATCAAATCCTAAGCTTCAATCTTTACTAAATAAAATGTGTTTGAATTGCCTAATGGTACTAGCATTTCAGATGATTGCTCCCGAAGTTAAGGTCAATTTGGCTGAGTGACTTCTGAAACTTCGTTGACAAACATGACTAGTATGCCTCTTTATTTAATGGAGAATGCTTGTAATTATCAGAGTCAACATCTTAGCAGGGTTCATTTGATGCTCATGAACTCTAATCCAGTTGCTGTGGGCGTCAATCCACACTGCAGCAGATACTTGGAATCATAAAATTTGCTTAGATGCCTCATCCCACTGTCACATAGAATCGTTACGATCGTGTGGCCTGGGCCAAGAGCCCTTGCGACTCTAACAGCTCCAACACAGTTCATGGCTGAAGAACTCCCAAGAAAGAGCCCATCATTCTTCAAAAGGAACCTGAAATGTCAAGCACGTATAATATTATGGCTCGCAAGCCAAGCAAACATTCTAATCATAAAAGAACGCCTGCAAGTGCCAGGCAAGACAACTTTACCATCATCTAATATCAGATTCAACGTAAAAATTTTGGGTTTAGGGGAGGGCTACGAGTAATACGAAAGTAACATATACGGGATGAGATAACATCATCCAGGCCTAAGTTCTATCCTAAAGCTTGTATGTTTTCATCATCTCAACTATGCGGGAAAGAAAAAGCCAAGGCAAGAAAACATAAAAAAGATGATAGATAGACCTTGACATTTCAACAGCCTCCTTATCTGTGCCTCGAAAAGCCCCGTCAAGCTTTGCCATCATAAAATTTCGAGTCAATCTGTTGATTCCAATCCCTTCTGTAATGGTGTCGAATGGATTCTTAAGCCTTCGTCCTTCAGCTTCCTCTTTAGTGTACATGACACCCCTAGTTACCCTATTGAACAAACCAGAACCGGGAGGATCTATCAAAAAACACTTGATTTTGGGATTCTTCTCCTGTCCAATATTAACGAATTAAGTTAGTCTCTAATATAAATATGTACAAGCAGTTGAAAGAAGTTATAACTTCTACCTGGAGAAACATCGAAACGCCGGCCAAAGTACCACCAGTGCCTGCAGCTGCAACAAATGCATCTAGATGGCCGCCAGTCTGTTCCCAAATCTCAGGCCCCGTACCCTCATAGTGGGCCCTGAAGTTTGCCAAATTTTCAAACTGATCAGCAAAGAAGCCACCGTTACAAAGACTCAAGAAACCCGGATTTTCCTTCTCCTGGTCAGGTATGCAACCATTCATCCGATCCAGGTCTTTCCCAAACATCACTTGGCCGGCCCTTTTATTCTTTGCTGCTAATTCATTCGCTTCTATTGCACGCCTCTGAGCAATATTGACATAATGGTCTTTGTGTGTAATTGATACCGGTCTTACCCTTTCAACCGTAGCTCCCAGTGCTTCGAGTATTTGAGACTAAGGGATGTTTGCAAGAGACAATAACAAGTTATGTTGCAATGCATAGAAAATATAGACAAGAAATCTTCCATCATTGAATATATCCTTTCAATCCAAAATGGGACTTAATTTCAATAATCAGATAAAAGTAATAGTTCAAGGAATTTTCTCATCTACAGTACATTTTTACACGTACCTTCTCAATAGCAGCATCATCCGGGATAACTACATGACATTTGCATCCATAGGCAGGAGTCACTGTGGCGAGGCTTATTGCAGTACTCCCAGCACTCCCTTCAGTGACTACTCCCCCAGGAGCTAGATCGCCTGATTCCAGAGCCTTTATTGTGCCAGAAATCGGAAAGCATAAACAAAGAGAACGAACCGGTTAACAAACAGAACTCGCCAAGACTAATCATTACAAACTCTGAAAGAAAAAGCGCAAGCAACCTTTAGAATTGTTAACATTAAATCTCCAAAATTTGAAAAAAATACAAAGACACATCTATCCATAAACATTAAATAGGGCCTCAATTTTCACTCTATGGTTAAAATTGAAAATTGCTATATTTCAAATGCAAGCTTTTAATATGAAGCAGGAAGTATCATACTTCATGCTTGAATGTTTCATTGTATTAATCCATGATAATAATTATCATTTCTTTTAATTGCGTCACAATTTGAATTGAAAAAATGTATAAAATATACATTACCTCCTCAATAATTTTCACAGCAACTCTATCTTTCACGCTTCCTCCAGGATTCAGGAACTCACACTTGCCAAGAATCTGGAAAAAAACACAAAGGAAAATAAGATTAAATTCAAAGCAAGTCAGGTAATCAATTATCATTTTCCTTCTATATGTACATGAAAATAGAAAATTTTTTATATGAGTAGGAAAGACCTCGATCTCAAAATCAAACAACACAGTGGCTTGAAGGTTAAACATTGATAAAATTGAAAAATCAAGCTACTGAAAATCAAGGTCACAAATTCAAACAAAAAAGTATGAGTTAAGGGATATATTATTGAAGACCCAGTTATGAAAATCAATCAAAAAAGTAGAATCCTTTCAGAGACAGAGAGAGAGAGATGGAAATTACCTCACAGCCAGTGGCTTCAGAGAGACTGTTGATACGAATCAAAGGGGTATTACCAATGGCACCAACAACTCCATTTCTAGGCTTTTTCTTCTTGTTGGAATGAAGGGTCGAAGTGGTCTTTTTGAAAAAGAGGAAGTAAGAGAAGACAGCCATGGAAATGGAGATAGCCGCAGTTGTTGCAACGACAATAGCGCCTGCGGTTCTCACAGGCGCCATTGTGGCGGCTCGATCACTAGACTTCAAACTGAAGAAACCTTAAAACACAGACCAGGGTAGTAACCAGTTAGTTGATGACACGGGTGGCTGATTGCTTGGTTAGGTTGTTTCTTGAGTTTACAGCTTTGGCGTTCGAGTTCGGTTTAGAGACCATAAACATTCAATCTCCTAAAAAATAATTACTTCTAAAATATAAGTCAATAATTTTATAGTATGAAAAGTAAAATTCATATAAAAAAATTAATACTAATTTTTAATAAATTTAAAAGAGAATATCTTAATTTAAAATTTAATTTATTAATAATTAAATCAAATTCAATTAATATAATATAATTAATAAATATAAAAATAATATAATAAATATGATAAAATATTAACATAATAATTTAATAAATAATTAAAATTTTAACACATGACATGATAATTATAAATATACCGTCATATAAATATCTTTTATTTTATTTTTTTCAACATAAAACTTTAAACTTTAAGTATCTAAATTTTTAAAAAAAAATTATAAATATTCATAATTTATTATAATTATTTTTTTAAATTTAAATTTAATTCAATTTAATTTTAAATAAATAAGATATCAACTTTTATTCCAAGGTTTAGAACATTTTAGAGACTTCATCCCCTATTGCCCCCTTCATCTTTATCTCTGAATAACAAGGTTGAAAGTAACCAATCACTTTAACCATTAAATAAAAAATCTCTTTAAAATAAAACCAGTCACTTTTTTCTCATAGGGAATCTTCTTCTTTCTAACTCTCCCTTGAAAACAACATCGACCCATTGAATTTCGTTGTATCTTCCATATCTTTCAAGCTATGGAGATCCTAGAGAAAGTGCTTAAGTTCAAGTACCCCATAATCTTAACACTCATTCTTTCCCTTACCCTTTATTCCCTCATCATTTTTGCACCATCTCTCCTCACTATTTTAACCTACTTTTGGCCTCTTTTTCTCTCCACTGCTCTCTTCCTTGTAGCTGTCATCTTCTTTACCAAGACCTCCGCTACTCATCAAGGCGGCTCTGACTCACCGGCAGACAAGGCCGGTGAAGACCTCCTTCACTATGTTGCTGGCCAACCTGAACTTACCGTTGAATGTAACAAGTCTGAGTAGGATCTTACCATGTAATCTCTAACTCTCTTTGTCTTTGCTGTTAGCTTCCGCCTTTTTATTTAACATAAACTATAATTGTTCTTTTTTTTTTTTCTTTTTAACTTCAGATCAACGCCTTCACTGTACAAAAGACTCTCTAATCTAGTTGTTTAAACATTAATTAACGTTTCTTAATTCTTGGCAAGGACTTGTTTCAGCAGACTATAGTTAGAAAGTTGAAAGGGGTTTTTTTTTTTTTTTTTTCCATGATGAATGATCTAAGTTTTGGGATGGGAACACAATCATTCAGATTTGATCTTAGAATCTTGATGTAACACGATCGAATTTGCTTTGACGAGTTGACGTGGATGCTTGCTTTGCTTGGCTGTAAAAATAAAATTTGATTTAACTTACGCGCTATGGTCCTGGACTCTTGGGTCAGTCCTAGGACTGAGTTTCATTGGAATATAGGTCAGGCCTGATAATGTGATGGGCCTATGTCCTTGCCTAAGGTCCACTCTAACCAATCCACTTCTTCATTTGCTTGCCTTGCCTGATGGCTTGTGACGGGCCTGGGCCTCAATCTAAAAGACTAGTTTATTAAGGCTTCGATTCGGTAAAACTCGAAAGGAAATCTTCTGTTCTTTGTCCGTTTATCCTTTCTGTACCTCATCGGATGGCAAAGTATGGATTTTGGACGTGGAGAAGGAATATAATATATCTCTATTGCCATGAGACAGGATGAATTACTCCAGGAAAATTACATGTAAATACGTTCAATGTTAAAAATATAATTAGCAGTCAGGGTGGCTTGGTAAAAATTTATGGCTTCCAGGGACAACTTTAAGCCTGATTAAAGTTGAAAATTATGATAATTGAAGATCTAAATTCTCTAAAAACTCTTGTAAAATTGAGTTCATGATGGCATCATCATCCACTTTCTTTTGAGATGATTGGGCTGGAGTAGCACATCGAACATCGGCCGATCATCAACATCAAGATCCTCGATCACATCACCACTATTTTTCACGGCAACGGCAAATATCCTCTTGCTTGATCTTTTCCATCTCTGTTAGCTTATTACATAAAATGAAATCAGCAGCTCTGTAGAAAATTCAAGGCTTAAAGAACAATTAAGAACATTGCATTATCGAAGTGATTTATGGGAGCAAATCAACTTAATTTGAGCAGATAAATCTCAGTAATCTTTACCCATAAAAACCTTGTCATCCTCAACATACATGGCAATAATGTTTGGTAGTAGTAACCCATTTGAACAATTTCCTTTCTTTCGAATCGGTATACACACTCTGCAATGTAAAGAAACAGCTGGCCTAAACGGGAAGTTGCGGTCGATGTCCAAACTATTACCGAACATGCGCCCAAATTCACTTGAGAAGCTCTCATCTCCAAAGCCTTAAGGTTGTCATGGTGGAACAAGCACCAATAGACTGCATCCCTGCAAGTCCAGTCTTTCGACAGTAACCAGAACAAAGATCCCAATGACCAAATGAGCCGCTGCCATAGCAATCAGTGATTATCGGACACTTATTGTAGTTTATTTTGAGGCTTTCAACCTCTTTATGACCTTCCATTGGACCGATTTTTCCGAGCCATGTGTAAGGCATTAACCTGCACCATTTGTTGCTTGACATTTGCAGCTATTTTCGCTACTATCCTATCAGAGACATTCTTACAGTTATGAAAACACAGCATACCAGTTGTTAAAGGAAACTGTGAGGTTCAAGGTCTCAATAAACATGATGTGATCAAAAACTTGTCGGCAACTACAATTTAAATCCCTGGTCATTGTCACTCACACACTATAAGCAATTCAAATGTACTTGGAAGGGCACAATTTGCACGTACTGAAGTAGTTTTGCAACTCTGGAACCTTCTTTCGTTGAGCATTTTCGTCATTTGTTAAGGCTTGAAAGCCTGCAGCCATTGGCAACTCGGCATTGCTTTGCAGCACTGTAAGCCGTTGCAATGATTGAGTTGAAGTGAACCAGAGACACAGCATTAAGACTACCTGCTAGAAGCATTACAAGATAAAATTTCATAATTATAACCTTCTTGACATCATATAAAATGATCAGTAAATCAAAATATAGATATGGAAACAATATATATGAAAATATGTTCTTTTGAATAATGAAATGATTTATTGCCATCTTTAGCAGTCATTTGAAAATACTAGTTTAAATTCGAATCAACAAGACTTTGTGCCCGGGCATGACTTGAAAATTCACCATTGGCTATATAAATCAGAATCACGACAGCCAATAGTCTGTGAATATACTGATATATTATTCTTTTAGATTAAAAAAATAAATAAAGGAGGGATTTCAGGAATCAGCTGAAGTTTGGGTTGAAAAAACATTGTATATAGTTTAGGAAATTTTGTTTACATATGGAATAAACAAAATCCATTTTTTATTACTTACCTTATTTCATTAATTTTTGGCCTATACATACAATTCTAATTGATCAATTAACAATGGTTTTTTTTTTCTTTTCATTTTCTTGCCTAAGTAATTTCATGAAAAAGTTGCTTCAATGGAATCCCGTGCAGCAATGGTATATGCTTTTCAATTTTTTAAAATTTTTAGTGTTCTTCTTAACTATATTTTCTATCGTTTCATCTTAAACTATTTCATTTTCTTGGATTTCCTTCGTTTATTTTTCTTGTCCCCTGCAGTCTTGTGTTTTGAAAGTGAATATCAATTGTGAGGGATGCAGAAGGAAGGTGATGGATGTGTTGCAAAATCTCCATGGTAATTCTTTTCCCGTCTTAATTAATATATATATATATTTTTTGTATTAATGAAAAACCATTTTTTGTCCTAGAAAAATGACTTCCAAGAAAGTAATGTTTTCCTCTTCTTTTTTTTTTTCGGATTTAGGGTTGTATTCTGTTGTTATTGATGCAGAGGAAGGGACAGTCAAAATTTCAGGAAAAGTAAATCCATATATAATTTTGAAGGTCTTTGAAAAATATGGGAAACATGGAGAAGTGGCATGTATTAAGTTTGAAGGGGAAGTGAGGGAGCCAATTTATTACCACCACCATAACTATTATGGAGCAAATGGGTCCATTCCTTATGGATTAGATCACCCATATCCACCCATGGGAGGGCCAGACTACTATTCTTCATGGTGTGATAGATACAAGTATGCTCCATCAGCAGCATTCCCACCTATGGCACATCCGCCACCGCCACCATTAGCACCTCTGCCACGACCTCCACCACCACCGCCACAACCAGTGATTAACTATTTTCCACCTAAAGCACCATCGGTACTCACACCCTCTACGGAGATGAATCCTGAATGGTGCAAAATAATGTAACAGGTTTTATAATAAGCATTTTTTGACCTTGTTTTCTTATTTTTCTTATGGAATTTATAGTATTTTTAAATATAAATTTATGTTTATTATACTGTTGCATTGAGTTTTCATTCTAAAAGATTAGGATTTCAATAATAACATTGAAAGTTTAATCTGATATAAGTGGGAAAAAAAAAAACCCAAGAGAAAGGAAAGATGCTATTGCCGATAGATCTCATGATTGAATAGATGTGCTCAATGTGCTTATTTCTGGATGGTCTTCATCTTGCTAGGAGATGTACGTAACATATACCGACAACTTAATTGTATTAAAGTTGCAAATTAGGCAGAAGAACACATCAATGAATAAGACTGATGTTTACACTCAGCTTCATCAACTCCTTGTCTTTATCATTCATTCTGGAGGATGTAACAAGTAGTTCCAGAATCTAGTAGCACATGTAAAGCTCATATGGAATTGATATTACCCCGTTTTCCCTTGTCTGGTAAGGAAGCAAGAAAGATCTGTTTTTGGATCATCTTCGGAATTTGAATATGATCAATTGAAAAGTGAAAGAAAATTGTTGAATATTTTGCAAATAGTACAGCAAATAGATATGAGAGGTGAAGCTTTGTTTTCTATTAGATAGAATTTTCTTAATGAAGTAAATTGTTTGATCAGTTTGATCCGCAAAATCTCTTAAGCTAAATGTTCTTAAACATCTTCTTTTGCTCCTTTTATATCAGTCTATTGGAATAGGTTAAATTTTCAGGGGGCATTCCATTGCTTTCTAGCTTGAGACCCTACTTTATAATTTGATTATGCAGGAATTGTTTTAGTCCAATTATTTGAACATTCATAAGCAATAGTCCTTGTTAAATTGCTGGCTAGTTCCTACACCTCCAATGCTTAGTTTCATTCAATCAAAATAATTGCTATGCCATCATCATTCAAGGACCCTGCAGGGTATGATCATTTTCCCCGTATTTTACGTTTATGGCTTACGTGGGCGCCTGAATCTGGATCGAAAGTGAGAGACACTGACTATAACACCCTTACAACAGCTGAAAACTCTCATTTTTTGTTTTCTTTCACTGATCTGCAACTGTTCCAAACAAAACAGTTAAGGTTTTGTCAGGTTCAAATAATTCATTTAGCTTCGATGATAGGTAAAGTTGGTCATTATTCATGAGAACTGTGTTGGGTCCATTCTAGATCTTTCATATCAAGTAAATTCATCTATTTTTGAACATTGATTTTACATTGAACTGGACCCCAGGTGGAGGGTATAGTCTGCTTTTTGATTTAAATCCACAATGGGCTACTGAAAATGAAAGCTCCTGAGTTTCTAGCCACAGAGGTGTAAAGGGGGATCATGGATTCTTTATTCACTTCTACTGATTGTACAATGTTAGCCAAATGACAAATTTCAATCCATTTTCAGCTTTGAGAAAACATATTCTTGTGTCTTTTTGCTGTAAGAAAACTATTTTTTTTTTCAGCTTCTAATTTGTATTCATCTTCCTTCAGATTTTTTTCCCCTATGCAGGATCATGATTAAGACATGAATCATTTGATTCCATGGCATCATCATTTCTGCTACTGAAATGCACACACATCAAGTTTCAATTCAAGCTTTACTTTGGACCCAAAAGAGTTGCCAGATGTCATTATTTGGCAAATTTTCTAAATCCTAATAATCAGGAACTGAAAAATGTTATATCAATGCTGATGGGTGGTTACAAGTGTCAACTTTAGCGGGGTTCAGAGCAGCAGCAAAGCTAAGCCTGAAACATTATTGCTATTGTTGCGGGAATTCTTTCCTGGTTTTCATTTCTATCTTAGGTTGTTTCGACTTTGCTTTTTTTTTTTTTTTAAGTATTTGTATTCGATATTCATGTCTAACATATTATTTGGACATAAATACGAGAATATGATTTTTTAAAGACTTTCCAAATACATGAAAATCTTAAAAAATTTTGAATATACCTGTGCGCGACACTCAAACCTGACTCCAAAATAACATGCTTTCTATTTTTTAGGGGAAATAAATCTTATTGAGAGATGAATTGAAACTAGTCATGTTTGTTCCTCACAATAGGTGGATATTTGAAGCAAATTGACCTTAGCTTGGCAACAATATCTGCAAAATACCAGTATACATCACATTTTCCCCTTGTATTTTCTTTTTCAATTTCATAGCAATGATGGAGAAGCATAAACCTTTGAGTTTTAAACGATTCCATCGAACATCGGATTGGGGTATGGCATTTAGCTAATTGGTCGACAATCTGGCTTAAATGCCTAACTTAAACCAATTATTTTGTTCTAATTTACTTCACTGCAAAGCCATAAAGATTTCTGACATATGTTAGGTATATATAGCAGTACAGAACAAGCATTGAATCCAGAATTATGAACTTGTATTATACGATCAACGTTGCGGAGTCCATGCTTACATTTATGTGGATGCAATTCTAAAGATCTTAAAGTTGTCAAAACGGAGATTAATCTTTAGATTAATTTACCCTGTTAGTCTGGTGGTGTGTGTCAATAGTGATGACCCTTAATTAGTAATTTTTCTTTTACCAACCTTTATAATTTGTTTATTTTCCAAGAGAAAGTTAACAAGTCAAGTGACAGAGACATCTCAAGTGTTGAAATCTCAATCACTCTTAAGAAAGCAAGATAATATCAACAAATCAATCAACTTACACTTGTCTGAAATGGAGTAAATCTACGGCTAGTGCAGTGCTTTTGATAATCAAAGCTAGTCCCAATTGCCATCATTTCCACGGGATCCTTGGGGTTGCAGATGTTGGGATGAACACTAGACTTGTTAGATACTGTCTCTTAAAGGTAGTTACATGAATTAACAGAACTTATAATATCCAATCTTACATTACGAAACTCTGAAAGATCTGCTATGGTATGTACGTGAAAACTTAAATTTATATTTATAACTCGAATTTTATGGACAAAATTATGAGACCAAATAGGCCAAAGCGAAAAATACCTTGCAGAATTTTAGTAACCATAAACGATTTTGAACACTAAATTAAAATCTTTCAAACGCTTAAAAATAGATATTGAAAAGACCTGATGTCAGAAAGGAACCATCTGATACATAGAGGCTTGGCCGTGGAGCATCCCCTTCCGTATTTTGATTCTCACCATTCACCTCCATCAATAGGTTAGCTCTGATTGGTTGATCAGATTCTAAATCAGTTCATGATCCGGAAGTGCCACCATGAACTTTTTATTTCTCTCTGAACTTTGTACAATTACTGTCAAAATACCCAGAAAGTTTTAGACTATGAATTCATTGAATTTGGTTTATGAATATGCATCTGATTTGGACCTTTATTAGCCACATTTCCTTGCAAATGGAGCATTAATTAAAGGTTAAAACTAAAGGCAAAAGATTGCATAACCAAACACGTAATTTATATGCAACTGGAGCCTCAATCCTTTGAGAAAAAAAAAAAAACAAGAAATTTTACTGCAAATGTTTGCAAAACAAGTACTAGCATTTATGCACAGCCTTATAGGGGAAACAGAAAAGCAGAAAAATATGCTACAAATTATACAAACATGCAAACTATTTGAGCATTCTGGTCATTTTGATTCACTCGAAATCATTTCGATGTGATCATTAAACCATGATTAATTGTTGTTGAGCTTCGATTCTTAATTCTTCCTTCATCTTTCTGATAAATTCATCAAACCTTTTGTTCAGCTCTTCTGTACTCAGCACTCTATTTCCTTCCACTAATTCTAGTTCTCCTTCTGGTTCATAATTTTCAGTTTCTTTAAAGTCTTGTACAAGAAGGTCATTAACTGACCCTTTTAACTCTTCTTCATGTTCTTCAACAAAAGAAGCATTTTCTCCATCTTCTTCTTCTTCTTCTTCCACTTCCAGATTGAAGTTTCCCATTTCTCTTTCTGCTGCTGCTAATTCTTCTTCTTCTTCTCGTATTCCTTCCATTACTTTAATGTTTTTCAGTGCCTCTGCAGTACTTTCCAAGGCAACTTCCTTCTGCAACAACGGTGCTTTTGTCCCCAAAATAGTCGACTCAGATCGCTGAACATCTTCATAGCTCTTGAAAGACTGATATTCATCATTAAGATTATACTTTGATGAAGAACTGATCAGTCTGGAGTATTTTGCAAGAAAAACAAGAAGATTGCAAAGAAGGAATATGCAGTTTTTATCTATATTATGGCTAAACAACTGGAAAGGAAGTGTATCATGGAAGGTGAAGTTAAAGGGATGAAGCAAAGAAAGCCAATAAGAATGAGAAAAGAACAGGGAAAAAACAGAAACTGAAAGAAGCAACTGAGCAAGTTTTATATGAAACTGAGATTTTATAAACAAAGATTGCTGCTGCTTCTGGTCTTCTCTTTGATCCATTTTCCTGAACCTCCCTTTTAGGTGTTGGAGTTTCGGAGTTTGATCTCCCAGATGGCTTGAAATTGCTAGAATGCTATGAGAATTATAGCTTTGGTAATTGGAATGGCAAAGAAACTAAAGGGCCTGCCCCTTTTTATAGAGGAATCAAATTGATTTGAGTCACATGAAATGTGGATTAAAAAAAAAAAAAACCTTAGTTTTGCATGCAAATCAGCAGTCTCGGTTAAAATTTCTACCCGTAATCTCTTTTACTATTTTTAAATTACGATTTTTTTATATAAAAATAAACTTTTAAAAAATTTAAGTTCAAATTTCAACCTATAACTTTTTTTACTATTATTAAATTACGATTTTTTTTATATAAAAAAAAAATCCTTAAACTAAAGTTTTTAGGAAGAGGATTTATCTCAAATTTAAGGTTGCCATTAGGAAGGGGATTGAAATTTCCTTTTACTTGATAATTTGGAACTTTCTAGCTATCAACCCTTTGGATAATATTTACGTTATTCCTTACCAATTTGAGATTGATTTTTTTTTTTTAACATGATTGAGAAATATATCAGTTGTGTGGCAATCAATAAGAAGTAGGGACCATAATCCATAAGAAAAAAAATAGAGAAAAAATGGGGTTCATATTCACATATAAAGTTACCTCTCCCTATTAAAGTAGATACATGGAGTAATGGACATGAATTGAGGGTTACATAATTCACTTTCAATTCAACCATTTGTAAAAAGTCATTCATTTTTCTTTTCTTTTTCTTTTCCCATCTTTTTTTTTCCCCAAAAATAGAGATATTGTAGCTTTCAATTATAACTTTCTCCCGAAAGAGAATCTTTAAAAACCATTTTCTTTTTGTCTTCTATTTCCTTTATTTCCTTTTTATTTTTTGATTTATTGGATACCATATGGCAACTAAAATAGCATCATTTTACCATACTTCTATCTCTTGCATGTAACTCTAATATTTAGACCTTAGTATCTCTTCAAGAATAAAATAAATGAAATTGTAAGATCATTGATGTTAAATTTGAACCACTGAACAAAATTATGTGATTTTCTCATAATTGAGGGTTTGAAAATAATTGTAGATTGTAATAATCTATGGTTAATTTTATGCATGATTTGCACATATCATAAATCAGACTTTAAATAAGATCTTTCAAAATTCAGACTACATTAGTTTAGATTATTATTTAATAATAAAAATAATAATTTTATTTAAATATAATTATAAAAATAAAAATAATATTTTAATAATACAATAAATAATAAAATATTGGCTAAACCCTGGCCAATATTAAAAATATATATATTTTTCATCATCTTTTCTCCAAGTGTTTGATGCTATAAGTCTTGCCTCAACACTAACAACAATTCACCTTCAAATTAGATGCTGAAGTTTAAATTGCTTTCTTCCAATACTGTTAACAAATTAAGGCTTTAATTTCTGGATATAAAGAAATAATTTTGGTAAATCTTTAATCAAGCTCCCTTTTAAGGCGCGGCCAAATAACATTTAGACACTTGATACGGTGAAAATCTCCACTCCTAATATCGACATCAAGCTAAAAATTAGAAAGCAAAGAGCCTTTCTTGAAAATGATAGAATACGTAGACTTTGTCTGTCTTAAGTGTCCAGCTAGCTAGGAAAGCCAATGTTACTGAAAGAAGAGTTTTTCCATCATCTATAGCACGGCTCCAAGCCTTTACCAACTAACTAATTTGTTTCCATTCTCTTTAAGTTTTCACAAGATTCTTTTTGTTTTCTTATGATTCTTTTTTCAACTTTTTTTTCTTTATTTGTTTGCTTTTGCTTTACAAACTTTATTATCAAAGCCTCTCTTTCTCTTTTTATTTTGGTGAGTACACGAAGTTTATGTCTTTGCCTAACAACAAGCCTTTTCAAAAAAGGTTCATATGCACCACCTCCATACCCATCGCTTTATATACATATATATATATATATATATATAGGATCAAGTTTAGCCATGGCAGACAAGATAAAAGGGGTTGTAATTACTTGATGTATAGGATCGTTATCTTGTTGTAAAACTACCCTAAATCAGCCAAATAGTCATTTGTTCCATGAAAATCAACGAAATTGTTTAGTTGATTTGATCATATATGTATAGTTCTAGAAATCACAAATCCTTGGTTTGTCAAAGCATAGATTTAGACATATATGTATATATAACTTAAGGCTTACTTTGTTTTCTAGTAAGATTATCAGAAACTAGATTAAGATTAGCGAAACTATAATGAAATGATAACCATTTATGGTGGCTAATTAAGCACATAATTTCTATAAATCATGCTTCGGCATGATTATTACACGACACGGTTAAGTAGTACACATCAAAGCCATCAAGCATCAAGCATTAATTATAGGACTTTGCCACAAAATCATGGCTCTGTGCAAAGACTTCCTAATAAGGGTATGATTAATTATTTTACACAATCTAGCAAATACAAGGTATATATATTGAGCATATCTTAAATTTGATCAGGCCATAGAAATGCTCCCATGGCGAATTCCCTCTTCTCATCGACAGTACTGCCGTTAAAGCTGAATCCGTATTCTTTCAACAACACATCAACCTTCCATTCTTCCATCTTCTCATAATCCGCCTTCGAGTATCGGGGATAATGAACAGGCATTTGGAAACCATTTGGGTAGTCTTCCTTGTTGATTTTGATGGTGCTAATCCCTCCATGAGCCATTTCCTTGCAACCAGTTAGACCTCCATGGATAAGTCCTTCATTAGAGCAAGCTATCACTGCCTTGGTGTTACCGCCATCGGTGTGTCCAAAAACTTGAGTAAATGCAGAACTGAGAAGCCATTTCAGAGCCATTTTTAAGAGGAAATGGAGCAGGAAACTCAAAGCTTTACTGCAAACAAAAACTGGTATTTATATATATACACACATGAGCAGGCCACAGCGCATATAATAATATACTCAATTATTTACATCAATTATATCGAGAAAGTTACATGAGAAATATCTTTAGGACTCTATTATGAAGGGTTTTTTAATTAATGCCTTTTCCTGCAAGAAATTGTCTATGTAGGGCCACGTCCAGGCTTTGCATTAATGCTGGTAGTTTGAAGTCGCTTTTGATCTTTGAAATTTCCAGCTTATGGTTTAGTATTTGAAGTTGCTAGATAGAGATAAGTAATCTATGTTATTTAAATTTTTTATTTTTTTAAAATAATTATGTTTAGTATTTATATTTGATATATATTTAAATATAAATATAAAAGTGTTATCCTTTAAATATATAAAAACATTTTAAAAAATTGAATATACTCGTAGCACACACTCGCATCTGACACACTTCGAATTCGGGAAGTGGCCATTTACTTGTAAAATCTTTAGAAGTATGCAAGCAATTTTCTTTGCTTTTGATTTTGTGGTTTATAGATCAAGAATTGCTGCTAAAATAAGGAATAATATAAATGATCATATATATATATATACATTACTACAAGATATCTGATTATATATGAACATAAAACTTGCTCTATTTTCTTTATCTTAAAAGGAAAATAGTAGTAATAATTTTGTTCTCACTAACAAAAATGAAATTTTATAAACAATAAAATATAACTACATGCATATATACATACGTTGATATTTGTTAGATTTGTCAATTTTAAACATGTTATACAAATATGACATTTAAAATTTTATAATATGAATTATTAATGTATCAAAATTTATATAAGTATAAAACATTTTAAACATGATTATAATATAATAAAATAATATGACATGTATATACGAATTGCTAGATCTAATATTTGTGGACTAGATTGATCTTTGAAAAAGAGAGAAAATAAGATATGCCATTATCTAAAGCGTTTCATGGATCAATCCATCAACACCATTTGAGGGTTTTTATGGTTTTTGGAGCTTTTGATTTTGCAAGAAATGAAAATGTCAATTATTATTATTATTATCAGTCGTTTTACAACTAAAATGCATGGCACTCAATGCTCGATGAATGAATGGTTTTTGTGGCTATGATTTATAATCATTAATAAGGTTGAAAAAAACATAACATTTATTTATTGCACCATCATTTTCATCTTCAATTTCATCAACAACTACATATCAATATTGTCTAATTGTTTTCATGTATAATAAATAAAAAATAGATAAGATATATGCCAATTCAATTTGCAACAATGACAAAATTTGGGACCTAAACATCATATATCATACAATAAAAAAAGGTACATAAGTATTGTTGACATGATAGCTTACGTGGACAACTTCTTTTAATGACATATAAGATAATTTTGATTTTATCTAATATTATAATATTCAAAATACTAGATTAAATCATGAAGTTAATTAATTTAATTTTATTAATCTTTTGATTTTTTATCTAACTAAAATCAGATTAAGAAGTAATAGATAAAATTATACATCTAAAATCAAAATTTAGAATTTTAAGAATAAATATTTTTATGTTATCTATTCTCAATCTTTGGTATTTTTATTCATTTAAAATCAAGATTAAACATTAATAGATAAAATTACTCATCTAAAATCAAGATTAACTTATAACAAAGAGTTGGAATTTAATGAATTCCTTTTATTTGACAATATTATATTTTTTAAAATTTTAAAAATCTTAACTTTTATTTTGATAAATTTTCTTATCATTTTATTTGATTTTTTTAAAATAAAAAAAATACACATATCACTTATTATATTCATTTTACATTCAAAAAACATTAAACAATTTAAAATTATATATACATACTATTTATTGGCATCAAATAAGTCTATAAATAGTAGTGTTATATAACTTTTTTTTGTTTTAATTTGAAACTTTTGTTTGAAATGTGTGATTTTTTAAGTATTTTTTTTTTCAATTCACCTTTTCTTTTGATACACATTCACCAATCAATTTTTATTTTTTGTACAAAAATTTAGTCAAAATCATAATAAAATGTACCAAGAAAGTTATTTATCATTAAGTTATCTGTATATTTTAAAAAAAACTATATTTTTATCTTTTTTTATGTGTTAAAAATAATTTGAGCAAAATCATAACATCAATATGCATTATTTTTATGATTTAATTTTTATTTAACTGTTTTGTAGGAAAAATGTTAGCAGAGAAATTGTCTCCTTATAGAATCTAATTTTGATATGGTATTAAAATTTTACATAATTTTCAAATATATTTGAGATTACAAAAAATATCTATACAAATTAAAAAAAAGTAAATTGAATAGATCTGATTTGATTTGAAATTAGATTTTGAATATATATTTTGTGTTTGTATATACAAATAATTGACTAAATTTGATTCAAATATGATTAAAATTTTGATGGACATGTACAATTCATATATGTTAAATATTAAATACTTTAACATAAATTTAAAAATAATACTTAGCGTATGTACATATACATATTTAAATAAATAAAATTAATTCGTGCGTCGCACGAGTTATAAACTAGTTTCTTCAATATTTAACAAAACAAAATAATATCAAAATATCAAGATTCGATCTTTGATTTTTAAAATGTTTATAATAATAAGAAGTATGAGTTTGAATTTCAACATTTATAATTATTTTTTTATATCAAGTTACTATATTTTTTTTAAAAAATGATTACAAATTTATCTGAGTTATTTTTGCTTCAAAAATTGAGTGTGGGTTTGGAATATAAAAGCAAATTGTAACATATAGCTAGTAATCAAACTATTGTGATCGAAAAAAATACCCACAACATTGTTTAAAAAATAGAAAGAGTGAAAATTTTTATAATATATTGATAATTTTATATGTTTTACAAATTTGTATAGAGAAACTTAAATTAAAAAGGGTTTAAAGTGGACTTTGCCAAGGTTGTAAATGCCTTGTTTCATCATAATTTGTTAATAAAATTTAAAATTTTCATATAATAATCAAAAGTAATTGCCATCAAAGTGGAAGTTTTTTCCTTTTATATAATTTTTTAATTCTTAAAACAATTTAAATGTAATTTTTATGTTGTTAAAACTCAATAACAATATTATGGAAAAATAACACTATAAAATAATGAAAACTTTTTGTTTTATTATTTAATGATGATAATATGTTAATATTTTTAAGCTTGCTCTCTCAAAACAAGAAAATAGTAAAAAGGCTTAAGTCGGCTACCAAGGTGCGAAATCCGCTATTCCCATTCTAGACTCCACGAGCACTGTTCAACACCGACTTCCAAACACCCCTATTAAAATCCACGTGTCTAATTCATCGCTCCTCTGTCGATTTCTAAAACCTAAGGAAACCTCAAAAACCTCCGTCAAAACTTCCCCAAATCCAAACTCTAATAAAAATGTCTTCGATTGTCCTTAAATCTCGAATAATTTCAAATAGTTGCAGTTCAAAGATCATTTATCGAAGGGGTTTAAGTTCAGGAGTGGTTGCTTCTTCTTCAAATCCTTCTAAAGAAACGATCATTTCTTCACAATCCATTGTCTCTGATCAGTCGCCACCTCCTCCTGCGGCAGTGGAAGCTGCCTCTCAAGTTTCGGGAAGGAAATCTTGGAGCTTTCTTAAGTACGGACTCATCTCAGCTGTTACTGGAGCCATTGGCTATGCTGGTTATCTCTCTTATAGTAAGTCTTTTTTTTTTCTCCTTTTAAAAAGATTGAACTTTTGTTATTTTATTTATAATCTTGTTTAAAATGTGGCTTTTTAAATGATTATTCAATTTGATTTGCAGAGTGTTCATGTGAGGAAGTAGAACAGAAGGCGAAGGCATTGCGGGCTGCAGCGGGTTATACTCCTAGCGCAGATGCATCTGCCGTTGATGTAAGTTTGTGTTTGTTTGAAAATTGTTTTTTTTTTTAATAATAATTTCTCGGTTTGTTTTCGTTGTTTCATTGATATCATTTACAGTTTGCTTAAGGCATATAACTGGTTTAGGTATATAGTTTGATTCTTATTCATATGAGTTTAATGTGTTCTAATGTGGTTGGTTTAACCATCTGGAACTATAGTTAGTGGAAATAATAGCTAGCTGCATTGCTCTTTTAAGTAGTTGTAGAGTTCTAGACACTCACTTCTCCAGTCCGTAGGAAAATAATTTACCTATTCACATGAGTACGTAATCATATAAAACCTGTCCGTTGTTGAGCCTCCTAGGTTGTCCTGTATGATTGATTGCTGTAATGCTATGAATACGTAGATATCTGTTATGTATGTATAGTAATGTCCTCATGCATTTGAATGCACATTTGTGGTACATCAGCTAAGTCTTAATAATCTGATATAGACTTTGTTTAGTTGGTCCTAATCCTATAAAAAAATAGATATGGACGTAATAATGTGTTGTTTTCTGTATCTTTTTCAGAAATATCGAGGCTTACTCTACTCGGCTGCAATGACAGGTGAGGACCTTACCATGTTTCTGTATCTCTTATTGCTTCTTTTTTCGTTCATAGCTACCAGTTTTCTCACTATACTCTTTTCTTCTGTATGTCAACGTAATCACTAGAACAATATTTGCATAACATGGAGTTAAGTTCTCCCTTTAAGTTTAGAAAAAACGGGCTACTCCATTATAAATGGATTTGTTGAACCAGCAAAAAATTCATTACTTGGTGCTCATTTCTCTCTATTAAGTTGGTCAGTGATTGACTTGTTTATGATTTCTGCTTCCACCCCATTTGCTCATGGCTTCTTTGGTTGTACCATTTCAGTACCAGCTAAAGCACTTGAATCTTATCTGGATCTCAGGAGGTTAGTGGAAGAGCATGTGCTGGTGAGTGCCATTCTTCTTTCTTGTGTTTCTGGTTTTCTAGTATTGCCTGCCTATCTTTTTTTTTTCCTTCTTTATATTAGCTGCAAGCACTTTTTCCTTCCCCCTTATTCTTTTATGTTGTATTTCAGGAATACACTGAACCATCCTCAGATAAGCTTCTTCCTGATTTGCATCCTCAAGAACAACATGTCTTCACGCTTGTCCTAGATCTGAATGAGACATTACTTTATACAGATTGGAAGGTAAGAATTTGAATTAAAACTATTTTCCATTTTTCTTTATAAAATCTAAAATTTCCCCTTTTGGTTGGCAAAGCGAGAGAGAGGCTGGCGTACCTTCAAAAGACCTGGAGTTGATGCCTTTTTGGAACATCTGGCAAAGTTCTTTGAAATTGTTGTCTATTCTGACCAGATGAATTTGGTAATTTGATCTTTTCCATTGTGACAACCATTTTAAATACATAAGTATTTGATAACTGATGTTGCCAGCAAGTTAATTATTTGTTTTTTTTTTTTTTTGGTGCTTGTGCAGTATGTTGATCCGGTTTGCGACAGGCTGGATGTTAACCATTGTATACGATATAGGCTATCAAGGGGTGCCACTAAATATCAAGATGGCAAGCATTATAGAGTATGTTATAGTTAATCACTTTCCTTCGTATCATTTCTTTTTTCGATTTTCGCCTCTTCAGTTTTCTGCTATGTTAAGTTTATTAATCTATTAGACCATCTCTTTAAGAGCCGCTATTTCAAAATGAGTATTCTTGCTAACAAATAGTTCCTGTTGACAGGATCTTTCAAAGCTTAACAGGGATCCAGCCAAGATTTTATATGTGAGTGCTCATGCATTTGATTCTAGCCTTCAACCGGAAAATTCTGTCCCTATTAAGCCATATAAGCTTGAGACAGATGATACAGCACTTTTGGATCTTATTCCATTTCTTGAGTGTAAGTCTTATGTTGTTGCTTTTCCCTTCTTGTTGCCTTTGTTCAAATTCTACATGACATCCGTGCTAAATAGTATAGTTGGTGGGGTCTACAGTTGATCGAAACAGTCTCACCTCATCAGCTTTTATTAGCCGTTTGCTATATTCTTTTGTCGAGTGTCATACCATCTGTTTTGGTTTGTCTGCAGATGTAGCCCGCAACAGTCCTGCTGATATCAGACAAGTATTGCAATCGTATGAAAGGAAAGATATTGCAAAAGAGTTCCTCGAGCGTACTAAAGACTATAAGAGGTGAAGCACTTTCTTACCTTCGTGCATGTTCATGTCAAATGTGTATTTGATATGCCATTTTTGTAATTGATGATATAACATTGGTAAATGCTAATCACATCCATATTAATATATATTGTTCGAACAACATTTTTGATTTGGAGCCACGATGACACAGGCGAATGCAAGAACAGAGGCAACAAGGTCGTCTTAGGTGGCGCTGAGGATATAGTTATGTATAGCTAATAATTGTGAATTTCAGAAATCATTCTGGAGATGAATCGGAAGAATGTGAAAGACAATTCTTTTTCAAGTTTTCCAGCTCCATTTTTTTTCCAGTAAAAAAGCCATTTTGTGATAAGGATCATACATTGATGAATTGTATCTTGCACTGCATCAGTTCATTTCAATCCCTAACAAAAGAACTCTGTAATTTTTTTTCTTCATTTTGCCGAGATGTAGGCAAAGCTTCCAATATCTTAGATCAAAATTTTGGCTACATTGATGTTAAGGTTATTCCTTGTTGCTATACACAGACACAGTTACTTTCCCACAAGAATATTCTTGGTCAACCTTAAACCTAAATGATTGACATGTCGAGGGCTTTAGGCTTTGATGTCATGCCTGTCTTATGGTTGGTTCACACGCTTTGTCTTAACCAACGACTTTGAAGTAAACATCATATTATTAGATGCAATGTCATTATAAAATATAAATGATGTTAAAAGATAATTAAAATATAATATGATATGAAAAATAAAAATAAAAATGAATATAATATAAGTATGTAAATGTGATTCAATATATGAAGTATGGATTATCAATATGATAAAAGTTTATATAAATATATAATATTTTAAATATATTTGTAAGAAAATATATAAATTTGATATGAGTGTACAAATATGATATGAATATATGATAATTAGTTTTATTTGAATATATGAATGATTAGTTTTGGATAAAAGTTTATTATATGTCCCTTTATTATAGTGAACAAAGTATTTTAGTTTTTATACCATTAAATTTAGTATTTTAATTTTTGTACTTTTAAAATTGTAACAAATAAAAAAAAAATTAATAGTGTTAAAAAAAGTAATTTAAATATTGATGTATAATATGACGTGAAATATTAAATTTTATCAAAAAATAAATGTGAGTTTAGTGTTGGGTTTAGGTTTTTTCTTATAAAATTTAAAATTTTACATATATAATACGTTAGCATTTTATTGATATTCAAATAGTTTTTTTAATATTGTTAATTATTTTTTTATTTGTTATAATTTTAAAAGTATAAAAATTAAAATATTAAATTTAATAATATAAAAATTT
>JAQSVH010000010.1:28259996-28272493 GCA_029448705.1 Adansonia digitata | reverse complement strand
CGTAGATTTTCCTGGCAGAACAATATTTCATTTAAGCTTGACCGTAATAAACCAATAATTCTTGAATGTTAAATAAAACAAACGAAGATTTCATTGTTAATCGTTTGCTTACTTTTTTTTTTTAATTCCTTATTTGTTTCCAATTCAAATATCTACTGTAGTTTGTCAGAATAATGATACAATTTTGGGGGTTTTTTTTTTAATAATTCAAGTTCAACTCCGAACACATGAAGTACAAAACCTTAAACGAAGTGTCTGTCCTTTTCCATTTCGATCCTCCTATGCTTCATGGCTTTTCCCTTTTCTCCATATATATATATATATATAGATATATATACATATATTAATTCATAATGGAAACATATTGAAAAATAAAAACCCTTCTTTGGGTTTGACCTCGATAAACACTTGTTTATGGGAGATCAAGCTGAGTGAATTAAGGCAAAGAATCCGTAAAGAACTCTTCAAATATAAAAGGGTAGACTTTTTTTTCATTATTTTTCAATAAATGAATAATTATTATTCACGAATTTGATTTTCACAATTAATAAAAAATCTTAGAAATGTGAATGAATATGAGGAATGTGTTGAAAAGTAATGAAAAAAATTAATGGACAGGTGGTATTATGCACCTCCACAACATGAGTGTATTATATGACTTTTTGTAGTTGGTGGAAAGTAAACAAAATTATGTACCTAATGGTTGCTAAATACTAGAGATCAAAGAGCATGCATGCCCCAAAAAGAAGCCACGTATTCTTCTTTATCTTTTTTATTTACATTATTTTTTTTATTTTTTTAACCCCAATTTCTTAATCTCTTGGTTAGTATTCTGTTTGAAGTATGAATAAGGGCAGTGGGCAGTCCATCGGTGTCCATACAAAGAAGATTAAGTGAAACCAAGTCATTGTTTTAGAAAATATATGAAATTTGAAAGGCAACGAATGATTGGCCATTTGGGTTAGTCCTATTTTTTCACGAGTTTCCATTAGAGTTTCATTCAGAAAATAGTGATCACGAGATACACTGACTTTTCGTGTGATAATCATCAATCAGCGACTGGGGACCAACATACATATATATATATATATCCATTTAGTACACCTTGCTAGCATTAATTTTGTGCAACACTATAAGAAACAACCCAACTACTTAATTCAATAATAAATTTCTTCTTCTTTTGTATCATGTGATTCCCAGTTAGTAGATTAGTTGATTTTTTTCCCTTTAGTTAGAACTTTGAAACTTACGTTGATTATTTCACACTTTCGCAAGTCATAAGGAAGTACTTAAATTGTTTAGTCTTCCATGACTCTTCTTTTTCTTTTGAATGTATTTATGTAAAATGTAAATGAAAAAAAAAAAGGTTGAACCGGAAAAAGCTTCATCTTTGACATTTGTTAAAGCGTTCAAGAGTTTGAACAAAGAACATGTTGATCAAGGAATGCATTGCTTCAACTATGAAACACCCGCCAAAGACATTAGTCTTAGTGTCTGTTGCATTGAGTGGGAAATAAACTATAAGGAAGCTTGGAATTGTAGCTTTCCTAGCACCATGATGTCTGAGAAACAGGCCATCAGAAAATTCATTACAAGTGGAATGAGAAAGAATTAAAAAGTTAAAATGATTTTAGTAATAACATGGGGGTCTTAGAAAATCCAGACATATATCATTTGCTTTTGGTTTTGTTGAAGCAACCAATTTTTTTTTAAAGAAAAATGGGAAACAACTATGAGCATGAATGAAAATGAAGCTGAAGTGAACTTGAACCTTAAGAAAGCAAGAACATGAAAACTAGAAAACAAGGAAAATGGAAAACCCCACTTATGATTCTGACTTCTGAGGGCCCATGACCTTAAAGTCCTATCAATATCAGTGATGGGTTCAGCCCCCCAATATGCAAAGCTACAAAATGTTGTTTCTTTCATTTTATTTTGATTATTTTTTACTTTTGTTTTTCTCCTACCGTTCCTGGTTTGTCTTCTCTCATATTCAGCAGCTCATGCCAAAACCTCTGCAACTTCCATACTGCCCATCAAAATGTCCTTTTTTGGCTCTTATTTTTCATCTGTTACCTCATCATCTTTTGTCAGCTCTCTTTTCTCCACTTCCTCGTGCTTCACACATCAAAACAAAGACAAATTCTTTAGCTTTCACCTCTGTTTTGAACCCTTGAGAAAACCTGAATTTTCCCAAAAATGGATCCTGTTTAGATGCTAAATATTGTACGTTTAGGTGCAAAGGAAAATGTCCATTTCCTTTTTTTTTTTTTTTATTTTCCTTGATGATTCTCTTAGTTCAGTCAGTCAAAGCCATATGTTGATCCTTTTTATTCTTTCTAGCTTGGACTTCAGTTATCTGTGGTCTTATCTGTCACTACTTAAAGATCTCAAGGTTCAGTTTTTACTGAGTTCTGGTCAGTTTTGTTCTAATTCTCCTCTCTTGTTTGGTAGAATTCTTTGAAAATTCAACTGGAGATTCACGGTGGCATCTTTGAGGGTTAGTGTCAGTTAATTTTAGCTTTGATTGAATACAAAAAGCTTCCCTTTGCTCAGTTTGTTGGTGGTCGAGTCAGTTGAATGTTTTCTAATCAACCCTTTGTCACTTATTTGAGGAATTTAAGGTAGTTTTCGTTTCTGATCATTTATATAGTCAAACATTTAGTTTCACTAAATTTTAGTGAGTTTTCTGAGGTGCCTAATTCTTATTCTTCTGTTTTTTTCCCAAGTCATTCCACTTTCTGGCTTTGGGTTGAGGGATTATTTTTAAGGTAATAGCTTATTGCCATATTTAAGCTGTTTTCTGTATGATTATGGGGTGGTTGTCTTTCTGGCAGCTAATTTACCATTATTAGAACCCTTTGTCAATTTTATTGTGCATATTTAGCTATGTGAATAGGTAGTCAAGCAGATTCTGTATTGTAAATCTCCTCTTGATGCTATCAAAATGTCTGGAAATGGTCACTATTTCGTCGAGTGGAAGGAAGAATTTATCTCACAGGAGCGTGGTAATCGTGTGGTTCACTATTTCTTGAAGGATTCCGCGGGTGAATCCATCTGTGCAGTTTTTGGTACTGAGAGGAGTGTTAGGCATATGTTTTATGTTGTTGCTGAGGAGTTTGTGAGGGTATATGGAGCTGAGCATTCAATTCATGCTGGTTTCAAATGGAGGTCTAGAAGAGAGGTTGTGGATTGGCTTACATCTATGCTCTCGAAGCAGCATCTGCATGGAGATCAATCTAGTATGTAATCGAACCTTTCGGTCTTTGAATTGTGTTATTTTCTTGGCATCATAAGACGGTAAATCAGAATATAATGCATCAGTCACAATGTACCTATAAATAAGACCTTCTTAGCAAAGCAGTTTAGAATTCAGAACTCAACTAAAAAAAATTATGTTTATTAGGCATCAGAAAAGCTTAATGATAAGCTTTGCATCTTCACTTTTCCTATATATAAGATTTTACTGCCATCAGACACTTTTAACTTGATCCCATTGTTCTTCCATTTTCGCCCAAAATTATGAGTCACTTGTGGTGCTACTTTCTTAGATGGATGTGGGGAAAAAATGTTATTATCGATTATTGTTTAATGGTCTGGTTGTTCCTACCATTTATGGTTGACTAGGATTGATTTTTAAAATTCATGTTACCTTGGAAAGACAACACTATGCTGAATATCTATGTAATTTACATTTATAAAATGTTCAATGACAGAGTCACCAAGACATGACACGCTGCTAGCTTTGCAATCTCCTGATTCTGCAATGATTGAGATTAGTGCTCGGAAGGCCCAAGCACCGGATGATATGGTATGTCATCTTGATTTTCTATTAGTTCAGTTCCTTATTCTTTCTTTGATTTTTGCCTGACACTGACTCCTGTATTACAGGGCCATTTTTCAAGAAATTTGAAAGGACAAACTTCAGATATTGCGTGGGCTGGTACTGCCTGGACATGTGGTAAACAGCTCAAACATTTCCCAGCATTTTGCCGCAATGGGACCACAATAGCGGTAAGCATCAACGTATAAGAAAAAAACTGGCATGGATTGAGATGCTGGAGTTTTATAAATGAAATGAAATTCATAGGTCTATTTGCCTAAACTATAATCACAAGTCGAGACGTGGTCAGATTTCATAAACCTAATTGATTGAACGAGAAAAAATATTCAATTGAAACAAATTGCTATAATTCATTAAGTGCTTCTAAATGGTTATTTGCATGCGGCCGTAATTAGGTGATATGATGGCATGGAGTTTGCAATTCTGTTGCTCATCCTTATCTTGATACAAGGAGGCATGAACTTTTGGACCTTGACGGGTTTTACAATATCATTTCTCTTTGAGATTAGGCATCATGCATTTGGATCTGACTTTATCATCTGTTCTTTCTTAGACTGTGATGTCTGCTGACATTTTTTCTGATGCTTAGGTTCAATCTTTTGTCTTTGTCATGGCTAAAAGAGTGAATCACTATCTTGCTTATTTGGAGGACATGTACGAAGACAAGCGCAGGCAGAAGAAGGTCAAAGTGAGGTGGTTTCACCATATTAAGGAAGTTAAGGGTGTCCTTCCTGTAAGGAATCCTCACCCAAAAGAAGTTTTCATCACCCCTCGTTCGCAGGTCATTAGTGCAGAGGGCGTAGATGGTCTTGCCAGTGTCTTAACACGTGAGCACTTTGAGAAATGCTCAGCTGTTTTTCCTGATGCTTTATTAGCTAGAGTGCATGTATGCTTTAGGCAGTTCAGAAGTAATAAAGTGAAGCCATTCGATTTGAGTAAACTGTGTGGCTATTTTGATCAACCGATTCTCTCATGTTTGAATTCCAGTCTGTTCCCAGAGCTTTACTCCATGAGCCATGGCCTAAATGAAGAAGAGGAGAAAGAAGTAAGCCCCAGTGAAAATATAAAGCTGGGAAATAAGAGGGCCAGAAATAATAGTAGTCAAAGGTTTGTGACAGATCACTCGGGAAACAGGATTTCTAGTTACCACTTGATGACTTATGAAACTTCATTCAAGAAAATAAAATGTGCTTTGTCTGAAAAGAGATTGCTTTTCCTCGAGCACGCTGAGAGTCAACATTGGCATGGCTTGCTTTTCAAGATTGGTGAAAAGATAGAGTTGCTCTGCCAAGATAGTGGAATTCGAGGCTGCTGGTTCAGATGTACAGTCTTGCAAGTATCAAGAAAACAGATGAAGGTCCAATATGATGATGTGCAAAATGAAGATGGATATGGTAATCTTGAGGTATGTTTTAGGCATTTTAAAAACTGATATTGGTACATCTTCCTAATCGGTTGATCTCAACAAGTAGTATAGTATCCAAAGAAAAAATTCCATTGGATATTCATCGCAAATTTGGTGATTACAGTTCATGGTTTAACACGTTTTATCACTTTGCAGAGCTGCAAAACTGAATCTCTAGTTTAGTTGTGCTAGGTTTTAAACTGCTTTTAAATTTTAATAAATCTCATATTTTTCTCATAAATGTGTTTGTTGGTCTCTTTGAACTGAAAGCTGATACATTCTCTACTTGTAGGAATGGGTCCCAATTTTCAAGCTTGCTATGCCTGAAAAACTTGGCATGAGGTATTCAGGCCGACGAAAAGTACGACCTGCTCCTCCTAGCACTCAAACAGAAGTTGCTCTTGAGGTTGGGGCTGCCGTTGATGCATGGTGGAGTGATGGCTGGTGGGAAGGGGCTGTAACGGGAGTCAACATAGGTAGTGCTGATAATTTGCAAGTTTACTTTCCTGGTATGTTTATTTTGAGCTGAATTATGTTGCAGTTCCTTCTTTATTGTGATCCAATTGATGCTTTTACTTTCCCACTTCAAATGATAATTACTATTATGGTGTTAGGTGAAAATTTATTCCTGAACATACATAAGAAAGATCTAAGAATTTCCAGAGACTGGGATGGGGACCAATGGATCGATATTGAGGCCAGACCGGATATACTCTCTGTGATATCTGCTGCCATTAGCCCAGGCATGGACACAAAAATTTCCGATTCCTCTACTCTTGTCACGGATGCCAAGGCAGAAAATGGCATATTGTCAGTTGCAGTTGTTGCTGCCAAAACAATCATTGAAGGGGAAAAACCCGAGTTAGCTATTCAGGACTGTTCAGAAAACCTCCTAGAAAACATTGGTGGTAAGAACCTTCGATCATCAAAAGATGAAAAAGATGGAGATGGTAGTGATATTAACAAGGCTCCACCATTAGAAAATGGCAATAATGATAATGTTGACGACGCCAACATTATACACGACAAACAAAATGGTGTTGATGGCAATGATGAAAATAACACCAACAACGGCAATGATGAAAAGAAAGGCAAGTTAGAGACGGGAAATGACGCTGAGCTGAAACGTGAAACTAAGGAACTCATGGAAACGACAAATTAGAATGTTTCTGATGCAACCATTTGTTTTTTTGGGTAACGGAGATGGTGGTACTAATGTTGATTAACATAGCTTCACTTTAAGTTCGGACCTTCTGTAAATAGTGACGTAGGCATAGCCCGAAGCCATTATCTTTCGTGTTTTGACTAAGTGGACTTTATCAGTGTACAATAACGAGGTTAGTATTCTGTGGTTTCTGTTATAGTAATTGCGTGTATTAGAAATAGGATTTGCATTTGATGATCTTTGCTTGGTAGGAATGTTATTACGATTTTTCATTTTTCTTGAAGTATCGTGTTCGACACATTTGGTTATGGTTTTCATATTTCAAATATATTGAAAAATTTTAAAAAGGTTTGAGTATATTGATGTAGGGCACGTTCGTATTCAAAGAAATATGAGTTTAGGTTAGGAGATGTAGAATGGAGTTAGCCATGAACTTTGCTTGTATCTTGTAACACCAAATTTGTATTTCGCATGATAAGACATCGTACATTTTTGACTTCGTATTCTTGCTTACTGGCAAAGCCTTACTATTAGTCAAGTATTTTAAAATTCCATTATATTTTATTAAAATTGTATGATCAATGTCCCAACTTCCATCTATTTTTCTTTTTCTTTTTTCTTTTAATTTCTTGTATTAAACATTTGCAAACCTTACAGCAGATGGAAAATTAAAAAAAAAAAAATTAACTGATTCCAGTGTCCCAAGTGACATGAAAAAACAAATTATTAATGTTTCAAAATTAGCCAAAAGGAGAAGAACAATCAATCAATCCCATGATTGTTAACTGTCAAGTTCATCCATTGAAATCTGTCAAATTCTGTAAATTTATACATACGAACCTGTAAATTCCTGGAAGAACATAAACCTTAACTCTTTGTTTATTATTTTCAGGAACCATATCTATAGCTCCTCGAACTGTCACAGAATCTCCTCCTCCATTCTTATCAACCACAATAACTCGGCTTCGATTATAATCAAGTTTTGAAGAACTCAACCTTGCTTTATGTTCATCAACTTTTATGTCATTCCAACTGATGATAAAATCCTTCTGATCATACACTTTATCAGTCTCTGATAAACCAACTCGAAAACCACAGATAAGCAAACCGCAGCTGTAGTCCGTTAACTTAGATTCTGTCAAAGACAAAAAAAAAAAAAAAAAAAAAACAGAAACCAAAAAAAACCCATTTTTCCTTTACTGTCTAGAACTTATATTATTGTTGGTATTTTATGAGTTACAGTATTTGAAGTTGCAAGAGGGTGAAAGAGAACTTAAGCCTTTAAATAACTCAAAAATGTAACAGTAGCTAGAGAATTGAACCTTGCAAGAAATCATTTTAAGAAATGAATTAAAAGGAAGTTTAATCATAAAAGCACAACTACAAAGAAAAGGGAAGAGTTTAAAGCTGTAAAGAAATTGAAGAACCCAATTCTGAAAAGAAGGAAGTCCATGAGAGTTTTATGCATGGTTAAAGAAAAAAGTGTTAACCGGGAGCTGCTTTTTTTTTTCTTTTAATATTAGAATTTGAAGGTAATAGCTTGCAAATCGTAATAAGCTTCTCTGGACAATATAAAAAAGCATCATCTGAGTTAAGCAAGCCGTTTTGGCAAGTTATGCCATTGAAAAAGATTAAGTCAGTTCATTGCATTATGTGACTTCGCAAATTGCAAGTATCAAATGCAAAAATCATGTTACAAGCGTAATTCATTGATTCATTCTTTATAAGCAAAAACATTAAAACGACTGAAATTGGATTAGTTGAATCAGGTTTGGTTTGGATAGCAGAAAAAATTATTTGTTCATGGTGCTGTTCATCGGTTTCAAGGAGTCCATTTTATTTTTTAAATAGATATTAAAAAACCAATTTATATATATTTATATTTATATTTACATTTATATATTTTAATAAAAATACTTTTATTAGTTAAATAGTAATTTTCGTTCGATTGATCCGGCCCAAATTGAAAAATCTTATCTTAAATCTAACTCAATTTTTAACTGAATTAATCAATTTGAATGAATAATGACTTTTGAGCAAATTTAAATTGCCTCTTATCTAGCTTACTTAAAATGATTACTTTTAAGTAAACCTGACAATTTTATATACAATTATATAAATATGACGTGTATAAAGTAACTAAAGTATTATAGGATATGAATATATTTTTAAAATTTATATAATACAAATTATTAACAAAATTAAAACTTCTATAAAAGTAAAATATTTTAAAAATAATTATCACATAATAAATTATATAAATATAATATAAATATAAAAATTACGCTTAAAAAAAAAAGCCTAAAATTTAGAATGTTGAACTGTTGCTAGGTTAGACACGTAACTTCATCAAATCATTGATTTATTCATTACAGTGGTTAGTTTGTATTTTGATCAAAGCAATTGTCATAACCTTTTAATTTGCTAAAAATTTTTCTCAATTTTAATAAAACAAAAATTTATTAAATATTATATTTTAAAGATGATAATGTAATTAATTTATAAAATTAATTGAAAATAAAACTTATTTAATTTCAACACGAATTGAATTTATTTTCAAATAATTTTATAGTTTCAACTTTCGATTTATTTTGAAAGATATAAGAGAACAATCATCCTGTTGAGATCGAAAGATCTAAAAGATTCTTCTATCATTTCTGGATCCAATAAAATTCATAGGTATAAGAAGAAGTTCTATCAAACAGAAAATTTTTTTGATCATATTTCAATTATTAATACGATATATAAAGATTGCTGTTACAAATAGCACTGCACCTTTAATCGTAAAATATTAATTGCTTATTGAATCTTGTGAATTGCGTGAAAGTAGAATATTCTAAATTTAAGAGTACAATAGTTTTATAAAACGTTCTAATCGAAAATGACACCCATTTAATTTCATGCAAAACGTTGCGCCATAATTTTGTCGAAGATATGTTCTTTGCATGTTTCACCTGCATTTAACAGTCACTTGTTCTCGCCGTTAGTCAATTTTTGAATGATTGATAATGGCAGGGACCAATACCCCGAAAGTAAAGATGGAAAGCGTATCTTTGTTCTTACAGGCTACGATACCTAGATTTAAAGGTTAAGGGTTGGATAAAGATTTATGTTTGAGATGTGTATAATAAAATTTTATTTTAATATATATATATATATATATACGAAAAATTATTATTTTATATTTATATTTAAATATATGTTAATTGTAAATATTAAATATGAATATTTTGAAAAAATTAAATAATCTATTTAACGTAGCATACAGGCGCTAACCACTATTTCCCCCGACGGCTTTCTCAGCAACTATCGGTGTCGAGCCAAAAAGAACAAGTAAACAAAGACTTTATCAGACTGAACAAGAAATTCCTTTAATTATATTTATATATATATATATTTATATGTCACATATAATTAAATTTATCATTTTATATATATTTTTAAAAATTTTTAAAATTCTTTTAATATATATGTCTATATGTATTTAAATGTCGAATATAATTAAATATATGTACCGATTATATTTGGCCCCCCCTAAATTTCCTCAGCTGGCATTGACAGGGCTTCCTTTCTTAGTAAGTCTCTTTCTCATCTTGTCTACAATGGACATCGCTTTCCGACTACATTGGCTTCTTCGTGGAGCATAAAGCATTAAAACTCAGGAAAGACCCTTTTTAAATTGATACTAAAGAAGTGTGAAATTAAACATAATAAAAGGGAAAAAAAGAAAATACAATTACAGCAATATGCAAGTGCCATGTTTGACATTGGTCGCACTCGGCAGCTTATATAATAGCATACATCGTCATTCCTAACAATCATACCAGTAAGCTTCAAATTCTCTTATTAAGAAATATGTGGAGAGCCTATCAATTCATCTGCCTTGTTTCGTTGTTCCTTTTTTTTCAAACTAATCTTTCATTATCTTCTCCAACAACTCAGCTTTGCTCTCACGATGAAGCTGCAGCATTGATCCAATTCAAGAACTCTTTTTCCATCCTTCAAACTAGTTATGTTTCTTGGTATTGCGATAATGCTGGCGTTAAATCTTATCCTAAGACAGATTCATGGAAGGAGGGTACAGAGTGCTGCTCATGGGATGGGGTTGCCTGTGATAACGTAGAAGGTCAAGTGATTGGTCTTGATTTGAGTTGCAGTTGGCTGTACGGCAAAATCACTTCCAATAGTAGTCCCTTCCATCTTCCCTACCTGCAAAACCTCAACCTTGCTTTCAACAATCTGGACTATTCCAAAATGTCGTCTGAGTGTGGTAGGTTTTCAAGTCTAGTGCATCTCAACCTCTCTAGCACTTTGTTTACAGGTAAAGTCCCGTCCCAAGTCTCTCACTTGTCAAATTTGGTTTCACTTGATCTTTCCTGGAATGATGGTCTAAAATTTGACAAACATACTTTAGAAGGATTTATTCAGAACCTGGCAAAGTTGAGACATCTTTTTCTAGATGGAGCCCAAATGCCTTTTATTAGTCCTAATATCTGAGGATCTATCATCATCTTTAGGTTCTGTTAGTCTCAGTAATTTTGGCTTGCGAGGAACACTTCCAGAAAACATTTTTCACCTACCAAACCTCAAGTTGCTCAAGTTAGGAAACTTCAAACTCGGTCTCAATTTCCCACAGTTCAATCGAAGCAGCCATCTCGAACTTTTGGACATGTCATATATGTCTTTTTCTACAGAATTGTTTGATTCGATCGACAATTTAATATCTTTGGAGCATTTGGTTATATCAAGCGCAGATTTCTCTGGAAGATTACCTGACTCAATTGGGAATCTTACTTCCTTGAAGTATTTAAATCTTGAAGAATCCAACTTGCGGGGATCAATTCCAACATCATTGGGGAATCTCTGGCAACTCAGCTTTCTGGAATCATTCCTCCAACGTCTGCAGCAGGATGCCGATTAAGTAATCTTAATTTAAATGGCAAGCAATTAGAAGGGCCTTTAACACGATCCATCATCAATTGCAGAGAGTTGGATTTGCTAGACATTGGCAACAACAAGATCAGTGATACATTTCCTCATTGGTTGGGAACTCTTTCACAACTAGGGGTTCCTGTATTGAAGTCAAATCAAATGCATGGTTCCATACATGAGATTAGGTCTAGTCATTTTTTTCTCCAAAATTCAAAATTTTGACCTCTCAAGTAATTATGCTACTGGGCCAGTACCTGTGAGATACATAAAAAATTTTATGGCTATGATTAATCTCCAAAAAAATGGAAGTACAATACCGTACATGGGGGTGAATGATGATTATAGTGGTGGACTCTATAGCTATTCCATTGGAATTGTTATAAAAGGACAAGAGATGGAATTTATGAAGGTTTTCACTATGTTAACGACCATTGATCTCTCGAATAATAAGTTTGAGGGAGAGAATCTATAGGTTCTTGGAAAGTTTAACTCGCTCAGAGGGCTTAATCTTTCTCGTAATAACCTTAATGGTTATATTCCTTCATCAATAGGGAATTTGACCAATCTTGGATGGCTAGACCTTTCTTCAAACAAGCTGGTCGGAAATATTCCAAGGCAATTGCTAGATCTAACATTTCTTTCTTTCTTTCTCAAACCTTTCAAAGAATAAACAAGTCGGGTGCATTCCTCGAGGTGGACAGCTCAACACATTTGAAAATATTTCTTATGAAGGGAATGAAAGGATTACGTGATTTTCCACTCTCGAGATTGTAGCAACAACTCGCCACCACAACCACCACCTTCCAACTTATGGGATAACGATAGCTCGAAATCAAACTTTCCTTTTGGCTTGAAAGTTGTGTTGATAGGTTATGGATGTGGACTGGTATTTAGATTGATCGTAGGATATGTTGTTTCTAAAACTGGTAAGCCAAAATGGATTGTGACCATGGTTGAAGGCCAACATCATAGGAGGCAAAAGAGGTCAAAGATTGCAATCGCAGCGGGTGGAGGAAAAAGGACTTGGACTTAGTCTGTGTGAATGATGTTCAAGCAACTTTTTATTGCATTTTCATAATTTCTTGCCTTGTCTTGCAGTTTGTCAAATGTTTTGCCTTGCACAACTATGTCTTTCTATATAACTACTATTG
>JAQSVH010000010.1:28179100-28189516 GCA_029448705.1 Adansonia digitata | reverse complement strand
TTTTTTTCCTAGTTTGTGAGGAATGGAGTAGATGAGAAGACCTTTGAAGAATGCTCCAAGTTGGTGGATTTTTTTAAAGTATGTGCTTCCATTTTTATTTATTTGCTTGATTGTACCAATAATCTAAGTTAATTGACTATCATTATAATTTAAAAAAAAATAATTGCAATTTTTAAGTACTTGGGGGCAGCTAGAGTGTCATAAATTTAGGTATGATAATGTTAGTCATCGTCATATAAAATATAATAAAATAAAGTTCAAGTTTACTTAGATAAATTTTATTAATATGATAACTTACGTAGATATCTTCTCTTGATGATACGTAAGATAATTTTAATTTTAACTAATATTTTAACATTCAAAATACAAGATTGAATTATCAGGTTAATTAATTTAAATTTTTTAAATTTTGATTAATAATATATATGATTTAATATTTTTAAAGATTATATTGTTTAAGATTAAATATATAATTATTCAAAATTTAAAAATTTTAAATTAAATCCTTTTAGATGATTTCTTATTAATCTTTTGATTTTTTTATCCATCTAAAATTAGATTAAGAAGTAATAGATAAAATTAGGAATCTAAGATCAAAATTTAAAAATTTTCAAATTAAAAATTTTTTGTATTGTCTATTATAAACCTTTTGATATTTTTATTCATTTAAAATCAAGATTAAAAAATAGTAGATAAAATTACTTATCTAAAATCATGATTAAGTTGTAACAAAATTTGAAATTTAAAGAATTCATTTTATTTGACAATTTTATATTTTTTTAAAATTTAAAAATCTTAAATTTTATTTTGATAAATTTTTTTATCATCGTATTTGATTTTTTTTTAATTCAAAGATACACACATCAATTATTTTATTCATTTTAAATTCAAAAAAAATTAATCAATTTAAAATTATGTATACATCTTATTTATTGGCATCCAATAAGTCTATAAATAGTATTTGTTATATAACTTTTTTATTTATATTTGAAACTTTCATTTGAAAAGTGTGATTTTTATTTTTTTAATTCACCTTTTCTTTTGATACATATTCATCAATTAATTTTAATTTTTTGTACAAGAATTTAGTCAAAATCACAAAAAAAAAACTGAAAAAGATATTTATTATTAAATGATCGATATATATTTAAAAGATAATATTTTTATCTTTTTTATGTGTTAAGAATAATTTAAATACAGTCATAACAATGAATGTGCATTATTTTTGTGATTTAATTTTTATTCACTTGTTTTATAGAAAAAATATTAGCTAAGAAATAGTATTTTTATAGAATCTAATTTTGATATGGTATTAAAATTTTACATAATTTTTAAGTACATTTGACATTACAATATATATATATATATACAAATTTAAAAAATTGATGATCTATCAATAGCTTAAATTAAAAAAAAAAATTGAATAGATTTGATTTGAAATTAGATTTTGAATATATATTTTGTGTATATATATACAAATAATTGAATAAATTGGATTCAAATTCGATTAAAATTTTAATAGATATATACAATTTATATATGTTAAATATTAAATGCTTTGACGTAAATTTAAAAATAATACTTAATATATGAACATATGCATATTTAAAATATATAAAATTTATTCATGCATTGCACGAGTTATAAATTAGTTTATGAATATAATATAAAATAAAATAATTAAAATATGATATAAATGTATGTCAAAATTTATACAATACAAATTTTTAAAGTATTAAAATTTATATAAATATAAAATAAAATAAATATAATTATGATACATAAATATATAAAATATGATATGAATACATAAATTGTCAACTCTATGTAATTTAACTATTTGTATTTTTGTATATAGGTGTTGCATTTTAGATTATTTATGAAGTTAATTATATTTATATTATTTTTAACATATTGAGGAATATTTAATTACTTTTTTTTTATCATTTTATAGATTTTGAAAAACGTAAATAGACCCAGTTGGCCCGAAAAAAAATTAAAAAAGCAAAAAATAGAGGGTCCATAGTAGGCCCAAATTGAAATTTTTAGGGCTTTAGGGGCCTAAAAGAAAGAGACTAATTAATAAAGGACTAGGTATAAATAATTGTCGGAAAAGAAAAAGGGTCCAAAACGGTTGCATTCAAACATTTAATTGATTTTTTTTCTTTTTTTTAATTATTTTTCTTATTTAATATTTTGTGAATTAATTTAATTTGACTTTGATTTTGAAAATTATGGAGATATATACAAAGTCAAGAGTTGAAATGGCGAGGGCAAACTAATTTTGGCAATGATCCCCAATGGAAACTTCTTGTCTCAAAATACGGAAAGTTCTGGGAAAAACCATCTCTAATAAAAGTAAACGGTCATACTTGCTTTGCTAAACAATAATAATAATAATATAAGTTTACGAGTTGAACCGATTCATGTATGTCTAAAAATGAAAAATTTTTAGATTATAACTAGGCTTAAACGAAGCATGAATACTGCTAATTTGAGTCAAGGCCCATCCATTTTTTAAAATAAGCTTTTCAAGCTTATTTTTTATCTTATACTTTTATCTAAAACCTTCTAAAATCTTAGATAAATTTATAAACTTAAACAGATAATTAAACTCTTAGATAACTCAGTTTATTTGGGCATATCAATAAAAAAAGAGCACAAAGGACAAAACCAATATGGGCCATGGGCCCAAAAATTTTAAAGCCCCAGGCCCATTAATATTAACCCTTCCCGTCACCAGAGCTACAACTTGTCTACATGTTAATTTGATCAATTTAACACGCCCCAGAATCTGAGAAAGGGAAAGAAAAACAAAGAAACATAAAACCTGAAACAGAAGAAAATAAAAGAGAGAGAAAAAAAAAAACAGAAATAAATACGGATACTGAGAAAAACAAAGACAACAAAGTAAAACGAAGAAAGAGGTGAATCGATCAACTCTCTCTATCAAAGCGTTAAAGGTGACTCCTTTTTCCCCCATTATTTCAGCACTCCTTTTTTCTCCCATAAATTAGGGTTTTCTTTTATTCAAAATCTGAAAGTCTTGTTTATTAATCTTCTGTTTGCCTAATTGCTCATATGTTTTAAATTTCATAAAATTGTTATGAATTAGGTTATCTTTGGTTTACTGTTTTAGACTTTTGGTTAATTTTTAGGCAAAAAGCGCTGTTTTTATAAGGGGAAAGAAGCTAAGGATTTAGCTTTATTTGTTGAGAAAAAGCGTCAATTGGTCTATTTTATTGCCGAGGCTTATAGTTTACGGAGGTTTTAGCTAATTTTTGGCGTTGCAAGTTAGGTAGAACTTAGAAGGTTATTAGTTTAATCTTATTGGTGACTATTACCGTGTGTAGGCATTCGGGTTTAAAGGCAAAAGCTTCTTCCTCTTGCGGATTTTTGATGATTGGGCTAATTATTAGGTTGGTTTTTGAATTTGGTGTGTTAGAATAATGGGTTTTTTTTTTTTTAAATCTAATGGAATTTGTTGAGATCTTTTTTTTAAAAAAATTTTTTTTTTGGATAATTGAGGACTGAACTGAGTCCAGTACTCTACCAACAGAACACATGGCTCTTTTGTTGTTTCTTCTTTGAGCTTATGCAAGTATCATTACCCATTTAGTTTCATTACTGGGATGGTTTATGAGGGTTTTATGTTTTGTTTGCCAATATACGTGGCAAGCATTTAGGTTTCAAATGAAAAAACTTCATACATTTGTTGGGGTTCTAAAAATTCTGCTAGTTATTGGGTTGGTTTTGGAATTTTAGGAATGTGGCATGATCGGTATAGTTATCCGGTGGGATTTTTTTCTGGATTCTTAATTGCTTATTGGATTATTGATTAAGCTTGTACTGTAATTATAATTCGTTGCATTAGTTTGTTGCCGATTTATAAGGGTGTAAAGTATGCTTTGTTCCCAGAGTAATTGGAATTCTGTTTTAATCAGATATTTGATTTGACATACATGCCAACACAGTTTGTGTTTGGAGAATGGCTGTTGAGGCTCCTGCCAAGCATGTTTATGATTTTGATGATGAGGATGAGGATGGGCCTGTAGTGTTCAAGAGGAATAATACGTCATCCTCTAAGCAAAATCAGTTAAACTCAGAAGTAAAGAAGGCATCGTCTCAAAGGCTTGATGGGAAATCGGGGGGGCAGACCTCCAATGTACGAGCTCCCAATGGTCAAAGTTCCAATGCCAAGAAGAACAAGACAATCCCATCTTCGAAGTCACCTCCGGTGAAATCGCCTATTTTGACCCCAACAGCATCAAATTCGTCTGCAAACGCAGCACCAGTGAAGTCACCGGCGGTGAATTTTAAGATATCAACTTCATTAAATGATCAGTCAAAACAAGTATTGAAGCAGAATACGTCTACTGCTGTCAAGGAAGAGAAAAGCCCAATTAAAGGTACCACTGAAACGGACAGTGATGATGATGATGATTTACAGCCGTTGAGTGCCAGGCTTAAAGGGATTTCAAACCAGGGCAACAAAGGGGCTAGCACTTCTACCCCAGCTCAATCACAACGATTGGTACCAAAGATTGAGATAAAAGGATCTCCTGAAGATCCAGATGATGAAGCTCCTTTGTCTGCGAGGTTCAACATGAAGTCTAATGCTGGGATATCGAGTAGTAAGCCTAAGCCATATGACTGCAATGAGAAGAAACCTCTGGCTTCTAAAATTCAGCAGAATGGTTCCACCATGAAGGACAAGCAGCGACATTCTTCTATCTTGTCGGGTAAGAGACCTCTTGATAAGGGAAATTCTTCAGATCAGTCTTACATTAAAAAGCCAAAGATTTCAGATGCACCTACAACAATGAAATCCAAGCAAGTAACAGTGAAAGCAGAAAAGGCTGATGAAGATGATGATCATATTCCAATTTCCCAACGAATAAAAAGTTCAACTTCATCAGACGGTAAAACGTCATCTGTAAAGGAAAAAGCGACCAAGGTTGTATCTGCTTCATTTAAAAAGATAAATAAAAAGTCGAAGAAAGAGATGAAAAATTCTAAATATATTAAGTCAACCAAGCTGTCACCTAGTTCCGGTGATGGGCAGAAAAAATGGAGTACCTTGGTTCATAATGGTGTCATTTTTCCACCTCCATACAAGCCTCATGGGGTTAAGATGCTGTATGATGGACGGCCCGTTGATCTAACTCCTCTGAACAAGAGGAGGTCTTTCTCTCTCTCTCTCTCTCTCTCTATATATATATGTATAGTGTTTATATGTTATTGTGTTTTCATGTATTTTTGCAAGGACCAATGTTATTGAAGTTCGCTGAAAGTTCAAAGTTCCTTTTTGACTTGCTGCAAGATGTTTTAACTCGATCTATTCATTCTGCAGGTTGCAACAATGTTTGCTGTAATGAAAGATACAGATTACATGAGTAAACCACAGTTCAAAAGGAATTTCTGGGAGGATTGGAGTAAACTACTGGGGAAAAACCATACCATTAAGAGCTTGGACAAATGCGATTTCACACCAATATATGAGTGGCATTTGCAGGAGAAAGAGAAGAAGAAGCAAATGAGTTCTGAAGTTAGTTGAAAATAAATTTTGGCTTCGATATACAATAGCTTTTTGTACCAGATCTGTCTTAGAACCTACATATTTATTAACATCAAATTCCTTCAAAGTAAATTCTGGATAATATCATTAAGTTTTATAATTGTTAAGCACGGTCGCTGTTTGTAGGAGAAGAAGGCTTTGAAAGAAGAGAAGTTGAAGCAGGAGGAAAAGTATATGTGGGCCATTGTTGATGGTGTCAAAGAAAAGGTGAAGATTTAGCTTCAATGTAGAATTTGATTTAATCCCTTTTAGAACTTCTTTCTCTTCTTCTGGATTTATTTTAATTTTTTACTCCTCATCCTGATTCTACCATGTTTTTGGAGAGTCACATTGATATGTAACTTTCCCTTCTCTTCCACAAATCTCATCAAAATCTACTAAAATTGAACTGCTTTCTATTGAGTTGCGAGTGACTTTGCTCTATTCATATGATTGTTTTAATTGCAGGTAGGAAATTTCAGGGTTGAACCACCTGGGCTTTTCCGAGGGCGGGGAGAGCATCCAAAGGTATTGCTGACATGCTTAACAACTCTAAAGCAGTAGAAAATTTTATGCTTTTAGTTTGATAGTTCAATCTATTGGATTCTTATGTTACACACTTTTAATTTTATTGTTTATCAGATGGGAAAGTTGAAAAGACGCATTCATCCAAGTGACATTACCGTTAATATCGGAAAGGATGCCCCAATTCCGGAATGTCCAATCCCTGGTGAAAGGTAAAGAGACAGAAAGAGAGCATTTATTTTCTAGAATGTATAAAAAGAGTGGAGGTTATTTTCAATTTGGATTATCATGACTTTGAGTTATTTTTTTTTTTGAATGATTTGCAGATGGAAGGACGTAAAACACGACAATACTGTTACTTGGTTAGCTTTCTGGAATGATCCCATTAACCCAAAAGAATTCAAATACGTATTTTTGGCAGCTAGCAGTTCTTTGAAGGGGCAAAGTGACAAGGAGAAATATGAGAAAGCTAGGATGCTGAAGGTAATAAGCATAAGATAGTGCTTTTATTTTTTGTTTAGTGAACCATCTATAAATTGATGTCTGCACTTCAAATGCAGGATTATATCAAGAACATCAGAGCAGCATATACTAAGGATTTTACAACGAAAGATGTTACGAAGAGACAAATAGCAGTTGCTACCTATCTTATTGATAAGTTAGCTCTTAGGGCGGGTAATGAGAAGGTATACCACGTGAACCATGAACAATCTAATTTGTGTTTCTTTTTTGCTTGCATCCAAGTACGTTCATGGTTGGTAAGGATATGTTCAAGCTGATGTAGTTTATTAGGCTCTTTGTGTTAGTCAGGTGTTAAACTTGGTGGTCCTATGTGCATTTTTGTTGATGTTTATGATAATGTTAGTGGCTGTTTCTAGTGATCCCAAAAAGGCAAAAGTGGATTGCATAATCCACTAACTCATTTTCAGCTATTGCTGTTCTAACATTTTTTAGTTCTTTTGGTTCTCTCTTGACCTTTTAACTCTCTCAACTTCAAATAGTAATCTTATATAGGTCTTCTCTGTGTCAGTTAAAAGAACGTCTTCTTGAAAAATAATTGGGACTGAAAATGAGTTAGGTACTTAGGCTGAAAGATGTTGATAGCCAATTGTTAATCTGTTTTTGGTTTTGAAAGATGTTTTCGGGTCCTCTAGTCTTTAGTTATGAAGAAGCTTTCAGGCAACCTTGTTTGGGTATTCCTCAAGTTTTGATTGGCTATTTGCAGGATGATGATGAAGCTGATACTGTTGGTTGTTGCACACTTAAAGTAGGAAATGTGGAGTGTATTCCTCCAAATAAATTGAAGGTAAGGTCAGATTATGCTCCAGGAAGAGATATTCAGTATTTCTTTGGTCACTGTTGGAATGGCCGTAATTTTTCTAAGACTTAGTATGTTAAAAAACTTGTTAGTTTTAGTTGATATGCAGTTAGTAGTAGGTTTGTTAATTGTTGTTCACTTGTTTATGGAATTCTATGGCAGCTAGTCATTCACCTGCTAGTTGATGCCAGTGTTAACAAATGTTCTTGTTTTGATCATTTAGTTTGACTTCCTCGGTAAAGATTCAATTCAATATGTGAACACAGTAGAGGTTGAGCTTCCCGTGTACAAGGCAATTGGGCAGTTTCAAACCGGTGAGTTGTTGACCACCCATGGTTAGGATTTGTATGTGTATGAATCGACTTAAGCCAAAGAGTATGATCTCTCTTTTATTCAGGGAAAAGCAAAAGCGATGATCTTTTTGATGAGCTTGATACAAGTAAACTAAATGCACATTTGAAGGAACTCATGCCTGGGCTTACAGCAAAAGTTTTCCGTACCTATAATGCTTCCATTACATTGGATGAGATGGTATGTTGCAGCCTATACGTGATTTACATACATTTTACTCTAAAATACGTGTGTGCTTAGCCTAGTTGTGAGTCATCAGTATGCAAGACAAATATATTGGACGATAACGGCTATTATAAAAAATTTATGAGATCTTTCAATGTAGTGGGCAAACCTTGTGAAGTGGATGTGGATGACAGTTAACGTTATGAGATTTTCTTTGCTTGAATGACAGTTAAATAAAGAAACCAAAGATGGGGATGTGGCAGAAAAAGTAGTAATTTATCAACGTGCAAACAAAGAGGTAAGGACAGTTTCTTGCTAGATGCTAAGCTGATGAAGTAATCTATTTTATGTTATCATTTTGGTATCCAGAATTTTGATTCTTCTTGCCACAGGTTGCAATCATTTGTAATCATCAACGTAGTATATCGAAATCTCATAGTGCTCAAATGTCAAGGTTGACTGAGAAAATAACAGAGCTCAAGGTAATAACTATTTGTCAAAATTTCTTGGAAAACTTCGATAGATGTTTCATTAAGTTCTACCATGGAGTGACCTTTTTCTGTTGCTTGTAGGGTGTTCTAAAAGAGCTAAAAATTGATTTGGATAGGGCTAAGAAAGGGAAGCCCCCATTGAAGGATGCTGATGGGAAGCAGAAGAGGAACTTGACCCCTGAAGCGTATAATAGCTCATTCCCTTTTTCTTAAATCTTTCATACAAATTTTCTGAAAGTACTCTCTCATTCATTCATTTTGGATGCAGGATAGAGAAAAAGATGGCTCAAACAAATGCAAAGATTGAGAAGATGGAACGTGACATGCAGACTAAAGAGGATCTGAAAACTGTGGCCTTGGGCACATCCAAAATCAATTACCTTGACCCTAGGATTACAGTCGCATGGTGCAAGCGACACGAAGTTCCCATCGAGAAGGTAAACAGTATTTGCTATACCTGTTGGGATGTTTGCATTATTCAATCGAGGTTCATTTTTCTTATTATGTTGCTTCTCAGATATTCAACAAGTCTCTTCTGGCAAAGTTTGCTTGGGCAATGGATGTGGATCCTGATTTCAGATTCTGATCATATCATCCAAAGTGAAAACCAGGTTGGTGCTGTAAAATTCTTACCCCGACCCCACCAACCCCCAGGAAAAGACGGGGACAAAGGGAGAACCAACCCCTCTTCTTGAATTATCTTCCATTTTTCCAATTTACAATTTTTTTCTGTGGAAAATTCATGTTATATGTCGATCTAATCTAATCAAGGGCTGGTCGGCCCATTTCTTTTTTCCGCCCCCTTAAAACTGTTCCATGCTAGTAAAAGAGTTGCTAAAGAAATTGTTTGCTTGTAACGTTTGAACATTCCCCTTACTAACTTTCAAATGTCAAAGATACATTGAACAATGGTTCATAAACAGGGTTAATTTTATACTTTTTCCTCCCTGAGATCCCCTCTTGTTAGTTCTTTTTGCATGCAAAACTGCTTATGTTAATTTTGGTACAAAGTAGACCGCTGTTTGAGAATACAAAAAAGGGTTGTAGATGTTGGGATTTGATTTCAGATTTTCTGGATGTCATCTCATAGTTGCATGAATCAATGGACTAAGCTCGGGCTTAGATACTATTTATGTTTTTTATTTTGTGGCCATTTGATGGGTTATGTTGACCATGAAAGTACTGTAAAAACACAAATCAATCCTTGAAAGCCTGGCAAAGGTAAACAAAAACAACCCAGAAAATGTCAGATAGAGCTTAACACTCGGGGATTAGGATTGATCTCCAGTTTCCGGAGGCAAAAGTTTGATTAACATATGGTGCTGTTCGACTGTTAAGTCTAAAATGGTGTTTATGTTTTGTTTCAACTTTTCAAGTTATTCTGGATTGTAGATTGATACTCTCGTTTAATTAATGTTAATTGAATAAGATTTTAAGACTGATTTGATAAGGTTGATCAAATCAGATTTTGCCCATTTATATTTGAAAGTGAAACAGAAATGAAACAGCTGTTTAAACAAGGTTTTGTCTGAAAACGTTTCTTTAAGCCCATGTAATTTGGGCCGAGGCTTGGAACTTTCATAGGCGACATGTCAGAATTACGTTTCATGTAGATCAAGTCAATTTTCTTTCTTCCTGCGAGCATCCCGCATTTGATTTTCTCTCAACATCATTGACGCGTCAAACAATTTATATATTTATATCATAAAAATAATTAAATAAATTAAATAATTTATGTATTTTTATCATAAAAAATAATTAAATAAAATGTGATAAGAGAATATTAAGCAAAGCATTAATTATTAAAGTTTGCGTAAAAGATGAGCTGCATATTTCCATGTAAATCGGGGAATATCCTCGTCAACTTTGCCGGCTATGGCGTTTATGCTTATGATTGACTGATTGTGATGTTTTTACTTAGAATTTCGCTTAATTAAGCTAATTGGATCCATACCATACCATAAAGTTTTTTGTATAATTTAATTTGAAATGATCTTATACAAAATTTA
>JAQSVH010000010.1:28156747-28179000 GCA_029448705.1 Adansonia digitata | reverse complement strand
CTTTTCTTTTTCCTTCTAAATTTGAATTTTATTGAAATTTTGGGAAATTAAATTATGTGCCTAAAATTATTGATTTTTTTTTTTAAATGGAACAAATATTAGAAATAAGGTAGCAAATAATTCCTGGGCTGGCCGTTTGTTAATGTCGCTACGGCCTCTGTCGCTTAGCCTTCGTTTCATTCCCCGATTCAACCATCCAAATTTCAACCAGGTAATTTCAATTGTCTTCAAATACTTTTAATCAATCCGATCTCTCTCTGTCTCTCTCCTTGTATCTTTAAAACTTTCCGCTTTCTCGGTTTTCCTTTTCTTCGGGGGATTTGATCAATAGCTCAACCAATTTTGATTTTCCTCGTTGTAAGTTAATTCTGAATTTCGTTTTTTAAATTGAAATTTTCATTTTTATAATCCGGGTTTTTGTTTAATGCCATTAGAATTCGGTAAAGTTGGGAATTTGTTGATGGGTTTTTAATTAAGTTCCCTTCAGAATTTTGTTTGATTGCTTAAATTTCAGGCTTTGTTTGTAAAATATCCATGATGTTTTGAATGATTGAGCTCAGCCCTCTTCAGAATTTTTTTTTTTAAAGTTAAAGTAAGGGCTTTGGAGAAGCCATCAAATATAGTTTTTTTCTTAGAATTGAGCTTAATTTAGCATTGAAAATAGGAATTTAATTAATGGTTCTAAATAAGTTTCTTTTACAAAATGGACAATTAGGTATAATTTGATTGCTTACTTTAGGGATTTTCTTGATATCTATTGTGTTTTCCATGTAATTAATGTTCTGATTCTTCAAAGGAAGCCATCACAAGGAGAAGTTGAAAGGGAATTTTTTTTTTTTTTGTTTTTTTTTCTCGGAATTAATCTTGGTTAACTTTGGCAAGTTCAATGTAGCTTCAGTTAGCTCTGATCTGTTCTTCTTCCGTTGTCTCAATGATGTTCAAGTGTGTAAATTTTATGCTTTTTTGTTAGATATTAAGTTCTTTTTTTAGTAATTTATATCAGTCTTTTGACTTGATGGCTTGATTATTATTTGTTTAAGGTCAATGGCAACTTCTTCAGACTCGTGGATAAAAGAATATAACGAAGCAGTAAAAATTGCAGAAGATATCAATGGCATGATATCTGGAAGGAGTTCATTGCCCACGTCGGGACCAGAAACACAACGACATGCATCGGCTATTAGAAGGAAGATTACGATTTTAGGGACTAGACTTGATGGATTGCAGTCCCTCTTGTCTCGACCTATGGGGAAGCCCTTGTAAGTCATCTTAATTGATGTGCAGTTAGGAGGGAATTGATGTCGGATGCGTTTTTTCATGAACAAGACACTGACTTTGACTATTTGTCGATGCTTTATATTTCGGTTACAGAACAGATAAGGAGATGAATCGACGCAAGGACATGGTTGCAAATTTGAGATCAAAAACGAATCAGATGGCTTCTGCATTCAATATGTCGAACTTTGCTAACAGAGACAGCTTGCTGGGGCCAGAAACCAAGCCAGATGCCATGACTAGAACAGTTGGTTTGGATAACTCCGGCCTTGTTGGTCTTCAACGGCAGATAATGAAAGGCAAGTTATTTTAGTTTCGAATGGCATCCTGCTAGCTTGTAAAATTGTTCAAGTTTCTCAACTTATGAGGGTGCATTTTCGAGCAGAGCAAGATGAGGGTCTTGAGAAGTTGGAGGAGACAGTCATAAGCACAAAGCACATTGCATTGGCAGTCAATGAAGAACTTGATCTGCATACCAGACTCATTGTATGTTTACAGCTTTCTTGTTCTATAGTCTTTTACCCCTTATTTCTTTAAAATAAAATCTTTGTGAGCATCAATTTGTCCTCTATAAACTCTACATTATCTTATGCTCCATCTGCGCAGGATGACCTGGACCAACATGTGGATGTTACTGATTCTCGCTTACGGGTAAAACAGTTACTACTAATTAGCATTTTATATGCGTAGCATGGCATCCTCTTTTCTTTTCCGAATGAAACGAATCCAATGGCTGCCTTTTTATATATTTATCCAGGCCACCCGACTAGCAAATAGCAATCCTGTAAAGTGGTATGCATCATATTTTTTATATGATGGTAATGAATTTAATCCTCAAAATCCATAGAATATGTCATGCTATGTTGCTCCAACTTTTCATTTTCCTTTTTTTTGAAGTATCCTTGCTTAACATGTATCATCCTCCAGGACCTTCCAAAAATACATGAAAATCTTGAGAAAATTGAACAACACACATGCTGAAGTCCCAGTAACATAGATGTTGTGGTAGGATTTCTTTGGTGATAAATTGCATTAGGAAGGATAGCATGCATGGTCATTGTAAGCATTCTTTAGCCACAGATGAAGCACAACATAAACTGATGTGGAACTGGCGATAATGTTGCATTTTTTTTTTTTTACCTTCATGTTGTTTGTTATCATTGATTCATCGGTGGAACCATTAAAGATGGATTATTTAAAGTATTACATGTTCAAAGGAACACAGTCCTGAATAGTTAAACTTTAGAACCATATAAGCCTTACTCTCTCTAGTTTTGTACTGAACTGAAAAACTACTCTCATGGCAGATTCTAAGAATTACGTTTTTTTTATATTCTTTGCTCGCGGTCATCATTTTGTAACAGAGAGTGCAGAAAAACCTGGCGATTTTGAACAAGCGAACAAAGGGTGGCTGTTCCTGCATGTGCATGCTTTTGGCTGTTATCAGTATCGTGATTCTGATTGTCTCCATATATTTACTGATCAAATACTTGTAATAACCATTACCAACGACAATATCCAACACGACAAGCCTGCCTTTGTTGTTTGTGAAATGTCGTGTCTGGAAATGTTTTCAATTATTACTTCCATGTCTGAAACCCTTTTTATTCGGCTTTTCTCTTGTTTTATTCAACATCATTTCCTGCTTTTCGTGTGTGCAAATGTTCAGCTGTTCAAAACAACTTTGTAAATTTACAATTAATTTAAATATTATCAATGCATTTTAACTATTTATTACATCCTACGTTACTCGGACTCGAAGGGATTATTGGATACTTGTTTATCCGACATGGGCATATGTAAATTTTGAGGGTTTATATATATATATAATTATAAGGTTGGAGCTTCATACAAATATCCTTCAAATATTTGTCGAATACGGTATTTCAAAAAAAAGGAAAATGAAAGTTTTGAGCATAGCGTATTACATCTTCTCTTTTTGCTTTGCTTAAAGAAGTGTGTGTGTGTGGTTTTCTTTTTAATTTATCAATCTTCTAATCCAGCTGTAAAGTTCAACTCAAATCTTAAAACACAACTTGAGCTTGATCGAGTTATATTTTTAAAGTTCGAGTTAGATTCGAAATAAAAGAATTAAACTGCTCAAGCTAGTTCAATTAGGTTAAATTTTCATATTCAACTTAAAACTCAACTATTTGCAACTTAAGTTTTAATTAAAAACTTTCAATATTAATTGTAAATAAAAAATATATTAAAAATAATGAGCTCGATGAAGCTCGTGAGTTAATCAAGTGAAATTCTATGGTACTCAAATTTTGCTTGCTTGATTTCAACTCGATAATTATAGAGCTGAATTTAAATTTTTTTCAAATCACATCTGAATAGCTTACAAGAGGTAATTAGTTTGCACCCTTAGTTCTTACCTCTGTTGGACTCTTGGCGGAAAAACAGAACTATCTTGGGCTAAATCTGGCTTAACTCCGTAGGCCCAAAAGAAGCCCAAGAAGTAAACGGCATTATCGTTGATCCAGTTCGTCAACTCCCCTCTCCAGTTAGCCCTAAAAATCTCAATTCACCCTCCTTTTTCCCCAAATTTGAAGTTAGAACTTACAAACACGATTGAATTTGAAGTCAGAAAAAGAAAGCATGAGTAACGTTCCAAAAGAAGCCATTGAAGTGATAGCCCAGAGCATTGGCATTACCAATTTGTCCCCTGATGTTGCCCTTGCTTTGGCTCCTGATGTTGAATATCGCGTTCGAGAAATCATGCAGGTAATTTTTAATTTTTCCCCCCGTTCTTTTAAAAAAATTCAAGTGTTTAGTTAAAAAAAAAAAACAATTTTGTTCATATGACCTGTTTGGATCTTTTTCTAACTCTAGCCATTATGCAGGAGGCAATTAAATGCATGCGCCACTCACGGCGGACGGTTTTGACAGCTGATGATGTTGACAGTGCTCTTAATCTACGAAACGTGGAGGTACATTTCCAAATTTCGATATATATATATATATATCGTGATTTGTTGGACTAATGTAATAATTTCTACTTCATATATATTAATCCATAAAATTGATCAAAAGTGGAATTTGTAATATGGGTTTTGGAAGTCGAATCTTTAGTTTAACTCGTGCTTTAGATTTTTTTTTGGCTAAATCGGCTTGTGTTATGTTTTTCTCCGGCATCAGCCGATATATGGCTTTACCTCTCGTGATGCGCTACGTTTCAAAAGAGCTGCTGGGCATAAAGATTTGTTCTACATTGATGACAAGGATATGGAGTTTAAAGAAGTAAGAACTTATTAACGATATTAGAAGTTCTGTTGTAACTGCTTGTTTACTAAAGAAATTTTCACTTAAAATTCTTGTATGTTGAATTTCGTATGTAGGTGATTGAATCACCTTTGGCAAAGGCACCACTAGATACATCAGTTACTTCTCACTGGCTAGCGATTGAAGGCGTTCAACCTGCAATTCCAGAGAATGCTTCAATTGAAGGTACCATCTTAGTTAACACTGGTGGAATAATTTGAACTTCTGTTTATCTATGTCTGTAAAGCCTTAGGATTAGAAATTCAGATTTGTCTACATGCTTAATTCTATTTCGATATGTTCTCTGTGGAGGTATTCCGGTTGAAGACTCTCATAGTTCATGTTCCTTTTTTTGTTTTATCACTTTAATCTATTGAGACTTATGTTCATTTCTATGCTGAATTGGCATTTCGTTTTCCTTGCAGCACCTTCTTCAGATGGCAAAAAGGCTGAATACAAGGAAGATGGACTTTCCGTCGATGTTAAATTACCCATTAAGCATGTATTATCTCGAGAACTTCAAGTATGTCAGATATTTTTAGGAACGTTTTTATGTTAAGACTTCTTGCTGGTCGTGATATTTAAAGATTGATTTGGTTGCTATGCAGCTTTACTTTGACAAGATTGTGGAGCTTACCATGAATAAATCTGTCTCTGTTGTCTTTAAACAAGCATTACTGAGCTTGGCAACAGACTCAGGACTACATCCTTTAGTTCCTTATTTCACATATTTCATTGCTGATGAGGTTTGTCTTAAGATCTTTCTTACCTTATTAATATGTTGCACGGCAAAAGAACCTTTGGTTGGTTATCTCAAACTTACGTTTTCAACACATTTATCTCAGGTTGCTCGGAATTTGAATAATTTCCCTCTTTTGTTTGCTTTGATGCGTGTTGCCCGGAGCCTTCTTCAGAATGAACACATACACATAGAACCTTATGTGAGTTTTTTTTTTTTTTTTTGTTTCGGTTGTTTCAGAGATACCCAAACTAGGACATATATTCTAGCAGTTTATTTTCTGCCTATCTGATTTTTTTTTTTTTGTTCAGTTACACCAATTGATGCCATCTATTATTACCTGCCTTGTTGCAAAAGGATTAGGGATTAAATTCACCGACAATCACTGGGAACTTCGAAACTTCTCAGCAAAGCTAGTGGCATCAATATGCAAAAGGTGAAGATTCTTTTATTTCTTTTTGGCTTACACTGTTACATGCATGTGCACATATTGAACCCATGGTAGAAGTAAAAGATTTTCAGTTCTGGAAAAAGGAATGCACCTACCTGATTTATGAATTTCAGATGTCTGATAGTTTAGTTTTAAATTTGATCTCCACTTCAAAATCATGTGTATATTCATTTTTATGCTATTTTGAACCTGCAACACAGAAGGTGTGAAAAAGCTTGTATATGCAGAATACATACATTTATAACTTGTGGATCACAATGCATGCCTATTCTTGATCCTTGTGGCTGCACTTTTTACAATTATCCAATTAAATATGCTTTGCTTTTAGGTTAAATGCGGAAGGGATTAGAACATAATTTCCAGCATAATGATTTGTCTTCTATATGCTGACTTCTACATACATTTCCATGTTTGTAGATTTGGGCATGTTTATCACAATTTACAGCCACGTGTAACAAGGACTCTTCTCCATGCATTTTTGGACCCGACAAAAACATTGCCCCAGCATTATGGTGCAATTCAAGGGTTAGCAGCCCTTGGACCAAGTGTGGTATCCTCGATTCTCAAATATTTACTAGCAACGGAGTTGAGATACTTACTTGTGGGATCAATTGACACTTTGCTGTCAAAGATACTGCAACGATTTCTATTTTTAACCCCATTTCTTTTAAAAAGCTGTTTCATGACTGTTTTCTTCAAAATCCGAAAAAAGAAAGAACTTGGAAACCTAAAGTCTGAAAGTTAAAATTTGCATTTTCTTTACAGATATCTTAATCAAGGCATCACTTTTACCTAGTAGTTTTTACATTTTTTCTGTAAATTTCTATTTTAGATGTTTCGCTAATGCCTCTTCTTTCTGCTATGGGTAGGTTCGTCTACTTATACTACCGAATCTTGAAGTGTACTTGCAGTTTCTTGAACCTGAAATGCAACCGGTGAAGCAGAAGAATGAAATAAAAAGACATGAAGCTTGGTGCGTTTATGGGGCTCTGCTGGTGAGTTTATTATCCAATTCGATGCCAGTTTACAAGCATCCTTGCATGTACTTGCAGTTGATGTTATTATGCAGCATAGCTAACAATGGTTTAAAATTTCCACGACCAGCGTGCGGCTGGGCTGTGCATGTACGATCGGCTTAAAATGTTCCCCAGTCTGCTAGCCCCCCCAACTCGTCCTGTCTGGAAAGTCAACAGCAAAGTTTTGACCACAAGTATGCTTTCTTTGAATCATAGTTTTAATACTTAATCCACATGTCTCTTCTCCCCTTATGCTTTTTCTTTCTCTGATCAATCAAGATAAACGCAAAGCTAGCACGGACAACATGATGCAGCAACCACCAGTCAAGAAAATGGCTACTGGAAGTGCAATCAGTATGATGCCAATAAACTCCATGCAGGTTGAGTTTCAAGCAGTTAGCGGCTTTTCTACCGCCATAGAAGGTTCCAATATCAGTGTATCATCAATGTCACGGCAGTTATCAAACGATAACGTACTAGGAAGGGAGGTCAGTGGTGGTCGAGTTTTAAAGACTTCGACCATTCTAGGTCAGGCTTGGAAGGAGGACACAGATGCAGGGAACTTGCTAGCAGCACTATTTGAACTTTTCGGTGAAAGCATGTTATTATTTACCCCCACACCTGAGCTTTCCTTCTTCCTTTAATAATTAAGTTATACCTCCGTTGGCAATTTTTTTTAACAGGAAATTTGTGTAAATTATAGTTCAGTCTCCTTCCGTTGCCTTATTGTAGATATCTTTGTAAGCCACTTTTTGCTCATAAATTCATTTATGTAGTTCTCAAAGAATGTATGCTACTTGGATGATATTTATGTGAGAAATTTTGCCAAATCGTTTATTCTGTAATTAGGGGTGTAACTTGTAAGTTTGAGGCTTGAAGTCTGACTTGAACTCAATTGAAAGATGAATTTGAGAGAGCGGATTTGATTTTTTCTTTTTTAATGGAGAAATTAGGGACAATCCATGGCAATAACAATTGAAAAGAAATGTAATCTTTTGTTCCAAGCAATTATTATTTTCATCAAAATTACATATAATGTCTGGCAGAACAACATTAACTTTCATGGAAATTGAATAAAAGATAATATAACAAATGAGAAACTCATAGCATCAAGTACCAACAACAATGGCAATTCAAAGTACAATCTCAAATAAGGATTTAGATACAAATCACCTATGAGAACGACATATAATCATCCATGGCAAATGAATTCAGATAAAATCCTCAGTGGCCAATCCACAATCATTATTGCTGGTTTTACTGGTAATCTTTCAAAATATGTAGTGCGTAAAAGAACTTTCACTCTCCTTCACTTAAAATGGGGACAATGAGTGGTTTCATTTGTGCAAGATATACAATTGCCCACCTATCAAAGCAAAGCAATTAAACATCACAAACTAGAAAGAAAAGACAATAAATTAAGATATGTTTACTTGTTAAATTTATCTACATAAAAGTAGCAAAAAAGATTAATTTCCTCAAAATTAATTGACAAAGATGCAGGAAGTAGGTCATTTATATGAATGGTATCCAAGCATATGCTTAAGCAGTGCATATTTTGTCATCAAATCCAAGTGTGCCAAAGGAAGAAAAAGTAAACATATTTACTGTTCTTTTAAATGATCATTTCAGAACTTTATCATCTACACGACAACCTATGAATCTACCTTATTCTGCAATCATTATTTTGACAATTGTAGTAACCAACAAACTGTAACAAATGGGTAGCATAGCATGACAGATCAAAATACTTAAATATCTCAGCCTTTAACAAGGTGTTGCACTCGGCAAATCCATAGACAAAGAACCTAACGAACAAACTACAGAAGATATTATCTTCGGCTGTATGATACACAACATCAGCATTAGGTCTTTGCAAGGCCATTGAAACTCATAGCATATGCCACAATGCAAAATTAGAAATAGAATATATTCTTGAAGAAAAGCAGTTCCTCATAGCAGAAATGCAAGCAAGAAAAACCACCAGCATTATACTCTTCATCTAAACCAAAATTCAGAACAATAACATAGCCGAAAGATGTGCAAGGTTTATAATCATCAAGCAGTTGAGATTTTCAAATTATTACTACATTACAAACAGTATCTTAATGAAAAATAAAGCTACTAAAGAAGAAAGACGAAATGAAAACAAACATAAACTTACATCATCCAACAACATACTGTTGCTGTAATGACCAATGTTAGATGGAGCCTGCATAATGAAACAAGGAAAAAAGCAGTTTTTCAATGAGAGCAAGGAATATTGAGGGAGTTATCACTCTTATTGGCAGGAGATGACAATCAAACAAAAGAAAAGTTCCTGGTCTCTAGATGATAAACAAGGCTATACTAAATCATAATGAAAATCAGAGCAGATCAGTTTACGAGATCACCAATCCCTTATTCAATGAAATGAGAAGCAATAACATTCATTACAGTTCAAAGTAAACAACTAAAGCACAAAGAATTCAATAATTGTCGACAGTGATAAATTGCTATTCAATCAAACAGAAGAAAACTTTCCAGTCTCTAGATGACGAACAAGGCCATGCTAAATCATAATGAGAATCCAGGCACAATAAGTTTGCAAGATCAACGACTTTTTATCCAATTCAATGAGAGGCAATAAAATTCATTCCAGTTCAGTGCATACAATCACAGCACAAAGAATTCATCCGTGCGACTCAATATTATATTTGACTTGAGTTGAGTTGAATTAGGTTTTTTCCTTTTTTTTTTTTTTTACCGGATTCGTGTCATAATTTTGACTCCAAGGATTCACTAAAATTCGGGGTAATTGGTTCATAGTGCTAACTTGATAACATACCAACTTACAATACAAACATAAAGCATATTTCACTGATGTATACCAATCAAAATACATCCATCGAACTTAATTATAGTAACATCAACCCAGACTGCGAAAAATCTACAAATTTTAGCATATGAATTTTAAATCCAAAAAAGTTAATAAAAAAGAAAAAAATTTTAACTCTTTAAAAAGAGAGAGAGAGAGAGAGAGAGAGAAAGAGAGAGAGAGAGAGAGAGAGAAATTGTTGAAAGGGCACTTACAGATTAGCAGAGGGACCTCTGTTACAGCAGATTCTAGTACAAAGAGATGCAATTATCCCAGTCACAGCAAAAATTAGGGTTGTTACTAAGAAACCCATATTCCAGATCTCGATTTTACACAATTTCCTGCAAAAACAATTTTTTTTTTTTTAAACTTCGATATGGAGATGAGAAAAACCAAAAAGAAAACTTGGATCAGACATAATTCCACTTACCTTCTGTTTGGTTTCTGAGAAAATGCAAGAAAATAACAGGAATTAGAATCTTCAAGTTTGGATTTGGAAATCGGAAGCTTCGTTTTGTTGAGGTTTCGTTTTTACATTTTCGTATCCGATCTTCCTAAAAAAAATTGACAAGTCCATCAACGGCCCGTCTCTTTGGCCCAAACTTTAGGTGAATGGGCTAATTATTGGCCCATATTAGGCTAAATGCCTAAATTTGAATTAAATTTTTGACTCATGTTAGGCTTCAGGCCCGAAAAGGTTTAACCTTCTAGTTTGAGTGGGCTTGTTTGGGCTAAATGCTCTTATTTGGCTGTGGTGTTTTTATAAATGCTTAATTAAGAAGCATATAAAAAAATTCGGAACAATTTTAAATATAGTACAAAAAAAATAATTAAAATATAATATAAATATGATATAAAAATAGTATAACATGAAACAATTATATGGATATGTGAACATATATATAATATAAATAATTTATTAAAACGTTAAAATTTATATAAAAATATATAATTCGCTAAATATAATTATAATATAAAAATAATAAAAATATGATACAAGCACATGAATTATAATCGAAAGTAAGCATCCCAAGGTTCTAAGGATAAATCATGACATCCTTAAAAGGCTGTTACTGACTCGTCCTGGTTAATGGCATTGTTGCAAGAAAAAGAAAATTGAGAGGGGAGATTGGAGGAATAAAGAAATTTGGGGTTAATTTGAAAATGACTTAAAATAGAATGCCTAAACAAGTAAAATAACGAAACAACAGTGGCACCATAGCAAAAACCTCAAGAAAAACAAATGGAAAGCTCACAAAATGGAAAGAATTGAATCCCGCTTCTGAAATATTTTACTGACTCACTACCCGGTTAACTATTAGCTGCCGAGATTCACAGATTTGGGAGGCTTTTTGGCCTTTGAATCTCGGCAAAGCTACTGTTTCTGGGCTTTCTCCAAAGAGAAACAACATGTCAGACCTTGACAGGCAAATAGAGCAACTAAAGAAGTGTGAACCTTTGAAAGAATACGAAGTGAAAGCTCTTTGTCTTAAGGCCATGGAAATCCCTGTTGAAGAAAGTAATGTTCAAAGGGTTGATGCCCCTGTTACTGTAAGTATTCACTTGTTCTCATGTATGGATTTTTTTGTTATTCTCTATTTTTTTTATGCTGATGGTTTATCTTAGGCTGTTGGGTTTGTTTTTGTTAGGTTTTGATTTATTGAAAGTAAAGGTTTTAGCTTTGTGTTAATGAGTTTTAGGGATTTATTGAATTGTTTTGGTTAATGGGTTCTTCACTCTTTTACTTTTGTTGCCATCTTAATGGTTGTTGCTTATTGATATGTATTATTGCGTGTATTTGTATTTGGGGCAAGAAATGGGATAGAATTGACTAGAGTTTTGAACGAGAATTGATAGAAGAAAATTGTCCTTTTTAAAAGATTAGAAGCTGGGAGCTTGCTAGAATGATTGGATTTACTGAAAAGAAACTGAACATTTATGTATCGGAGAATATAACAACACTAGAAATCAATGATGAAAATGATGGAAGCTGGATTTAGGGTCTTTGAAGTTTTGCCAAGTTAGGAAAATATTTACTTGGCTGATGAGATATTATATCAATGGGACAGTACTGCCGTGGGCATTTAGGTTGGATTTCGGGTTCTAAAGTCTATACCGTAGATTAGCATCCATAACCCTCTTAAACTCGACGCCATCCTTTCCTTTGTTATGAACTTAGAGCATGCAGGATGTCCTGACAGATTGTTGCAATTCTATGGCTTAAGATTGTACATCTTTTCTTTGCAGTGTTAGGTCACTGTTTCTTCCTGGAAAACTTAGGTGGGGAATCAAGCTACCTGGAAATATTATATTGAAATTTTGATGTGTTTTTAATTTGGGTGCTAACCTCTCACAATTTAGAATACTGGTAATTCTTTGTTGTTTTTGCATAGATATCTGGTGATATCCATGGGCAGTTCTATGATATGAAAGAGCCTTTTAAAGTAGGAGGTGATTGTCCTAAGACAAATTATTTGTTTCTTGTAGACTTTGTTGACAGAGGGTTTTACTCTGTGGAGACCTTTCTACTTCAGTTAGCCTTGAAGGTAAATTATCTTTTGTAATATTTTTTTTTTCCTGAAGGTATATTGAAATTTTCTTCTTCTTCTTCTTATTAAGATAATCTGGGCATCATCAGGTGAGATATCCAGATCGCGTAACACTCATTAGAGGGAACCATGAAAGTCGTCAAATCACAAACGTTAAACCGTTTTATTTGGCTACTCTATTAGATTATTGTGTTTTCAGAGTACTGAATTATTGTCATTTCTTGACAGGTATATGGATTCTATGACGAGCGCCTGCGTAAATATGGCTCTGTGAATGTTTGGAGATATTGCACTGACATATTTGATTAATTAAGGTTTGCCAGTTCTGATTTTTAGAAAATATAAATTATCAAGGGCATCTTTAGGTTGGAGGGCCAGTGATGTTTCAGATCGTGGAGTGGCAATTGTGTTGCTTTTTTAGGGAATGTTTTGATCATAAAATGAAGTTTGGTTTTAGTGCGAGTGAAGAATTGTGAAGGGCGCATTCAAGTTGCTTATATATTATTCCCAAGTCATGAGTCTAGCTTTCTCATATTTGTTGTCTGGATTAAGTTGCTTTATATCTCTTTGTATAGCTACCAGATGCTTAATACTTTATCATATTAGCCAGCCAAGCAGGTGCCCTGTTTTATCCTTTTTATTTGATAAGCATTAGAGGTTTTGGCACCAGCTACTCCATTTTCTTCTTGCTATTTTTATGTATTATCTTGTAGTGTTACAAGACCTCAAAAAATTCTATGATTTAGATGATTTTTAGTACTTCTCAGTATCAAATCTGCTTTGCCATGTCTCTGAGTTGATACTCCACTGGGAATTCTAGCTCCTGCCAATGTCCTTTCTTCCAGTCCCATCAAGTTACTTGCTGGACAATCTGTATTCAAGTACCGTATGCAAGGTCTTTTCTGATGATCTTTTATTTTGTCAATTATTATACGTTAGTCTTTCAGCCCTTTTTGAGGACAAACTCTTTGGCTTTCATGGTGGTCTCTCTCGAGCAATATCAACTTTGGATCAGGTCGAAGAAACTATCTTAAATTATTTGGTAATTATGTGAAGCTTTACACGGGCGGTGCCATGTGTGCCATGATGGTGCCATGTGTGACCTGATATGGTCAGACCCCGAGGATATTGTTGATGGTTGGGGTTTGAGCCCCTGTGGTGCTGGTTTCCTGTTCGGTGGCAGTGTTATTACTTCGTTCAACCACACAAACAACATTGACTATATGCCTTGCACATCAGTTGGTTATGGAAGGATACAAATGGATGTTTAATAACCAGATAGTTACGGTCTGGTCAGCTCCCAATTACTGTTACAGGTAAATAATTAACTTGAGATTTCCTCTTCCATTTTCCTATAGCTTAATTCTTGCTTGTGTTGCAGGTGTTGTAATGTTGCTGCTATTCTCGAGCTGGATGAGAATCTTTACAAGCAATTTCGGGTGTTTGATGCGGCACCTCAGGTTTATACATAACTTGCAATTGACTGCCAAATGCAAAAATTGTATGAAACAATAACTAATACAATTTTTTGCATGGAAAAAGAAATTATAATCTGAACCATATTTTTGTCCTATCAAGTGGCATCATTCACTTTCTTTAAAATAAATTGCATTACATGGCTTATTGTAGCTTTATTATCAACTGTAGGATTTGAGAGGCATTCCTGCTGAAAGGCCTGCACCCGATTACTTTCTATAAAGCAGATGTGAAGTTTTTGCTTTTAGTAGTCCATTACACTTAAAATTGGTCAATGAGAGATGATTTACAGTCACATTGGGCATGCGTTCTCCTATGATAGCAGAAAAATCAGTGACAGACTGCTCAATGATCAATGGAATAGCACTTCCGGTTTTTGAAGAGATCATGTTGTTAGACTTGTTGTGTATCCATGCCTATCTTGATCAACGTGTGCTTTGTAATAGTTAGTGTGTGTTGAGTAACATGTAATGTGCTGGTGAATCCATTGTATATTTCCTTGTAATTTTAGGGCAGAGGGGGAGAGATATGGATTCTTAACCAGAAATTGTATTAGAAATAGTAGAGAGTGAATTGCTGCAACTATGATTCTTATATAAAGAATTTCTCAAATTGATTTTGTGCACCAATCTTAGTCCATTGAAGTTTACTTTTCAAATTCTCATGCAACAATATTATTAACCCTATGACACATTTTGCAATTTTAACCAAAAGTCAAATGATGATTCAAATTAGATAAGGGTAAATATTGTATGAACCTCACTTTGCTTCAAAGAGAATAATTTGTGGGATGGACTTCAAACAAGCTTGATAGTTCATAGCAACTCTCACTATAATCAATCACCAGTTTCATTATTTTGTTTAATTACAATGCGAACTCTTCAACACTCCAATGTTTTTATTCCATATATTCAACCGGGTAGATATTATATATATATATATATAATTTATGTATATATTCAGGTCAATATTTCTTATAATGCATATTCAATCTCCTTGTCTTCAGATTCTTCTTCACCAGATGAATGAAATATGAAAATATCAGCTTCTTCTGGGAGCCTAAAGCTCACCTTTGTCTTTGATTTCCCACTTTGGTTCCTGCTCAAACAAACCTCTATATCTTACCTTTCAACAATATCTTCAGCTATCAGCAGACTTTCCTTAGGGAAGCTCTCCCTTGCTTTAGAGGAGCTGTTTGTACTATTTTCTCCTATAAAAGATGGAAAAACTCTCTTGGATGAATGCTTGAAAACATGGTATTCACCCCCAGAGGGGGCACCATTGTTTTTCTGCAACCCTGGTGAAGCTATTAGCCAATCTTCCAGGGTCAGCTCTTTTGCCTTGTTTATCTGCTTCTTCTTCATCTGCAACTGCCTCTCTTTTGTTTGCTTTGTCCACAAGCATCCCAACATCATGGAAGACGTGCCTGAACAAGCACTTCGATTATCATCATGTTTCATTTCATGTTGATCAGCTAATCTTTGGAGGCTTGATTGTCGAAAACAAGAGAAGCTAAATCCCATTTTTTTTCCTTATTTTGACCAATCATAGACTGAAGAACTTTGTTCAGATATTATTCTCCTTAGTACAATAAGTTAATATACGATTCTTTGATGGATTCTCCAAAGGATAAGAATTTCATCCAGTGCTTAGTTATTATCGATTATTCACTCATTGATTAATGTAAGCTGCACTTGTTTGCTTTAGGATTACAGAATGAGAATCTCATTTCCTTACCAAATGACTAGAACCCCTTGCTAAAATCATTTGATCCCTTATTTTTATGGGCAAAACCGTCAATTTCAATGCCGGTTAACGTGTGTTAAATGATATCAATAAACAGACAAGGTGAGGACAACACTCTCTTTGCTCATCTACCATCCATTGCAGACAAATTTTCTTTGTTAAATCTGCTGAAAAAAGCAAGAAAGCCTACCTAATTACCTCATAAAGATGTCAATTGAATCAGTCAGCCAGAGGAGACAAACAACTAGAAAGGATTTATTGGAATCACAAGAGTAACATTTATGTTCAGCTCCATGTGTTTGGTGCAGATCTTGTCCCAAATCATCTAGCAGGTCCCTTGCATGTCTTTAAGTTGCCTAGAATTTAGACAGCGTAGGACTTGGTTTCTTTTGATATGAAGTCGACATTGACCCAAATCTTTTAAAACACTCAAAAGTGATCCAACTCAACTCGTCTGATTGACAAGTCTAGTAGAACCATGCAGGCATCTCTGTTTTCTTATGTTTCAATTTTCAATATTTGCTTATTTCCATCCAATCAAGTTCTTAAAACCTTGCAATATCTGTTTGAAAAACTTGCTTATAGAGGATTGGTTTGTCAATCAGATTTGCTTAGGTTTTTCCTGTGTTCTCAGATTATATCTATAGATTTTGGAAACTCCCTTGGATTTAACTTGCAGCTTTCTTACCGGAAAGAAAATTGGAGGATACCTGACAGAATCTAGAATAGAAAACCACATGAAACATGATCTGACTCTCAAATAAAATACATGGCAAGTAGCAGTCGTTCATAATCTCCAAACTCTGAATAAAACCTTTACAAATCAAGCCATATGATTCAAAGAAAAACGATGCGAATCTGTTCACTCAGGGTGTAAACAAACTTACTGACCGGCTGATGGATTAGTCAGCAATTCAAGTGATTTTTTCAAGTGCTCTACTGCAACTGACACATCATCAAATGCTAAGGCTCCAACTGCAAACCGTGCAGCCTTGTGTGCCTCGGCAATTTTCTCTGGCGGAGGTTGGTAATTGCTGTCATATTGGTATTTTTGAGTAGTTGGTGCAGGTTCTGAGATAGTCCCGTTTATGCTACTTGCCGAGTATTGGGCTGTTGATGGATAGCTTGTTGTTGGAGGAGCTGACTGGGGATTGTAAGGAGTCTCGGAACCTTGATAGTAAGAAGTATAGTGAGATGAGGCCGAAGGTAAACTACTCTCTGAGAAACTCGGATAAGACTGAAAATTAGGATATGAATAAGAGGGAGCTTCATGGGATGGGTAACCATGTAGCAACTGTGGTTGTGGCTCTTGCGGATAGGGTTGATAGTGGTATGATTGAGGATATGCAGGATTTTCAGATATGTTTGCAGGAGGTGGCGGATGAAAGTCTCGTTGAGGTTCTTGTGGGTAGGATTGATCGTGAGAAGGGTAACCGGCAGAAGGAAATGAATGAGGCGATGGTGAAACATTTGAAGAATGCTGGCCGTCAATCTTATCATGGAACTGAGGTGGTGGTGGTGGTGGTGGTGGAATATTAGTATAATGTTGGTTATTTATTTCATCATGGAACCGAGGTGATGGATCAGAGCCTTGTCTCGGACTGGTAACTGCAGGATCATGTGGTCCAAGATCCTACAAGGATAAACATAGACGAAGATTATCCAGATTGTGCATATATTGCAAAAAACTAAAGCACTGTTCTGATTAGAAACATACATATGCACCACTAGGTGCGCTCGTTGGAATTGACAAATTGTCATCGCCGTTAGGAGGCCCAGGGATGGGCTTCCTTCCTTCTTTCAAAGCTTTCCGGATATCAGCAGCTTTCCAAGCTGCATACTTCTGTTTCTGCTCAAGCTGCAGCAGAAAACCCCAAAAAAATTCAAACAAAAAATAACACCAATGACATGTTACAGACTTACAATACAAGTGAAGCACCAGCATTGCAAAATAAGTAATCAACATTAGAAGCAAAAAATCTTAATGCCAGTATAACAACTGGAAACTCACGTCAGGCTGAAGAGGACCAAACTGGTTTAAAATCTCAAAAAAAATGCTGGCAGCATAAAATGTCTTCGCTGTATTCCTGTACAAAGCTCCAAAAGTTAATCTTAAATTATTTATAAATATATGAGACCGCTAAAGTAAAATAAAAGTGTTCAATGTTGCAATTGACAGAACTTTTCATAATTTAGAGGTAACACAAAATACAATTAACAAAAACTAAAACATGCTATTCAGCTCATTAAATGAGCCGATTTTCACAAGTTCCTCATACCTCAAAAGCACATAGACCAAATACGATTTAATACAACAGCCATACATAAGAAAGAAGATTTACTGACAAGTCTGCTCGTCCAGCACGATCTTGTTTGTCTGCCTTTGCAAAGACATTCAAGGCAAATCCCTCCAGATGCAAACCATCATCAGGTCCCAATTTCAAAGACTTTTTATCCTGCAAAGCATCAATCCTGAATGATAATGAGGAGAGATTTATAGTTTCAATACAACCTCCACATATATCCTAGTGATCATATCACCAAAAAGGAATGTATATTTTCCTTCTTCTGAAAGTTAACATTCATTACAAATGAAGAAAGAACCTTCAAACAATGTGAGGGCATTACAGGCAGCAGAAACATTGTAAATAGTCTATGCTGCAAAGCGGATCCCAACAATCGATTTCGCACATTAAGATTAAGCCACCAGGCAAATTTAACTAGTAACCTGGAGCCTCAGTAGTGCAAATACACAATAAAACAGAAAATCTTAGAAACCAAATTAAACCCAGTTGATTAAACAGTTCTATGAGTAATACCCATGTTTCAAAATTGAATATTTCTTATAAAATTACATCAAGCAATAATTAACAACATCTAATTCAACATTATCGATTAATTCTTCTGAGAAAGAAATCTAGGCCCAGCTGATTAAACAGCTCAAATAAAAAAACCCATAATTCAAAATCAGTTAATCATTAAAAAAGGACAGACCTTTTCAAGCTGATTCATGAGAGAAACAAGAAGAGCATTGGTGGTTTTAGTTCTCTCGCTGTTGGGTATCTTCAATCCTTTTTCCATTGCATATAAACGACCTTTAAAAACAAAGATCTAATTAGCTTCAACAAAAAGATTAGGGAAAAAAAAAAGAAAAGGGTTTAAGATTTTTCTTTTACAGTAATAAGCAACGAGAGGCTCGTGTTTTTGAAGCTCATCGGCCCGTTGAAGGTACGGTAAGAGCAGCTTCGCCGGCTCGTTCTCGCTTGCCATGGCTTCTACCTTTTTTTTTTTTTTTTTTCTCTCCTTAGAGAGAAGGAAAAAGATGCGTTAAGAGAGACTTTCAAGACGTAAAGGAAACAAAAAAACAACGTCGTTTTATAATGTTAGGCTCTTCGAATTAAAAGTTATGGGAAAATTGCTAGTTTCCCTCCTTAAATTGAGGAATTTAACAAAACGCCCATTATTTTTTTTCCATTTTATTTATTTTTATTTTGCTGAAACATACTTCCAGGGGGAAAAAAAGGACCGCTGTTTGTCTTTAATTTATTGGTCATATTGCCTTATTGAGAAGTTTGAAAATTATTTTTGTTTTTCTAGGTGGTTAGTGTTATTATCATTTTATTTACCCAATTTTTATATTTTCATGCTATTTTTTCTATACAATAATATTGTAATTATAATTGCTTTTTCAATTTTTATGTCATATTAAATATGGACATTCAAATTGTAAATAAAAATAAGGAGGTAATTATAAATTTAGTCCTAAAACATATAATTCTTTTTCATTTCAGCTCCGGAAGTTTCAATTGTACACATTCAGTCCTAAAACTACACCAACACAATCGAAGTTAGTCCTACCATCACTCCTGAAATGATAACATTAACAGAAAACTTACTTGGCACCAACGAATTGCATACGTGGCTTTTTACGGGGCAGTTTAAAATTAAATATGACTCTTACGTGGCATTTTAGGAACTTGAGAAATATTATAAATATAAAAATCACATTCCTTTTAACCCAAAGCCAGCAGACACCACTAGTTCCGAAATCGATAGTCGGAACACCGGTTGTTTCTGCCCGCTATGGTTAGATTCCCACCAAAATATATCCTAAAGACACCCATCGGTCTCATCTGGAACCCTGTGGACTAGATTTCTCCGTACATCCCTCTTTTTTCATGAAAAAGCCAATAATAATAATAATAATAATCATGAAATCCTTGATCTACCGTCGCCGCCACCTCCTATGGCTACCAAACTCCCACCCAACTTTCATCTAAACCTTTCTTAACTTTCCACCATTGGGATTTACCAAAGTCCTCTCGAAATCCCTAAATCTGGAATCTTAATGTTGGAGTTTAGGGTAATAGTCTTGAGGCAATGGTTTTGATGCTGACAAATAAAAATGATGTTAATAGTGCTGGGTCTGCTGGCTCCTAGTTAGAGAAAGGGAGAGTAGCTTTAGTGGGAGAAAAATGCCACATATGAGTTACACTTATTACTAAAATGCCACATAAGAGCCACGTATGTTTTGTTATATGCCAGGTAAGTTTTCCGTTGCTGTTTCCGTTTGAAGAGCGATGGAAGGAACTAAATTTTATCACATTTACAAAATCCTAGGACTGAATGTCTACAAGTAAAAGTTTTCAAACTGATATGAAAAAAATCATTATGTTCGAGGACTAAATTGGTAATTACCTCTAAAACTAGGCAACAACTACGTTCCATGAATAAAATAATGCATAAATATTTCAAGAAAGAGAATTTGAAAGCAAACAGACATTCTTGAATTATTAGGACTCCTCAACATTTTAGTTGCTAGCTGACCCCTCTCTACCAGCAAGATGAAGAGATATATATGCATGCTCCTATAAAGTGGATCCTTTGATTGAGATAGTTGATGTATGTTATCGTATTCGTATTATTTTTATATTATAATTATATTTAAAATTTTATATATTTACATAAATATTATTATATTATTATATTTATATTATGATCATATCTTATTAACGTTTTTTAATTATTTTTTTCAAGTAGTATAAGTGTATTGTATTTACAATTGTTAAATCCAGCTTAAAATCCCAAAGAGATATCATTAATTGGAATATACAAAGCATGCTGAGAAAATGGGGACCAATAGAAAGATTTTCAATGCCAACACTTCTTTATGGGGAAAAACCTTGTACCTTATACCGGGTCCGAAAATGTTTTTCATTGTCTAGGTTCGAAATGGACCTCAAACTATTTTTATTATTTAAAATAATACTAAAAAAATTAAAAATTTTATATTAATATAAATAATTAAATTTAAACAAAATTTTATTATTATTTTAAAACTATTTTTATCAAATCAAATATCCAAATTACAATAACTCACGTCCAAATCATTAGCAAGTCTTCTTGTACCTTTTTACCAAGAACAATTTGTTATTTTTGTTTTTCCATTTTTCTTTCCTTTTTCCTTTTTTCTTTTTTGGAGAAATGCAATAAAAATCTGACTAATGAACAACATCATGAATCAAAAACCAGCTTCCAAATGACAAACATCACATTATTACTCAGCTAATAACAGTATTACTCTCCACTCCAGTCACTAAGTGTATATGATATATCCCCTATAACAACAGATCTTGGGTTCAGGCCAATACAGTAAATTAACATTTGGTAATAACACTAGTGACAAGACCAAGGGTGTAAAATCTCTCATTACATTTTATTAGGGTGATGCTGGAACTGGATCAGTTCCGGAAACATGTGAACCAGCATCGTCTTTCGATATCGCAACATAGTTGGCAGGAGCCGCCAGCCTCATGCTGTCCCTCTTCCCATCTCTAGCTGCAGATCTGCTTCCATTTTGATTTGGATTTAGAGACAACCGTCTGCTGGGGGTTCCATTGGCTCCTCCGTTTGCTCTAGGACCCACCACCTTCTTTGTACCGGATGGTCGAGCAGGGCTCGGCTTTGAACCGAAGATGGCTTCTTGTTCGGTGTTTTGCTGCTCACTGAACTTCTTCTGACCCTGTAGGTTCATGAATTTACCATATTTAGTAGAAAAGTAAAGAAACACTGTATATGCAAAATGAGAGACTGTGTCAGAAGAAAACTCTTTTTAACTATGTTATTTCATATCTTCATTTTTCTGGTAGCATCGGCGTGCAATGCTTATTCGGACATGAACATGGGGACATGACCATCCAAGAATCCTTCAAATACATCAAAAAACTTTCAGAAAAAATTGAATACACTCATGTTAGATATATACTCATATCTAATACTCAGACTCAAGTTCGAGTCTCATAGCTTTTTACTTCTCCTTCTTCCTATCAAGATCTAGGTCCATGCTTTAAGTTACACAGTTAGAACTAATAAATGAATCAAAACGTTACCCTAAGCCTCCTTTTTTCTTCTTCTCTTTCTTGCCTGAGCATTGTGTATTCATCTAGCATGGCAAGGAGGGGAACACCATCATACATAAACGAGATGCCACGATCTTCTTCCCAAGCTCGAGTTTTGGCAACCAAAGTGTCAACCATACCTACGAAAGGCCAATTATTAACACAAAAAACTCTGGCCATACATGCATGCTAAGCAGATCTAAAGTGGCAGCATTGTAGCAATTCTCACCTACCACGTAAATGTTAAGGCAAATATGCCACCATGGGTGGAAACTAGGAATATATTGGCTTCAGCCTTCAGGAAAGCATTTCATTTCATCTTTCAAACTTGGAATCCCATGCGATACCATTTGATGACAGCCTTAAGGTATGTATATATATACACACACAAAAATTAATTTTATTCACTATCAAACCTTCATCTTCTAGATGTCCATTTTATTATTTGATTACCGCATTCTTGATAGGTAAGAAGTAGA
>JAQSVH010000010.1:28113782-28139275 GCA_029448705.1 Adansonia digitata | reverse complement strand
TCCTCGACATAATTACGGTAACATGAACAACAACAACGCCAAAAGACTTGTAAAGCCAAAGCCAGGAGCACCACAGCTAGCACTGCTTCGAAAGCAGACGCGGTTTCAACGTCGGCGGGGACGCCACCGTCGAGTTGATCAGTGAGGTGGTGGTTCATGGTGGAAATTCTAGCACTATGATGGAATTGCTAGAGAGAATTTGCTTGGAAGTGAAGCATTTATTTATTAGAAAAATATTTAAAAACAAAATACATTGTACAAAGATCTTTATCTTTGTAATTTCTTTTGGCTCTACTTTGGATATTGTCCCATCATTAAGTGGTTGGGTTCTTAAAGTCAAATTTCTCAGTCAAGTTTCAACACTAACAATGTTCTTTTTCAAAAGTAAACACCTAAATGAAATAGGGAAGAACGTGGCCCAAAGTAGATCCATTTGTATCGAGTCAAATTTAGGTAAAAGTGAGAATAATTTTTAAATTAAGATTTAATCCTACTCATAAATATTATTAATTTTAAGTTAAAAACATAAATACATAAATTCCTTAACTATAATTAAATAATCATTATGGTTTTTATTAGTTTACTGTAATCAAGTCTCATATTTATTATTATTTTAGTGATTAATTAATTTCAATTTTTTTATATTTATTAAAGGCAAACATTGTCTACTTTATTATAGATAAAGAAGGTGGGTTTAAAGTTTTAAACTCGGTTATACATAGTGGACTATGCAAAGAGTAAAAATAAGAATATAAACAAAGTTGTTTAAATTCATTCAAAAAGGGTGTATTAGTTCAAGAATTCAACCTCAAAAATATTGAGAAATTAGCATCAAATTGAAATATGTGCAATGAATAATTATAATTTGTAGCTGGTTATGTTAATCACTAGATTTAATAAAAAAAATATTAAAACTCGAAAATTATATAGATATAAGAATCATCATCATCCCTCTTAAGAATGAGGGGTTGAAGAACATTTAGAAATTTTCTAACTGAGAAAATTAAAATATTAAGGTGAACAAGGAGTTTTTTTTTCCATGAAATTCTACAATCTCATTTGTTGGCTTTCCTTGAGCCCTTGGATTCCAGCAGTCGATCATCGATATCTTTGTGGTGAACTTCGTTTAAGCTCCCGCCAGTTGCAGAATATTACATTAGGAGATTGACAACATATAACAAGATTTGCCTGTTATTAGAGATATACGTTACAAAATTCTCGTAAAGTGAGGAGCCGAATCACAGATAACCGGATTCTCGAAGGGATCGAATCATGCAGGAAGCTGCAGAGTTCTCTGCTTCTTTTACTCTGGACTTTTCATCCCCTGTGATACGGAAGATGCCGTCCTCCGTCGAAATTTTAACCGAAGATATAAATTTCTTCTCATGCGGGGGACCTTCATCTTTCTCGAGCCTGAAAATCGAAGCAATTCAAGGATAGAGGATTAGATATTTTCATGAAACAGAGGACAAAAAGTAACACAATTGATGACGACTGAGAATATTCTAACGAAGGCAAAACATGGCACGAAACATATGTATCGAACGCTATGTGAACTTTAAACCTGGCACTGTCCTTCAAAACAGTACAAGATATTTTAACAGAGGCAAAACATTGAATAAACATATGTATCAATCGCTATGTGCGCTTGGAACTTGGCATTGTCTAATCCAAGTAACTTTTCTGAGATATGTTGCTTAGACAGGATTACGTGTCTGATACAAATATATTTAATTTTTTTTTTATATTTGCATATATTTGAAGGATTCTCAGAGGATTATATCCCATTATCTATGTTGGACATGATATCAAATAGAAATGATTTAAGAAAAACGAAGAGTCGGAGCAACATAATCTAAGTAATGAAATCTATCCCATTTTCATCTCGTCGCTCGTACCTTCAAAGGTACCAGATATAGATATCTGGCGTTTTAATTTGCCTCATGCCTAAATATAAGTACTCATCAATGGCTAAAAAAAAAATTGCGCAAGACTCTAACATGCCCTACAATATGGAACATTAATTTGTATCTTGCTTTCATAGGCCTTCTAAAGATCAAGTTGTGAAAACAGAAATGATTAGTTAAACCAAAAACTTTATTAAATTTGCTTATCTGTCTAAAATATTTAATCTTTATTGGTGATGGAAAAGTGCAAACTACCGCATATAAGGGATCTTTAAATGAGAAAATGATAGAGATAAGAATTCAACAATGCATCTTTTATCCCAAGAAAACTATATTCTATAGGTTTAAAAGAAGGTTTAAAATCATACTCATAAATAGGGTAGGGCCATTTTTTCTTGCTGCAGAGCTCGTGCAACTTCTGCTTTGCTTCTTCAATCTCAAAAGACTCATGAATCCCATCCAGTCCGAATGAATCAACATCAAAGGGCATCGATTTCGACAACTTTTGCAAAGCTCCCCTTACGGCGTTAAGCTTTGCAATATCCTTTTGCTCGGAAGAACCGGAGGCAACGCATTCCCCATCGACAAATACGCTAGCAATATTATTTAACCCGTTCTTCCAATGCTTTATATCGACAGGCTTCCCTTGCTTTTGACAAATCTGAAATAACAGCGTCACCGGTTGAGGATGTTGCCGCAAATGCTCCGGTGTAAGTATGGGCTCCAATAAACCTCTAAAGATCTGCAAATATAACATAACAATTGTTTTAACCTCAAACTCACATCCGAAATCCCTTATAAACACGAGAAGAGTCGAAAATGATAATCCGAAAACAGCAGAATACGTACCACCCACAGTTCTTTTAGATCAAAATTGATGTCAACATAAACAGCAGCTGCCACAGACTCCACAATATCAGCTAGAACCTTGGGTGCTTTCATCGATCCACCGTATGCCACTGGATCATCTTCTTGAGTAACCACTTCAGCAAACTCCCTAATCTGAATGGTAAATAACATTACAAAGCAAAACCCAATGGTACTTAATAACCACGTCCAAACAATTTATGATCACATGTTTGGTTGAACTTCAAAAGTGTCTATTTAGGGATACTATAGAGTCTTTTTCATAGTACTTCAAACTCAATTTTCTAGAATTTCTACAAAAAAAAAAAATGGAAAATTGAAGGAGAAAAAGGCATCAATAAAAATTAATTACAAGATCCGAGAAATACCTTATGGTCGAGGCCGATTGCATTGTGTCGGATGAACTGAAAAAGATGGTGCTTGACGGCGACACGAGCAAGTTTCTCGGTGCTGAGGTTGGCTGCACGGATTAACGAAAGCTGCCCGGGGTCAAGCTTGGGGTAGGCCAAGAAAACGTGCTTAGTAAGTGCAAGACCAAGAGCGGCGTCCCCAAGGAACTCTAGTCTTTCATACGACACGTTTTCGCAGGATGAAGGGTGCGTTAGAGCTCCCACGAGGAGGCTTTTGTTCTTGAACGTGTACTTAAGGATCTTTTCCACGGCAGCGATCTCCGACGGTTCCATGTTAGCGGCGCAGTAAAAAGAAAAAGAAGTAAAATATTCCTTGATATAATTACGGTAACGTAAGCAAAAACAACGCCAGAAGAAAGCCAAAGCTAGAAGCACCACAACAACTGCGACTCTGAAAGCAGGTGCGGTTTCGACATCGGCAGCGACGCCGTCGTCGAGTTGATCAGCGACGTGGTGGTTCATGGTGGAAATTCTCGTACTATGATGGAATGACGAGAGAGTTTGTGCTTAGAAGTGAAGCATTTAATTCAAGAAAATGTTTAAAGGCAAATACATTGTACAATGATCTTTGTCGTTGAACGTGTCATATTTTTATTGGCCTAGGGAGATTATCCTAACGTTAACTGGTTTGGTTCCTTAAAGTCAAGCTCTCGGCAAAGTTCTAGCACTAAAAATGTTTTCTTTTTCCGAAAGTAAAACACTTTAAACGAAAGGGGGAAAAAGTGACTCAAAGTGGATCAGCATGGGTAATCGTCTGGTTGGATCCAATCCATAAATATTTTTAATTTTAAAATAAAAAATTAAATATTAAAAATATAATTAAATACTCATATAATTGTTTTTCATTGCCATCAATTAAATTTCAAACATTTATTATCATTTGAATCATTATTTAATTTTAATTCAGTCTGCTTTATACAAACATTATCTACTTTATAGATAAAAAAAGTGGATTTAAAGTAGCAAACTTGGTTACATAGTAGACTAGCTGTATTTGTTTGTAAAATTGTTAAATTAAAAAGCATACGCAAATAGTAATACTTAATATATATATATATAAACAAATTTGCTTAAAATTCATTTATGAATTAATTAAAAAAGTTGTACAACCTGAAAATGTGCAGAAATTTAACTCCAAATTCCAATGCGTGCGATGGATCATTGAAACAGGTTAAATGGCATAGATACAAGAGATTGATATTACCTGTTGTTAGAGATATATAGTATTATTTTTTAATGTTTTAAATAAAAATTGCTAAATTTTACAGCTGAAGTAAGGTTTGACAAAGTTTGTGTTATAAACATTTCACATGAACATGATCAAGCTTCTAATACGAACTTCCCTTTCCATTCTCAACTCCAGTTTCTTACATGGTTGCCATTGCCGAACATAATATGAACTTCGAACTGCGACTTTCTACTCTTGGTGGCACACATCTACCGCAAATTTGATGGATTAGCCACAAAACTAGCTTTGGTTTCGAATCTCAGCCGATCAAAGCTTCTTTTGAGCGTGCAAATTTGTTCTCATATTCTTAAAATTCGACTCAATTTGTAAACCTGCAAGAATAGAAAAACGGAGTACGATAAAAAAGGTTTCGAAAGCTTGACTGAAACATTTAGCTGAATGAGTGGATATAATATATATATATATATATATATTTTTTTCAGTTAAAAACGAGTTCAAGTCTTTGCTTGCATTTGCACCAAGGTCAACTGCCAAGCGTAAAAGGTTTAGTATGGCGGATTCAGTTCAAACTCCTAACAATGAGAACAATAGAGTAATTCGTGCCAGTTAACCAACCTGTGCGGTCCTACTAGGCAGTGGAACCTCTATGCAGTTTCGTAGACCATCAACCCTGTGAAAATTCAGATGATATATTGTTACTATAAAAAACGACAAGATATTCGGTGAAGTTGATAAATACGTACCTTCTGCTAGCGGTTCGTTGAACATACTGTTCCTCCTTTATGAACCCCTGCCCTCCATATCTTCTTTCATCAGTGTTTAGTATGACCTGTAACACCATAGAATATTTCAACTCTATTTGAAATGCATAGGGTGCCTACTAAATCATAAAATATTCGCGTACTTGTGGCCACGCCTAGTTGACAAAGAGAAACCATATCTACTTACAAAGAAGAAATTTCATAACATATAGTTTACCTGATACTCTCCAGCTTCATCCACACCTATACAGTATCTTTCATAAGAATCCGTGGGGTGGAAATTAAATACGAAGAGAAGAGGACCTCTTATGTAGGATATTACCTGTGTATATAGGAGTAACTAAATTAAATAGCCGAGCTGAACATGAGAAAGAGATAGAGAGATCGAATGGAGAGTGGTGCTATACCATATTAGTGTCATTCACATGTTGTATGTTGGGCAATCCTCTTGAAAGTACCTTTTCGTTTTTGTCCAACTTCATCAGGTCCTAAAAGTCAGGAAGAAAGTAAGATTTCACAACAAATGCATTTTTTTGCTAGAAATTTGCAACCAAAGATATATGAGTATTTCTTCTTCAGTAAACAGAAAGAATAATGCAGCAATTAAATGATAATATACTTACTATGATTACAGAGATGACTGTAATCGAATTAATGCAAATACACTAATAGTTCTAGCACGTTTTTAAGATTCTTAAGTTGCAAGTAACATTAAGAAAACCGAGCTTAAAACATGTATGTGACAATGAAAAGGCTCTACCATATGGTAATTGAATTTTCTTACCTTATCAAAGCGAAATAACTCACGATGTACTCCATCCCTTTCTAGAAGATGCCAACATCGATTAGCCAGTGAAAACGAGAAGTTGTTGCTTGGCATTGGGAACTCAACCCTCTTAAAAATCGAAAGACCATTAATCACAAGAAACAAAAGTGTTCATGGATAAGTAAAAAAGGAAAATCATCCTCACTTTTGGATGCCCAAATTCGTTCCCCATAAAGTTGAGATATCCACGGCCACCAATCGTGAATGTAATCAGTTTGATCATCTAGTTTAAGGGAAAGAAAATCAATCAGGAATTAATGTATTATGCAGAAAAAAGGGTTAGCTCTAGAGATTGTCGAAAGAAAAATGAATATCAAAGAGCACGAAAGAAGAACTTGGGAGCGAAGAGTAAACAAACAAAGCAGAAATCTTGAATACCTTGAGTAATGAAGATCCTCTTAGCAATAATTCCTTTGATTGAGGAGCTTTCTCATTCCCTTGGCCCAACAATATCTCCGCCAATGACCGCCCTCCGGATATTGACTAACATGCAAGATAGTAATGGCTAGATTAGCATCATTCTAATGTATTTATAACTGAAGCTGTGAATAAAAATTTCTTGATTTAATCCATTTCAAATCAAGCTTCGGGTATACAACAAAAGACTAAAGTAGAAGGGTACTTGGTTGTGATTTTCGGCATAGATAAGCATTTTATCTGCATAATTTCTGTTGCCGAGCAATGTGCTTGTGATCTGCAGCACAAAAGCAAGTAGAGTTAACGCAAATAATAGGTGCAAAAATATATGCTAGGAAAGAATGAACCGCCCTCTGCCTTATCTAACTCCTTCGTTAGAAAAGAAAGAGAGAATTAAAGGCTATAACAACATAATAATCAATGCTGAGAATCTATACTAATCATGTAAGACAACTGACACAACCTTGCTCATGCTCCACTCATGGTCAGGAGTGTTCTCAAGCAAAGACGACCACATCTCTGGTGCAGAGAGATTGACATAATAATCAAATCCCAGTCCACCCTGAGAAGTTGGTTCACATAATCCAGGGTAAAATGTCGCCTGAGTATTAAATCAGATGGAAATTAATTGTAAGTCCACAAAAGAAATAAACAACGCTCAATATGAAAAAGTATTCAAGACTCAAGTAATAACAGTACCAAGTTGATTGACGCAAACATATCCAAACATGTAGCAAAAAAGGGTATCAGAAATAGTACTGCAAATAAATACAATACATGCAACATTTCGTTTCGGTCATTAAAAAAATGTGAGGAAGTTGAGAATTCAAAATAAAGGAGATGTCAAAATGGCACAGAATAAAACTCATGAAGAAGTTGATTAAAACCGGAAGGAAATGTTATGGACAACCAGCCCAAGCATCTGAGCTGACCATGGTTAGCTGATAGATCAGTTGAGTAGCTAGTACTAAGTTGAAAATAAATTGTCTGTTGAACATAAAGTTCAGTTTCCAAAGACAGTTAGAGAAAGCAATAAAACTATTGATTTTCTTGGCTTTCTCTGGAAAAGGATAGCACAGAAATCAAAATACTTACATCTTCAGCAATCGTTATTATATTAGGATGAAGAGCATGCAGTATCTCATTTGCCAAAACGAGGTAAATTAAAGCATCCTTGTCAACATATTGATTGCAGTACCTGCAATAAAGTACGAACATTCTCAAATAATTGCTTCCAGAGTGTGGTAAAGATTACAGAAATTAAATAGTGGGCTTAAAAAAATAGCGTCAGACCACTTAAGGCTTTATTAAAATTCCTTCGTTTTAAGTGTCTACTATAATTTTCCACAATAAATATATGATGATGTTGATTTAACGTTAATATTGGGATACCATCTCTTATTTTATTCATTCTCATGTACCAAAAATACAGTTATTTAAAATCAAAGCTACTCAGTCTCATAACTTAAAGATCAATTGAATCAGCCATTAAGACATGCCACAGTAAAGCACTAACTAGTTCTCCCTCTGGAAGGAGGTTGCTAAAAAAAAAAAATCATTTGATGCCTTACTCCTCCAAGTCACCGGTAAATGAAGCAAAACCGTTATTCGTATACAGCATTGATGCTAGTGAATGGAACTGGAAACCATCAATCTTATACTCTGAAATCCACCTGCTCAAGGATTATCTCATCATCAATGCCAATACTGCCTTTCCGAAGAGGAGCTCAAGTTACTTCTCAAAAAGATCAAGTTACAATTCATAAAACTGAAAGCCAAAAGAAAGAAGAAGAAAGATGTTCACCACAGTTACCAGTTCAAATTTGAGAGAAGGAAATGCAGTACATCTAGATCACCATATTTAAACATTCGGGTACCCCAGTGCTTGTGATGTCCTCGTTTACCTGGAAGTGCAGACAAATGGAAATAACAAAAGAAACCATCGTAACATACTACAAGTTTTTGTGAGTCAACTTTAACTCATTTTAACATTAAGATCAGTCAAAACAAAATGCTATATTCTACCTATACTGCATTTATATGCCAATCTACTGCATCTGAGCATATAAAGTCCCTGGTTATTCTGAATAGACTAATGGTGACAGCAAGAATAGTTCTTTCAATGAGTGGCTTGAATTTTTCATAAAACCTATTCTATTGGTTTTTTTATGGTTATTTGATAACCCAATTGATCTACAACTTCTATTAAATGTTAGGCAATAGTTACTACGTTATCAAGTGCAACCTCGACTTAAAAAAATAACTTATCACTTCAATAGAAATGTCAAATATCCAAGTATGTTTGTTCAAGCTCTGCTTCGTATATAACCTCAACATAATACAAAATTTTCAGCGCAGAATATTAGCTCGGCAAATGTAGGACTGGGATTCTGCATCAATAGGACAACTCCTTAATCTTCAACTAGTTTAATTCCTAGGGATAAAGCCAGAAAAGAACTACAAAGTTTGCAAGTATTATGTCTCCTATCAACATCACAAACACAAATTCCAAGATACCTCAAAAAAGCATCATATTAATCAGTTGTTCAAAGGAAAGAGAAAAACATTTACCACTATGAAAGTAACAATCATTTGATCCATCAAATCGTGATAGTCCAACCATCTCATCTGAGGCGGAGTAGGAATGCACTATGTCTAAAATGACCAGCAATCCAAGTCCTGTAAGAAAGAGGTTCGCAAAGGCAAGGTATTACAACTATTAACCTGAAAAAAAAAAATTAAACCACAGAAAAGAAAAAAAAGTGAAATAAAGATGTGCCACGTTGATATAAACACTATACTTTCCTAACATAAATTAGAACAAGCTTTTCAAGCCATGACACATTATGCCTAGCTCGGCATTATTATACACAGAGCCTTATTCTAGCGTTATCAGCCGTATCTAACTCATAGTATCCTCTCTCAAGACTAGCTGTAAGTCAAGAACCTTTTAGAAAGTCAATTCAATTCTACCAGTTTAACTTATGACATTTGGGATCTGCTGATGGTAAAGCTTAAATCCCATATCATCTAAATTTGTGTCAGTCTTGATTCACTTTTTTTCATTATAATCCGATGAGATAATTGTTGTAGATTTGCAGCAGCTTAGATGCAGTTAGTGTAGCTATCTTGCAATGCTAGAAAAAGTTAGCTTGTCAGTTTCAAAAAATGAAAACTGAAAGTTTAAAATTAACTATTGAAACCGAGAGTTGTAAAAAGTAGTGACCATGTGCTTCATCAACCAAATGCTTGAAGTCCTCTGGTGTGCCATATCGGCTGCTAACTGCAAAAAAGTTAGTTACCTGCATCACCATAGACATGGCAGATCATATAACTATAAAATGAAAAAAATAAAGATGGGAATGGCTAAGCAGAATATGTAGAAAAGGGTAACCAGCAATCACAAGCATCTTTAGTATGATAAACTTGTAAGGTTAAAAACACCCTGCTCCATCTTGTAATTGCTTGTGACATAATGACAAGCAATGAAACTAAAACAACCAAGAAGAGCCATTGTGCTTCCAGTTACTAGCAGCAATTTTAATAATCAGTTCCTTACATTAAATTTTTACTATCGATGTTGCAGCAACAGTTTCTCTCCTTGTGATCTAAGCGTAAAATTAAATTGACAATCAAAGTCTGGAACTAGAGGCATGAAACAGAAAGATTCTAGTCTATAGTTTGGAGGTTTGTAGCAATCAAGTTATCAATACTTGAAACGAAAAAGTGGATATTGGAGTCCACAACTTGGGGAACTCAAATTAATAAAAATGCAACTCATAGAAAAGAAAGGAAAGGGGAGGAATGTTTAACTCACTCTATAACCAACAGTGAAATAATCTTTATGTTCAACAATTCCAATCAACTGGATTGCATTATATCCCGCTCTCTTTACATGAGGAAGAACCTGCAGAGAAAAACATAGCAAAAAAGAGAGGAAAACAACAGCCAAATTACAACACATTAAGACATATGAACAATTCAAAGATTAGAGAGGCACCTTCTCTGTAAAATCATTGAAAGAGGATATTTTGGGCTCTGATCCACTGATTCCAACATGACACTCATATATGCGCAAAGACTTTGGGGCTTTTACGGCCGTGTTTTTCCACTTGTATGTGCTTTCAGGGGGTGGTTCCCAGTGAATTGCATAAGATTGCTTTCCCTCCGCGTCTGAATGTAATCAACAAATTTCAGATGAAACACATTTGGAATTGTTGGAATTTCGCTTTGCCAGTCAATTTTAGCTATCTCTCTAATGGTACAAATAAGAAAGCCTAACAACATGTCAAAGTGAACAGGACAAAGTTCGAGTGGCTGCTGAGATGGAAATGATGCATAAAGATGAAGCAGGAAATGACTAACATCTTTGCAGAGTAATTACCTGGTTGAACAAAAGTAGCCCAAGCTGGAACTCGTTCTAAGGGTCCATCAGGAGTATTGAAATACACCCTGTACTTGCTTCCATGAGGAATAGCTGGAAGGTACTTTTTCAACCACGCCTTCCTTCCTTTGCGTGTCTCTGTCCAGTACGGCAGGGGTGGCTTTTTAGCTCGGAATTTCTCTTGCCATGCAGGATCAGCCACGACATTGAAAACATCATATTCTTTTCCATTATCAATCACGTCAAATGGAGGCAAGTTACTCGGCGGATCATCTTTATGTTGCTCCTTATATGCCTTATATCTGGTTTCTGCATCTGGTATTTCTCCTAACTCCTCTATGGTTTGAGGTCCATTGGGACCAAATAGTCGCTCATACAACTTAGCTGGCAATTCAAAACGGTTTTTAATAAAGCGGTCCTCTCCAGGTTCCCAGTACTCATCATTTGCTCTCTGAAAAACCTCTTCAATGGTAACACCGCTATCTCCTTTATCATAATCATCAACATAATTATATTGCTGAAAATACAGTTCGTCTGGTTCTTGTCCTTCCCTTAATTTATCTTCAAGAATTATAAACCAGTATCCATAATCATCATGGCCAAAATGACCCTCTCTTGCAGCATTCTCTGTTGGTGACCACAGATTGAAGTCACCAACTAGTGCACAATAGCGAGCACCTGTTTACAACATGCTCAATTTTTAACAATGACTAACAATATAGCAATTGGCTCAGAGACAAATGCGAGAAGGTTTATTCACAGATACCTTTCATATTATATTGATAGACATTCTTAAGCACATACATGTTCAGCAACTAGCGATGAAGAGTCAAATTGTGTAATATACTTAATCAAGTAAATTTAATTTTAAGCAACGTTAAATAAGTATTAAGCATATCGAAAAGCTCATATGATCAAAACCAATGTAAAATCATGGTATAATACAAAGAATTCAACTTAAGCCAAAAATTGGGTTTTGAATTTGATAAAAATAGAAGCTTAGGCCAAACCTGGAGCCCAGTCCATATAATCCACCCGATGCTCCTTGTGACGATGCATACCCAATATCTCAAATCCAGAAGCCATCTCCTGAAGATTGAGGTGGCGTGTAAAGATTTCAGCTTTAAGATCCTTCAATGATTTATGCCTACAAAACAGATTAAATTTATAAAAAAAATAATATGTAAAGTACTATATGCCAACTAGAGAGCAATAAGCAACAATCCGATGCTTAAGAATGCAGAAAAAGAAACTTTGTTTTTTAACGACAAAAAAGATTACTGATTGAAAACAAACACCTCAAGCATTCCAAGTTCTTTCTTTAACGATTATTTTCAGCTAATAAAACCCTACTCTTTTTCCTTCAATTTCTTGCTAACCAAACACGACATATAGTAACCCTTCTTTGTCTTCATTACTTAACTTTTATCTCCAAAATAAAATTATAAAAAAAAAAAAAACCTCAGCCCTACCAGTTCTCTCTTACTTCTATAATCAATTCTCTTTAGCTAAAAACCATACCTTTCACGAAGAAACTGTGCAAAGGCCTTATGGGTAATTCCTAATTTTGTCAAAAACCCAACTGGGTCAACGCCTTTCTCACTTTCAGCCACACTTTTCTTCGTCCTGGTGTAACTTCCTTGTTGCTTTTGTTGTTGGGGGTCTATAGAAGAGCATCTTATTTTTATTTTTACTTGTCTGGGGAAGAAGATTATTTGAGGCTTGTTTTGGGGTTGGAAACGAAGGATTGAGTGGGTTGGATATAGAGGAAATTTGGGTTGGAGACAAAGTGAAGTCATTTTTGAGAAAATCTTTGGGTTTTGACAGAGCCAGATAGCGTTTCGGTGAGGTTTAAGATAGGAGAAGCTGGTATCGAGTTAAGTCGGAGGTTTTTGAGTTGACTCGGGCAAGGAATTCTTCCTCTATTTTTTTTTTAAATAAAAAGTTTTCTATTTTATTTTATTCCAAGTACTATTTTAAATCTGTAATTTGGCTGGAGATTTTTATTTTGTAATGACTAAAATATTAATTTATATTATTCTCATTTTTAACAGTATTTTATAATTTTTTTTTAATTCAAGAGGTTGATTTTTTATTTTTTATATAATAATTTTTATTTTATGAAATAAATTATGTGTGTATACGATAATCAAATAATAATTTTTAATATACATAAAAAAATCAATAACAACAAAAAAAACATATTAATTCAGAAAATCCAGGCATCTTGTAATCTAATGATTCTTGAATTTTTTTGATATTTATAATTGACACTTGTGTTATACGCATTTTTAAGTATAAGTATAAAAATATGATTCTCTAAATATATAAAAAAAATTGAATAATGGACCAAAAAGTTCTTATATTCGTATCTTGTGTATTTTGTCATGTCATAATCACGCTTAAAGTATTTTATATTTTATATAAATTTTAATATGCTAATAATTTGTATTATCTAAATTTTGGAACATATGTGTAAATTTGCCTTGTTTTAATATTTTTTTTTCTATGTCATATTTATGTAACCGTATATAATATTACTAAGTGTCATATAAGATACACGTTCATATACAGCATTCATTCTCGAATCTAGAAAATATCATAAAATTATGGACCAAGAAGTCATTAGAAGCAACCATTAAAAAGAATAACAGTAGTGTGAATCATGAAACTGATAAACTCTGTTAGCAATTCCCCATTGGCATAAGAGTGCCATTGATATTAGTTGCATCATTTGAAAATAGCTAAAAATTCTTGCATATAATTAAGAACAAGATTGCAAGTAAAAGATAACATGGATTTGGTCATTTTTGTCAATCAATGATAACAAAATTTATAGATTGGGGATATTCAAGCAAACTGCATCAAACTCTTAAAAGACATCAATTTGGCAGCTTCTTTGAATAGTCCCTTGGTCCAAAGATGGTAGAGCCAATCCTCACATTTGTACTGCCCATTTCAATCTGCAAAAACCCAGAAAGTGACCATTCATCAATGGTGGAATCTGCATATATCAATTATTTTTCCAATCGGACAATTTCATATATGGATGTTTCAACCTCTAGAAGTCGGACTACTTTAGCTTATTTAATCGTATACAAAATGTATTACTTGACAACAAAAAGGATGATAGCAAACTTTCTAGCTTTTCTAAAGAGATTGCCATCAATCTTGAGTCTCGATGAAAGTTTCAGAAGAGTCAATTTTGCCACCATAAAAACCTCCATCTCGAACCAGTTTCTATGTTCCATGGAAGGATTTTCAGTAACCATGGAATGAGTGATAATGGCTTTTGTCAACAAACTTACGGAAAAACATATTTTTACAAATTTCATAACCAAGTGAAAGAATTTAATTTTCAAAACAGAAGAAAGTTTTTTCGGCCTGATCTTATCATTGTCAAAGGTTGTTCAGTCTGATCTTAACGTTGTCCTTACTGCTTTCTCGAAATCACCAGACATGCCCATTGATAGCTCACACTGATCCTCAGCCATTCCAAGTGCCTTGCAAACCTCAACTCTACAGTTTGATAGAGTCTGTTCATCACAAGATATGACATAATGCCCAAGAATGTTATCTGACAACGAAATATACAAAAAAAAGGAATAGAAGAAAGCAAAATCCTCGTTCGGAAGTGCCAAAGTAGCCAACAACAGAAGGATATAAAGATATTCGGACTAATACATGCTAGTAAAAGAATCATTTATTAGTCTATGGCATTTGATGACACCACTTGGGTATGTACTATTTGATAAACTAAATATCATTATTTACTTAGAGAAACCCTAGCATCCTCCTTTTTAATTGCTACAGAATCCATTACCCTGAAGTTCTCTGGCGTCGATGTGTAGTCCGGCATCCCTATCGTCATTAAGCCAGAAAACTCCAAATGTGGGCAGTGCAATTTAACATGTTCAGCAAGCTGAACACAACCCGATGGATCTACCCCTGATTTTGCTGAAACAACATCAAGGCAATCAACTGATCAGTCTAACAAATTTTAGAAAGGTCAACATACAGAAAAAATAAGCATAGTGCCCCAAATTCATGTTTGCAGGAAGTCCGACGTTCATAATCCTAACAGTTCAATACATGATCGCCTCCACAAGCAGCTGGATACCTGATTTCAGCTATTCATAATCCAGAAAGGTTAACCGTCATGGTCAAACATATAGGGAATTAGATGAGGGGAAAACCGCTTTAAAGTTAAAAATGACATGCTTTTAAGGGTCAAATACAATGAATTGAAGATACGGATGCAAAGCTAGAGGGACTCACATGCTTCCCCGCTCGTATTTACTTGTACAAGAACCTTCAAAGGGTTTCTCCGAAGGCTTGAAACTGCACGATCAAGATGGTTTGCAATCTGTGAATTACAAATAAAAAGTAAGACATTGGTTTTTTACTAAATGAAGGTAATTTGACATGTCTCATAGGTAAAAAAACACAAGATGTTCTATTTGTTCAAAACTCAGCATTGCCAAGAGCCAATACCAACCTTTCCCTTATATATACAAAAATTTAAGAAATAAGTTCATACCTCACATAATAAGAAAAGATACTGGGGCCAAGTCTTTACCTTCTCATTATCCACACCCTCAAAAAAGGCCAGATTTGGCACTCCACCTGCATTTAAGGGAACAACAAAATTACGGGAAAAAAAAAATGCAGAACTGACTATAATCTTTAGAACAAGAGATAATACTAATACGAGCTCCATCGAAAAATTAACTAGCAAGGGTAGTCCTTTTAAGTTATGATGATACACAAGGCACGTCCAACTTCCATACGAAAGAAGGCTCTCTCTCTCTCTCTCTCTCTCTCTCTCTCTCTCTCTCTCTCAAATCTGTAAATAAATCTCACATATACATACATAAATAACCAAAACCATTTCGCACTTTGCAGTGCCATGTTTTTCACAACATGTGCACCAATAATCTGTCAAACTACATAAAAAGAAGAAGAAGAAGAAGAAGACAGGAGATCTCTGCTTGCTATTTCAATGCAACAGCTCAATTCCACTCTTACACTAATAAACTCACCCTTAACGAGGAAAAAAAAATCCAACAATGGTGGGTGTATCTAAATAACATTTCGAATAATAAAACATAAGATCCGAAACAACAGGTGCCTACATGCACTAGTTAAGATTTACTTAATTATCATTTTATTAGAGATTATTAAATTTAATAAATTAATTTTACCAAATTCAAGAAAAAGTAGTGCATTAATTACACTTTTCTTTTTCTATAAATATTATCTTAAACCATGCTAACATTTTCCTAAAACATAAATAAAATTAGGCATGATTATAGATACTTTGCTGTTTTTGGAGCAGAACATAAAGCAATCAAAGCTTTATAACTAAAAAATTTATAAATAAACCCTAGCCATGATATGTTTTGCATTGTCAAAGTAAGTAGAAACTTCAAGAAAAGAATCTCAGGTTTATATGTGTGTGTGTGTGTGTATTTCATTTAACTACTTGCAGAAATAGCTTCAGTTAAACACAATATGAACAAATTACTTAAAGATTGAAATTTACCCTCAAAATTTCAAGACATAAACTTCAATTTACATTTTTATTTTATATTTAAAAAAATTACATTAAATCATCAAAAAAAAAAAAGTTTGCAAAACTAATTACGTTTATTCTGAATAAAGAAAATTAATTTTAAAAAAATTGGAAAATTTACCATACCGAGAAGCGTTTTAACCTTATTACTCTGTAAATGTCCAATAAAATGCCACTCGATATCTGCAGGCAGCTGCCAAAATAATAAAATTAATTGATTAATAAATAAAAATTAAAAAAGAAATTTAGGACGGAAATAAACATTTTGAATTTTCTTTTTTCCTCAGAAAAATACCTGAGGGGCTTTTTGAACAAATTCTTGGACATAATTTTCGCCGAAACAGCGATGACCAGCGTCGTAAACTTGGCGGATAAGTGACACAGGTTTTGTCTTCGAAACGGCCACGACCCGTACCCGTTCGGGTTGGGCCCCCGCGCGTAACGCTGCCTGTCGGACTCGGAGTAGAACCGACCGGAGGGCCGTCACAGCCACCCCCTCGACGGCTGGAGCCGCCATTTTTCTGGTTTTTTCTTTTAAAAAACTTTTTTAATTTAGTTATTACTATTTTTAAGTGCTTTTCATAGGCCCAAATTGAGAAAAATACAAGTGACTATTTTATTTTTTTTATTGGTTTTTTATATGGACAAGGAAATTTAGGGATTTAATTAATTTATTGTTATTTTCTATGTCTATATGAATAAAGAGTTCAGGAAAAAAATAATAAAAATATTTATAATTATAATATATTATACTAAAAAATCAAAAGAAAGAAAAACAAAATTACAAAAACTTGGAATTAAAATAAAAGATTTTATCTGTATAGCAAATTAGATTTCATATATTTTTATCACATAATTAATTATTTTGAGGAAGATATAGATAAATTTAAGTGACAAAGAAATGAAATAAAATAAGAACACTAACATTTATATTTTAAAAAATTATTTCATTTATCGATAATAAAATTAAATGATTTTTACGTTCAAAATTAAGAAAAAAATATATATTTTATTTGAACGTGATTAAGATACTATCATATATATATATATATATATCTTTCTTTTAAATTAATTTTTTAATATATTTTAATAGGACATAAAGTCAGTCAGAAGTTTAACAAATGTCTTACGTTTATATTTATTTTTTATTATATTTAAGGATATATATAACATTTTGGTAATCCTATTTCTGAAATCTAAAACCTACCTTAATAATTATAAAATATTTTTAAATTTTTTAATTTATTTGTAAAATTAAAAAAAAAAAATTCATGGTCCAACTTTAGTGTAACAAATAATTTTACCACTGTAAACCTCAATAACAAAAGCACAAGATTTGACAAAGTTTGTTGGATTGAAACTTGAAAGAATCATAGGATCTTCTTTCAGTGTAACAAAACAAAAAATTCAAGGGATTCATATAAATTGATATAATCGACTATTTTTCAAGTCAATGGACAAATAATAACTAGGAACAGAAATGAAAATGAAAATGAAAATGAAAAAACAAACAGAAAGATTGACAATATAGTACTAATTATATGATATCAAATTCTTCAAATAAAAATGAAAATCACTGGATTCTATCTGGAATTGGGTTTTTTGGGCTGCCTTGATCTGTTCCTGGTGCCTGCTCAGGCTGCTTCTCCTTCATCTCCTTCTCTGAATGACCGGCAGTGCCATTGCTTGTCTTTTCCTTATATTTTTGGGAGAAGAATTTAGACCAAGTGTAAATCTCAAGAGCCAAAACCACCACAGCCAAGAGCACTAAGATCCCATTGTAAGCCCATTTCCAGATTTGATTATCGGGGTTTAATATCTTAATCCCTTTGTATATGTTCACCGGGATCATAACAAGCAATGAATATCCAAGAAAATGGTGATAAACATTCCAATGCTTCCTATATTCATCTTCTTCCGTCGGCTTCAATCGAAAGGCTAACATCTGCAGCAAGAAAATTTTGGGAAAAGAAAAAAAAAAGCAATGAAATACTTTCAAGATTTTTGCATTTGATGAAATTAAAAAAAAAGAGGGGGTTACTTGCAAGGTTGTGAATCCGAAAATGCAGATGCCAAGAACCCGGTGTTGATGGAAAGTGTAGTATTTTGATTCATGTCCGAGCAATAGTCCAAGTCCCCAACCAATGCTTCCAAGGGTGTAACCAAGAAATTGGCAACAATAATGAAATACAAACCACCATGGGTGTAGCTTATCTGGATACTGTTTGAAATACCTTGCAATAATAACTCCAATTGGCAACACTGTTCCCCACCCCATGATGTTCAGAATCCCATGTGTCTATTAAAGGGGCAAAAGAAAATAAATCAATCAATCAATCAATCAAAGTTTGCTTCAAAGTTTCAAATCCCAATGGCTTAGAAGGTTGCAGATGAAGCAACTAGTAGTTTCCGATTCAGATTGCCTTCAGGGGAAGTTTTGATCTTTGTGTTAGTAACAAACAATGTTAATCGGAATCAAGTTTTAATGTTAGATATAGATATATTTAATTTTTTTTAAAATTTTTTTATATGATAGACATTTCTTTGTATTTATGTTTGAACATGTATTAAACACGAATATCGATAAGTATTTCAAAAAAAATGAAGAGTTTTCAACATTGGAAGTCTTCTAACCTTTCTTAGATGTTGCCACCGACCTCCAACACTCTCACAGTGGCCGGTCTCCAAGTCCAAAACCTCTTTGCTATCGAAATTCTGGAGACTTGTCCAATGCATCTTAGGCTCCAACCCTTCTGCAAAATATCCGACTTGCCAAAGATGATTCAAGCTCAAAATGTTGTAATTTGGAGGAAGAATCAGTGTGGCAGACACTGTAAAGTATCCGACCTCGACGTGGTGATCTGCTTTCATATTTTGAACCTTCAGATCTATATCCGAAGGCTTGAGTTTACAATGCAGCTTGATATCTCCAGTGATATTGTAGGTGTTAACAATTGGGGTAGTTTGATTTGGCATCTTAATGGCAATAATGGCTCTCGTACCAACCATCTGCGGCAGATCCGGGTTCACCCCCCATGCCAGCCATCCCATATCAGCAATCAACTTCGTGCCAATAAGAACGTTGATCCGCGTCTGGTTGTGACTAGTCGTGTCGTAGTTCCAAGCAAATTGAGCTCCTAAAGTTGATAATTTCTTGCATCTGGTGACATTTCCTCCCTTACTCATATTTACATAGGCATCAATTCCTAAGAACTCGTCGCTACAAGGAAGGGATTTAAAACCAGAAGCATCATAGGCAGCAAGAAAGAAGAACAAGGCCAATATGAAAATTGAATGCAAACCAGAAGATGGCATGGTTTGTTTGGAGATATGGGTGAAATCTAGCTGATAATAACCCTTTCCTATTGTTAAGCTACATATGCATATGAATCGGCTAGTTAAAAGATCATCAACTCGATATATCCCATTGTTCCTCCTTTTTGATTGCTTCAGTAAACTAAAGTATAGAATCTTAATGACTTTGAAGGATTACTTTATCTTTCACTGCTGAAGCTAATAGAAAATAATAAGCCAAAAAAAAAATTAATGGGTTTACACATAAATATAAGTATAGAAGAAAGGTCCACAATGAAAAGGACTAGAGTGGTAACACATGGCACCAATAAGCAACAAGGGACAAGCGATTGTAAAGACTTGAACTCAAAAGTTTTGATACTATGCTAAAATACATGACTTACTGGTTATTCCAAAAGTTTAAACTAAGAGAAAGCGAGGTAACTATTATGCTAAACGTAAGTTTATAACAAGTTATGGAGCTGACCGAATGTTTGCTCCTCAGTTAGGCTATTGGATTGACAGGGAATAAGCACAAAAAGGGATGAAGTGGCTTTTTTTTCCTTTTTTTAAATCAGTATTGAGAGTAACTCGTGTTTCATGTCTTAACTTTCCGTATGCTTTGCCCTTAAACTAAGAAATACCTTAACCCTTCGCTTTAATTACACATAGGAAAGACAAAGAATCTGTTAGCCTTCAGTCTCTTTTTTACCCTTCTATGTTTATATCCTTTTCCGTATTCCGAAAGCTTAAGGCCATGAATGGGTGATGTTTAGCTTGCTCGCCTTTCCTTCTTTTACTTCCAATTTTAGGCCAAATTGTTCTTCAAAATTGATATAAACTGCCATTCATTCACCACTTTTTTGTTTCTTTTTTGCTAAGGTCAGTGTGAACATTAGGTAAGGTACACGTAGCTTTAAGAATGCATCTTAACACCTAAATATGCCACAATCAACAATATCGTATGGGCACGAACGTGTACGCGAGTTCTGACACTAGTCTAGATCTATTTAAATGACATGTAGCTTGTTTGGCTCAACAAGTTAATTCATATTGATTCGAGACTTAACATGATATTTAATGAGTTGGGTTGACTCAATCCAACTTAAATCATTATTCAAGTAATAAAAAAATTTTATTTAAATTTAATTATAAAAATATAAAATAGTATTTTAATATTTTTAAATAATAAAAGGACCTACTGGCAAAATAAAACTTGTAAAAAAAAATTAAACAAAATTCAAACCATAACTTGATCCAATCATGAACACAAATTAATGCAAGCTCTCAAAAATTTTTCAACTGATTCAAGAATTGTTAGACTACTTCCCATGAGACCCTCCACGTAATATATATGAAACAAATGACCTGAAGACAAATGGATTGTGATATCCTTTTAAGAAAGTTCGTAAAAAATTACTTAAATTTAGATGACAATGGAGCTGGAAGCAAAGTATTTTGTTGTATTTGTACTGCTTTTAAAATATCTCTTTTTATCCCGCACTAATGCATTTGAATGTTGAAATATAAATATTACCCCGGTTTTATAAATATTTATTACATCCATAAACACTCCACTATTCCTTCCTATTTTCATTAACTTCTTAATTTTTTAAAATAATAACATTATTATTTAATTATAAGCATTTTTAGACTTGTTCATATATCGGGTAGTTTGTTCAGCATAATAGATAAACTGGCATTAGGCTAGACTTATTTAAGAATTTTTGTAATTTAAGTCGACTTGGCTTAAATTATTGTTTATATAATAAAAAATTATTTTTTATTTAAATTTAATTATAAATATTAAAATTAATATAAAAATTTTTAAATTTTTTATTTTATTTTAAATAATAATTTGAGCCATGAACACCTCTAGAAACCATCCATTAAAATAGATGATAAGTAAAAAATTTATTTAACTTGCTTAAAGCAAAGATCAATTACTACAAATTTCCATTTTATCTATATAATATATATAATGATATAGTGTGTGTATATATATATATATGTAAAGATAAAATGATAAATTTATAACCAGGACTAAGCATGCATTTAATAGAATCGTTCTCGCCCCATTTTTTTTAAAAAAAAATCCACCAATTCGAGATGAATGTGTGCAAAATTTATGAAACAGATTGGATTTCGTCATTCCTTAGCAACATGAGGTAATTCAAAGATATTCTGCTTAAAATTTCTCTTTATAACATTACATTAATTAGATGAACACTCGTTGTGTAAACTATAAAGAAAAATAATTAACTTCATATATATTATAATCTTCATGAACCACCTCAAATGTGGTTTTTTTTTTTATTATTATTATTGTGTATATGAATAAATATAAATCACGAACCTTAGACGAAACTCTTGATTTCGGCCATGCTAATCGATTTTATAGCTATCTTAAATTGTTGATTAAATCATGCGTAGTTACACATTCCATAAACGCAATATTCGCCAGGGTTGCACCGGTGATTGCAAGCCCCGCAATGCCTTTTGTCGAAAGAAACGTTGACGCACTCCCCTCGGCAGCAAACCTCCGTGAACTTGCACTTCTTCTTGCATGCGCCGCAGTTGTTGTCGTCCGTCGCCAAATCCACGCATTTGTTGTTGCAGCAACTTGGGTTGTTTCCACCTTGAAGGTAGCAAACCTGTTCGTCTTTCCGGCAATTGTCGGCCGCTCGAGGGTTCTTAGCCACTTCCTTGAGGAAACGACTTACTACCCTGTTGGATGCCATTGGCAAGGGTTGACGATCAGCATGTGGGAATGCGGTTGAAGAATCGATGAGATTGATCGAAGGGAGATTCTCTTCCGCGAAAGCAATGCTCTTCGTTGCCAAGACCATTGTTATGGCAAAGGTTAGAGCTATGGTGACAATAATTTTGGTAAGTTCCATTTCCTTTTAGGGTGTTTGAGTCTTTGATTCTTGAATTTTTCTTTTTCTTTTTCAAGCGGAGGAAATGGAGAAGTTGGAGGCTTGGATTATAGGGAGTTGGCTAGCTAGCTAGGGAGACTTTTTGGTGAAGGAAATGGAGGAACGGGTCCTTGGGTTTATAAGGGCAATAAAGGGAGGAGTTGACGTCGAGACTAAAATTCAATCCATTCATTCAACTGTCATTAAGTGCTAATATGGATTTAAAATTTAAATCTCATCATCTGTAATATTTTATTATATTTTTATATTATAATTTTTTTTAACAAGAGAAAATAATTTGAAGTTTAACTTAAACAATTCATATAATTATTGTTAAAAAATAATAATCAATAGATTTAAAATTCAAATTCTAATAACTACAATCATTTTTTTCTTCAAATTACGATCTCATTTATAAAAAAAATAAATGAGAAAAGAGGTCAAAGGTGGAGGGGGGGCTCTTAGGGATACGATGCAAGGAGTGTGGTGGAATTCTAGATCTTAATTAATTGGTTAATTAATTAATGTTATTGAAAGAAACTAGGAAAATAAATTAGAAAACCTAGGGTTTATTAGTTCTAAAGCAAGTCGAATTATCGTTGCATTCATCACAAGTTAGGTTCATAAATGTTATTTGCTTTTCGTTTAAATATCATCAGCCTTTTTGCCTTTGGGCAATTAAACTTGAAGTGGTTTTAAACTTTTGTTTGATTCTTTTTAAGGATCCAATTCGCCAATATTAACAGGCGTAGGTTAAAGAATTTTTAGTTATTATTTTAATAAAAAAATTTTACATTTAATATATTATTTTTACTAAATTCAAAAAATAATATGCTAATTTTTTTTTTTCAAAAACTATCAATTTTAATCTTTGGGTTAGATTTTTTTTTCAAAAAATATTACTTTACCATTTTTTTTTTAAAAAAAATTTAAGTGATTTAAACTTTAAACTTCTATGAATTTTATAATTAAAATAATTAATTTGTTGTTGAAAAATTAAGCTTGAAGCATATGCTAGTGCTATTATCACATGGTATCTTAGAAAGTCAAAGGGGGGCAATCCTCACCATTTCTTGAACCATTAATGAACCAGAAAAGGTGCCCTCCTCACATGGCTGACCTGAGGAAATTTAGCCATGCTGTTAGGGGAAGCAAAGTTGAAGTTTGCCCAAAAAAATTATGAGGACGGTCCAAATATAAGTTATTCATATTTATATTTATATTTATATTTAAATATGTGTAAAATATATAAATAAGATATGAAAAATTTTAACAAAAAATTCAAATAATATGTAGGCTCAATTTTAAAGCTCAAACAAAGCCTAAACTATCTGCTACTAAACGTGTTTTGGGGAAATAAAGCTTAAAGCTCACAGGATTGTAGAGTACAATCGATCTTGTAAAATTTTTAATCTGAAAAAAAAAAAAATGTGAGTTAGCTAGCAATTAAGAATCTGTGATAGGTCGGTGTTTATTGTGTAACAAGTAATTAAAATTATATTATAAGAGATATCAAATTGGAGAGTGCCAAAATGACGTCATATTAAAAAGTAAATTAAAAATATTTGTTTTCTTGCAAATTACAAGTATATATTAATTATCAACCAAAAAAAAAACTCTTAAAATTATGAAGTAATATGTACTTGTTTTGTCCATTGAATCATGTGGGGTCACGGCCCAAAAGTTGTAAAATTTTTTTCACCGATAGAGTTGGATTGGCTTAAAATTTTATTTTATTATATTATTAAAATATTTTATTTATAAATTTTATAATTAAATTTAAATAAAAATATTATTTTATTTTTAATTAATAATTCGAGTCAACTCGATCTAAAATTCACAAAAACTTTATCTAAAACTCAATCCGTATTTAACTAGCTCGGCGTTTTAAGTATCTTAATATAATAATTTGTATTTCTTACGTTTGTGTTTAATACGTTAGCTTTGTAATTTTGTAATTTTTATTAGTATCAGTAAGTTTATTTTTTTTTCTTATGTTCAGGGTGTTGATCTCTTTCATTTTTTTTTTTTAGAAATCATTTTACAAATAATCCCCTCATTCAAATTCTCGTAAATTATATCCTCAAATTAGTATACAGCTAATGTGTTTTAAAGATGAAATATTTATACGTATATATAGAGGTCTACATATTAGTATTTATACGTATGAATTCTTGAATAAATATGCTTCATTTAGATTTAGCAATTTTCAATATAATAAATAATTATATGATACAAAATAAATAATTAAAAATATATAAATCATGATATAATATAAAAAATAATATAAATACATAGTGTATATCTATATCAAGATGTAAAATAAAATGGATTATAACATGGTTTACAATATATATATATATGTATAGAACTCAAAAGGTAATGATTTGGTCGTAACATAACTTGTTATATTTTAATAATAATAATATTGAAAAGCTATTTAAAAACTGGTAAAGCCATTTTCGAACAAAAAAAATAAAAGCTCGAAAAGAAGAGCAAAAGTTGAAATTTTTTTTAAAAATTTGGAGACTTGAAAGGGCCATAAAAGTCCATTACAAGGGGAAAAAAAAAAAAGGACTAAGGCCTTAATTATCCCCAAAAAATAAAGGACTAAGGCCCAAAGTCCAGGCGTAATGAAACGCCCAATGCTTGTGTTTACAAATGATCCCTTCTTTTTTTACGAAATGAATATTAAATGATGCAGCTGCAGTGAACAATGAGGTTTTCATATGGAATGCTTCTTTGAAAACAAAATCCGATCAGAGCTCAAAAAAATATTAAAATTTAATAAAGTTTAAATTAAAAATGATTTGATTTAAATTTATTCGATTATAATTTATAAAAAGTATTTGCATATGTAGGTTTTAGTTTTATTTTTATCAATAAAATTTCTTAAAAATATGTATATACCAAGTAAATTATTAAATATATTAAAATTTTAAATA
>JAQSVH010000010.1:28082678-28099557 GCA_029448705.1 Adansonia digitata | reverse complement strand
AAAAAAAACACTTGAGACGATTGATAAAAATTTCAAGCCACTTTTATATTATCTTAAATTAAGGGATCAAAATTAAATTAATCTTTGGTTAAAAAATTTTATGAATAATTTAAGTTATTTAGATTCGAGAATAAATATCAAATATAAACATATATAATATAAGTATATTTAAAACTCATAAAAAATTATGATATATTTAAAAATTATACTTTTATATTTATATCTAAACATATTTTAAATAAAATATTAAATATTAATATTTTAAAAAATAAAAAATTTGAATCACATGCGACAACATGAACTCCTTATAATGTAAACGAGGGCGTAATAATTAATTAATTATTTTTATACATTTTATTTGAATAAGAGAATTATTATGTGTTGATTTTGATTTATTCAATTTATCTAATTTGCTCTTCTCCTTTCTCTTATTTATTATTTCCTTCTTAAAATGAAGAAATCCAAATCTTAATCATTTTTTTAAATATATTATTTTTAAAAAAAAATACTGTAACATATAAATTTTACCATTATTTTTGAAAAAAATTTATACCTTTATTATTAGACCGGACAAAACTAAATATAATATATGTACATTATATAAAAAATAAAATATAACATATGATATGATATAATAAAATATAAAAAATTAATATATAGGATATAAAATTATAAATAAATGAGTAATTATATATACATATATAAATATAAAATAAAATAAATATTTATCCATTACTCAAATTAAAGAACTAGACCGTTGAATCTCTCGCTTGCAGCAACTCCGAGGCTCCGCTAAAAGGGATAAAAAGTTCCCCGCCTCTCAGAAGCTATCAAATTTAAGCGCCAAAAATGGATGAAGAAATGGACGAAACGGAAGCCGTTCCTCAGGTCGACTTAATTGCCAAGCTTACGTTTCTTTGATTTGTCTTTTCTGTAAGACCTGTTTGGTTGCTGAGAAAATCAGAGGAAAAGAAAAACAAAAACAAAAAAGCAAGAGAACGTGAGAATGATTAACTCGCTTGTTCTTTTTCCCTTGGTTATCAAAAGGAAAAAAAAAAAAAGAAAAAAACCGAAACGCTCTACATCCAAGTGTTAACTCTCTTTTTGCCTATCTAGAAAATAAGGAGAACAGAAGACCTTGCTTTTTTGTAGTATATTTTTTATGTTTGTTTTCTGGTTTTGGTTTTCATTGTTTTTATTTCTGCACTTTTTACTCCATTTTCACATCATCCAAACAAAGTTGAATCAGATGTTTATTCCAAACGGCTTTGCAACACCTCGATCTTCAATTATTCGTTGATTGATTTGCTAAATTAAAATTCCTAAGATGCAAATCATGCAACCGCATTTCTTTTAATATACAATTTGAAAAGCTTGTGCTCGTGTAAATTTCCTTCTATATTTAATTACTGAAATTTATTTGATCAGGGATAGCGTTAGCTTTTTAAGTTTATTTTGATCAAAAGAAAATTTCGTTTTGTGTAAATAAATAATTATTGCTGTAATTAGTAAAAACTCTTTGCTGTTATGATCATTATTTTTTTGCTAATGTATCTGTTTGGATGGATCTAAATGCAGGCATACATGGCTTGTATTCACCACGGGCATCGGTGAGCTTCATCTTTGATTTCTATTTATTTTCCATTTCCTTATTACGCCTTTAAAATGTAGAAAAAAAGGGGAATATTTTAACAAGTACTCAAAAGCAAGTGTAAACAAGAAAGATAATAAGAAAGTAGCAGATTTCGTTAAAGCTGCTGATTTATGTCTGGAACCTGGATGAATGGGTGATTTTTTTTTTTTTTTTTCAAATTCTGCTGTCCAGAATTGGAATTTCCTACTACGATTCCAGCATTCGTCAGCTTAATGTACTAGAAGTTTGGGATGATGGTAGCTCAGACTTTCCACTGATTGAACTTGGTATGAGTTTCATGTCATGTCAATGCAAGCAACTGGTTTTTGAAAAAGGTTTAAATTATTTAGTACTGTCATCGCTTGTCTTCATTTCTTCCGTTTGCTATGGCTTTAAATTTCTCCTTCTCTTTTAATCAGTTCTAATTGATTGTTATCTTATTTCTTTGTTTTTCTCAATTTCAGTGAAATATCAAGCCAATCCAGTGATTATATACACAAGCACTAAAACTGAAGAATCCTTTCTGTCAGCTTTACAACGACGTGGTAAGCTCTCTTTGTTTGGTTGTAATATAAATGATCTTATCAGCTTGTGAACCTTATTTACTATCTGAAGTGATGCAGATGGAATGATAGAGGCTCCCACAGTGAAACTTGTTAAAAGTTCATTATTCACTTACGAACAAGCATGGCACAGGTATCAAATAGTAAATTATATTTGGCATCCGTTAATTTCTACAAGATTATTTAGATATAATTGAAGTGATAGGATGACTAAATTTCTAAAATGTAGCATTTAATTTTGGGTTCTTGTTTGTGTCAATGGCATTTGGCAATCACAAAATAGAACCACCCAACCCCAGCCCTTTACAGCAGCAACGAAAGCCCAATATTCTTTTAATCAATTTCCCTATGATTATCATTCTTTGGAGGCTTGACTGAAAATCTCCTTCATAATTCTTCATATGAAGCATGTTCAGATATCAAAACTTAGGGGAGATGTGGTAAATGGTTCGTATCCAATATTTGGAAGAAGTCAGATACTAATATACAAGTACATGCTTCATTTATGCTGCTGATATGGACTTGATTGGAAGAATTTATATTCACTCACCACATTAGTTCTTATTGTGAACTTGTGCACATGGGACTAAATGTAGTACCCTACTTAATCATTTTATACAGTAGACTTAACTCACCTTAGTTTGCTGTCCTGATACATCTATCTATTGTCCATAGCTAGAACGATGTTCTTTGATTCCTGCTTTATTCATTAATATTTCCTCTCACCTTTTCTTTTCTGGTTTCTTATTTGGCTTTTATAGGTTGATATACCTTCGCGTAACGGGAATGGATGATGGGTTAAACATCAAGGAGAGAATTTGCTTTGTAAGTCATCAAAATATGATTTTTTTTTTTTTCCCTTTTGCATGTGATTATTTACGCCACTTGTCTTTTATAACTTAATCGCCTAATTAGGGTACTCCATTACCTGCCATGTCTAATAAAAATTTCATTTGCATTAAGATAACATCATTTCGTTAAGTAATGGTTTATTGCTTTTTTATGTAATCTGTAAATATTTTTATTACATGATCATGTGCAAGTTTCAAGTTTGCTATGGAACCTATTGAAAATTACTACTTAAATCACTAAATAGTATATTAATGTAAAAGGTTTTTATCTAAACGTTATGAGAAAAAGTGCAATATTCTGCTCAGTGTAGCTTCCTGGTTCAGTCTTTGGAGTAATGAGTTGTGTCTTGACACCATCCCGACTTTAAGAAACTAAATGCAAAAAGTGTTATATATATATATATATATATATTCTTCGGGCATGTTTGATCCTTCTCTTTTGCTAGTTGGCAATCCCAGTGCCTTTTTCTAATTACAATAAGAACATTCTATTGAGCATAATATCAGTTCTGCTCATATATACACGTTCTTTTGCCTTTTCAACTGTTGCAGCTAAGTTCTATGATGGACATGGGAAGTGATATCCAAGTTCGTGTAAGTGGAGGCCTTCTTGCTATATTAGAGAATGAACGACTTGTGGATACCCTTGAGCAAAAGGAGTGTGGGACTGCGTCAATTACAATCGATTCGGTTGCTGAAATTTCATTGTATCATTTTTAATGTGAATTCAAAATGCTTACAGGATCTGTTCTGCTTTTCTGTTTTTTCAACTCAAATTTTACCTTCTATTTTGCAAAAGAACAATAAATTCAGAAAATAAAACTTAATATGCATTGCATTCCTTGACATCTGAAAAATAGGGACAAGTTTCTTAAGCTTGATGCTGCAGCACACGAGGCATTACAGATCTTTCAAGTAGATAAACATCCAAGTCATATGGGAATTGGTAGAGCAAAAGAAGGGTAATTGATTCTATTGTACAGCAAATGTGATTTCTTGCTAGGTATATTTTAGATGTTTTAACTTGAACATATCTCTAATAGTTTCTTAATTTCTAGGTTCTCTGTGTTTGGAATCATGAACAAGGTTTGTAAAGGGACTTTTGATTTCCTATTATGGTATCTTTTCTCACATTGGAATAATTGATTTTCTCTTTAACTCAGTGTGTAACGCCAATGGGGAGACGTCTTTTGAGGTACTCGATCAAACTCGAGAAATCTGTTATGTTACTGCTTATATTTTATCTAATCCAAACACTTGGACAACTGGTTTTCTTTGCTTTAGAAACTGGTTTCTCAGGCCCATACTCGACTTGGAAAACTTGAACAGTCGTCTCGATGCTGTATCCTTTTAATTCTTTAATCATATTCAGCAAGTACTTGCTTTACCTGAATCAAAATTCAGTATGATGGCATCTCAAACACATACTACAACAACCAGCACTGTTGTAAGGATAAGTCCTAGATTTGGTTTTTCAGCTAAGTTCTTAATCTGCTATTATCAAAACTCATAGCCTTTAACGGGATTAAGATATCATTCTTTGTTTCTTCCGAAGAACTGATGATCTCTCTATGTGAAACTCTGAAGGCTGTGAAGGATGTCCCTCACATATTAAAGGTATGACCGTTGCAGTTAAATGTTTCCTTCTGAAACGTTCCTGGTTCCTGCCACCTTGTGGGATTTTCTATATAAAATAATAATTTCCAGTTTTATGGTTCACTTGCTTATGATGCATCAAGTTCAATTTTATTATCGAAGTGTTTCGTATTTTTGCTTTGCTAAATTGAAATGTGTTTAGATGCTAACTCAACCAATTTATTTCTCAAATGGATTCATTTCTTTTCTCGTGGAAGAAATTCAACTCGCCAAGCTCTATGTGTACAAGCGGTGACTGGATGGCTTTTCTGAAGGTATTGCATATTGACATTACCCAAGCTATCATTCCATCCTCTCTCTTGTCAATTGATATATGTCAAGTTATAAATCTGATATTGGTAAGATGATCTTCTACATATAACATCAATACGAGAGGACCATATTAATGATTTCAGTTGAATCTGAGTTTCTTGTTTCTTTGAGCTACATACAACATTTGAGTATGAGAAAAATAACAGTATGCAGAAATGTGAAGCAAATTGTTCTCAATTTCAACAGTCATTTAGATAGTGGTTTAATTTTGTGCTAAAAGAATCAGTCTTACAAAAAGCATTGAGATTTACGTAGCATATTGTTCTTCGTTATCTTTCAGAGCGTCTGTTCGCTCTTGCATGTGAACAAGATATTTGAAGTAGGTATTTCTGAAAATCTTCGAGAGCATATGAAGTGCTTGAATGTGGACATTGTTGCTAAGGTATCAAACTTGTTATTTGTGTCCTCTTTCTGTGAGGTTAGATGTGAAGTTTTTATCTTTAGCATTGTCTCTTGCGTGATCCTTTCTTCAGGCTAATTCCTGCATCACGGCAGATCTGGCATATGTCTATGAATTGGTTAGTCCTTTTCAGTTCGTAATATTGCTTTGCTAGAATGGTAGTTATTATTGCTGCTTCGTACAGACATATCAAACATTAATCTTTTAAGAGGGTAGGCAAGGAGGTGCTTGAAATTTGACAATATAATAAAGAAATAGGGAATCAATAGCCAATTATGCTACTTTGTTTTTCTTCTTGTTTCTCTTATTTTGGTTCATGTAGTTTTGGTTCTAATTTTGTTTCAGTGACCATTAGATAGGCAGAATATAGTGATTAGAAGAACGTTGAGTTTCCTTGCAGTTAACCTTGTAAATTGCTTCTTTAAATTGACTAATTCTGTGTGTTACTTATAGGTCATCGGTGTTATTGATGTAAACAGAAGTAAAGAGAAGGGCTATGAGACCCTAGTGAAAGAGGGTTTCTGTGATGAGGTTAGACATTAGTTCTCATTTTTCTGTGGTGAGGATAGCATTTTTTTTTTCTGGGAAAGTTTGTGCACCTCTTACTGAAAACTTTTCAGTCATCCTTAGTGTTATTTCCATCTGTGCACAGTTGGATGAGCTAAGACAAATATATGAGGAATTGCCAGAATTTCTAGAAGAGGTGCTTATTAGAGTATAAAGCATTTATATGATGAATTCAAAGTACCATTTGAGCTTTTCTGCAACTATATTGACTTTAATTAATATCCTCACAGGTTTCATCATTGGAGCTCGAGCAACTTCCTCATTTGTGCAAAGAGAAGTTTGCTCCTTGTATTGTTTATATACATCAAATAGGTTGGTCTGTGCCAAATCTGCATATTCATGTGTCAAAGTATTTCCTGTGGTATTAAACATATGCTTTCTCTACAGGAAGTACGTTATAATTAACATTTAGTATGATAATGTATTAGAGCTTAGAGTAGAAGACATTTGTTTCATTATGCCTTCTTTCATTGTTTGTCTGTTGTAGGATACTTGATGTGTTTTTTTGAAGAGCAACCCGATGAAATCACACAACAGAAAATTGAAGATTTTGTATTTGCAGTAAGTTTATGCATGCATCATATAGCTTGCCAAATTCGTAATTGTCTAACATTAGATTTCCAAGGCAAAGTAAGTTGGTATCTGCATTAGATTTAAATGGATGTCAATGTTATCCCCTTGTATATCACCTCTAATTGGAGAATATACTATGAAAACTTAGTTCTCCGATGCTGATGGGGAAACGAAGAGATTCTTTTATCGTACACCAAAGACGCGAGAGTTGGATAACCTTCTTGGAGATATTTATCATAAAGTTCTAGGTACGGTTTATAACTTACTTCTAAGTAGTTAATGCCTGTCGTGTTATATAATTACAAGTTTCATCTTGTAACCCATCTCAAGACGCTACATTCTAGCCCATGCTGCTGTCAGCAAGTGAAAGATCGCTTAATTCCATAGCGCTTGTTAAGTAACAGGGTAACATATTGTTTAGTGATTTTTTTTATTTTTTTTTGTAAAATTACCTATTTCTTGAATTCATTAATGAAGATATGGAGAGGGCTATTATCAGAGACTTGGTCTCACATGTGTTAACGTTCTCAACACATCTGCATAAGGCTGTGAACTTTGTCTCTGAACTTGATTGGTAAGAACAATGAAAAGTGCTTTTTATCTCTGTTTCACTATTTTTCTTTCCTCTATAAAATATCTTTGTATTGATATAGCTATTTTAACTAACCATAATATCTTCGTATTGGTATAGCTTTTTGTCATTGGCAATGGTCGCTCGCCAGGGCAAATATGTGAGGCCCACTTTAACCATTGAGACCTCTCTTGATATACAAAATGGAAGGTAGGAACCATCGACTTACAATTCCACAACTTTTTTTTTTAAAAAAAAATAAGACACCTTAAATGATTTTACTATTAGAATTAAGATATCTTTTTTTTTTCTTTTTTTTTTTCCCCGATAAGAATTAGCAACTTCATACTGGTCTACAGGCATGTCTTGCAGGAAATGACTGTAGACACATTTATCCCCAATGACACAAAGATTCTTGATGAAGGTGACTTGAGTTAAAAGTTCTGCTGTAGCATGTAATATCTCAGGATAATGCATCTCACCTAAAATAGCCTGTTTCAATATTTCACTAGGGATTTTTTTTCCCCAAATTGTAAGCTTCTATTATTTCAGGAAGGATTCATATCATCACTGGTCCTAATTATTCAGGGAAAAGTATCTACATAAAGCAGGTCAGTCGGTGTGCCTTGCTATAAGAAGCATCTTTGTAAAAAGCGTGTGCTTGTATGAGCACATTTACTAAGTTTTGATGGATTTATGTAATATGTACTTATTTACGTATAATTTTTCTGAAAAAAATGTTTTACTAGTTTCTATGAGATTCCTTTTGATCTCCGATATGATTTTGCTAGAAAATGTTATCAAGTTTATTTGCCCTTAAATAGTGATTGGTGAAAAATAGATGAATACATTTTGTTCCTCCCACATAACCTGATAGTACTACCCGCACTTATTTCTTTTTCTTGGCTGTCCGTACAGCACTTATTTCTTCACTGACAATTAATTCGAAATGTTAAATCCGTGATACTTTGGAAATAACTACTTTAATAGCCTACAAGGTCATCCATTTAAAAAGTTTCCCGGAATTAGTATATAATTTCTCATGTAAATTGCACTTATAAATTTATGGTTTTCCTAGGTGGCTTTAATTGTTTTCCTTTCTCATATTGGAAGTTTTGTACCTGCTGATGCTGCAACAGTCGGATTGACTGATAGGTTCTTGATGCTCTTGTTGCTAACTTTTTTCTTAAAATTGCAAATCTCTCTTAGTATTTTATGATCCAGTTGGTCACGTAAACCATGTTTCCCATTTTTACAGGATATTCTGTGCAATGGGAAGCAAGCTTATGACTGCAGAACAGTCCACATTTATGATAGATCTACATCAAGTGGGAGTGATGCTGAGGTATACTGGATTAGAATGTTTATGATATCACTATAATCTCTAGGTTCATGGAATGGCATGTTGTGATCATTCCTCTATGAAAGTTTATGTGCATAATTAACTTTGTTTGGGTTGATAAGTAAATTTCCACTTTTTAATGCATGGTGTTGATAAATTCACAGGCAGGCAACTTCACGATCTTTATGTTTGCTGGATGAATTTGGTAAAGGCACCCTGACAGAAGGTTGGTGTCTTTCTTGTAACCTTATAGCACGATATGTAATGTCTGGTTTTGCAGTATTGCAGATATATCCACTGAGTTATTTTATCATTTTGAATTCAGATGGCATTGGTCTTCTTGGTGGGACCATAAATCACTTTGTCACCTTTGATGTTCCACCAAAGGTTTGCTGATCTTTTCTTCCTCCCACCAAGTTACCAGCTTTTGTAATAATCTGATGGGTGCACTTCCGCTATTACTAATTTACTATAATCCAAGAGCAAAGATTATTACTATCTACAAATCACTGGCTGTCAGTGTAACCACTGTCCGTCTAACCTTTAGTACAAGTTTCGCTGTGATGTTGTGTACCTCTATGTTCCCTATACTCTTCATTTTCCCTAAAGTATCCATGCCAGAATACATATTTGAAGATGGATGTAAGGGTATGATCCAACAAATAATATACACTCGTGTAATTCTGAGTAACATAGTTGTATCCTCATTTGAAGTTAAGCATTAAAACTATATAGTAGCTTCCAAGTACTTAATTAAAGCATTTACAATTCTGTGTTTTTCTCACCCTGTTTAATTACTTGGCTTTAGCATTACTGCACTGTTCATGTCCAAGCTCAAGGAGGCATATTCGTAGGTTGGCTGCAGATTTAACCGAAACATGACATTTGCAGTGGTTATATAAAGTTATGAAAGGATTTAAGCAAAATTGAGTACATATTTAGTTATTGGAATTGGATGTGTATGTTCTATATTAAGTTACCAGTATATTACTTGGACTATGCGGTATTGTATTTGCAGGTTCTGGTGTGCACTCACTTGACTGAGTTATTTAATGAAAGTTGCTTGCCCAAGGTACGCATTATTGCCTAATTGCTGCACAATTAATTGGCATGTTCAGCTACAAAAAAAGAAAAAAAAAAAAAACAATAGCCTTTTACCTTATTCTTCTTAAACTTTTCCCCTTTCAAAATCATTTTCAGTCTGAGAAAATCAACTTTTACACCATGAGCGTGCTACGGCCTGATGAGAACTCTGCAAATGTTGAAGACATCATATTTCTATACCGGTATGGTTCTGTTGCATTTACATCACGTTACTGGGATCACAGTAATATATTAAAATCTTCCAAAGATGACTAAAAATTTGTACCGTCTATTAGGCTCCCAAACGAGGGGATGACAGCCTAGGACCCTTAAAAATTTCTTGCTAGTGTTTGTCCGGTCTTTGTTGTTTTTAAAGATTGGCCTATCGACCAGACTTAACTGTAGCTACTTTGGAGTGTGTTAATATGCATATTGTAGCCGCCAAGATGCAAACTTGGCAATATTAGAATGATTACACGAATATAACATGGATAAACTAATAAAGACGACACGATATGAATACATGTCTCAAAAAATATATAATATAAATTATTAACATATTGTACATGCATTCTTGCAGGTTAGTTCCTGGACATGCAGCTCTGAGCTATGGTGACTTTTCTTCCTCCATTATTTATTCTATGTAACCTGGGGATTCATTTTGGAAATCTTTACTGAAAATCATATGAATTATTTCATATATCCTGTAGGGCTACATTGTGCACTACTAGCAGGTACGTTCAGAACCTCCTAAAAGAGTGTTTATTGCTATTTCATCAGTATATGCGTACAAATTCAAAAAGGCGAATGAATTTAAAAACCTAAAACTATTGATCTTGAAGGGATTGCATGTTTCCCTGTTTATGTAGGCATCCCAGAGGAAGTAATTAATAGAGCAGCCTTAATCCTGGATGCTATTGCAAATAATAAGAATGTTGAGCGACTGCGCAATGAGAAAATATCAGCCAAAGACCAGCAATATAAGGTTCTACTTTAAGTACCTAAATCTCAAAAATGAGAAAGTATTGACTACCTATTTTTTCATTTAATTTTTATGAATACATGAAGTCTCATTGCTTAGGCTAAATTCAGGCTGCAGTAGACAAGATATTGGTCTTTGATTTACTTAAGGGTGATCTCAGCGCCTTCTTCCAAGATATATGACCACCATAATCCTAAAGCATGAAAGGTATATCCTTGCCCTGTCCCGTGTGTTCTCAGTTTTGGTACATTTTACATTAGGGTACGTGTCAAACATCGGTGTGTTCAAGTTCTTTTTATAAGTTACATATATATATATATATTTGGGGATTATGCACCATATTTATTTCTGACTATTTGTCGGACACAAAGGTCGAATTCGGATTTTTTTTAAAAAAAAAATGAAAATTTGAGTAACATAGTTCTTTCTCATAGCATCAAAGAAACCTGTATGACCCAATAGGATGAGACCAATCCATCATATAAGAAAATAGCGAATAGCTGAAGCATTCTTAGTTGATTGGTTTTCTATCACATTGCATTGTTTGCTTTTTTAACTTCAACAAGACAATAGCATTCTGTATAACACAATTTCATTGGATAAAATCTATGTGCAATCAACTGAAGCTCGAAAATTTCTTGGCACCGACTTATTTTTAGATTTCCTAGGACTCTTTCAGACTCTATGAACTGTATTTGCTATGGCTTCTTTCTAATCTGAATCCTTTTTCTTCCTGATTCTCTTGACTCTAACCCTGTGTTGCTATCACTCTTTATTTTTCCTGAAGTACCCATATTTGACACATAATCAATAATGAGTACGTGGGATTTAACCCTTCTAGGACCTTCCAACTACGTAGAAAAACATAAGAAAAAATTTAAACATATCTATATTTGACACATACTTATATGCGACACTCATACCTGAGTCTGAATAATATAGTATAATCTATTATTTTTATTAAGCTGAAACTAGTTGCCTAACATTCATTGGGAAAGAGTACTGTGAAGGACCATCAAAAAGAGTATCCACAAAAATGCGAGCCGTTGCCTCTGTTGGATGATACAAGTCCCAGAAAACATGATCTTTCCTGTTGGAGCAATATGTGGAAATGGGCAAACAAGGAACTTTAGCTCTCAGATCGCCAAGTCCACAACAGGCAGCTTTTATCTCATTGAACCCTGCAACATAATAAAAAATATAGTACGCTTTTTTTCTTTACTTAACAGACAATTAAGACAAAAAAAAAAAGAAAAAAGGCTATGTTACCATAAGTAGATGGATTTTGGATGACATTGTGCATGATACTGTAAGTATCAAAGTATGAGTAGCTTATGCCTTGAAGTTCTGATTTTAGCCCATTCAACGTTGCCTTCAGCACTTCGTTGTACTTGATAGACCAGAAATTACGTTCTTCATTGCATTCTTGGGTTTTGTTTTTAACTCTTTCAGCTGGAATGCACCCTATCGCCCCGATACCAGCAAGAAAAAACTTTTGTGCACCGGATGCGTAGAGTCTCTGTCAACATAGTGAAATTTTAAGATCCACTTAAGTGGTGAATTTCACAGTAAAAAAAATGGCTGGCAATTCATGTATGCATGTTTGGTCTTGTATTTTTCTTTTTCATGTTATCTGTGCAAATATAAACACATACAAACTATTAAATATATCAAAATGCTAAACACGAATATAATGTGTACATCGTCTATGTGTTGTGCCATGTTCATGAAACTATTTTGGTCTTGGATTCGAAATTTGCTAATTATTTAATAAGATAATACTTGCCTTGAGTTGTTGTTTAAGGGTGTTAGCCATCAAGTCCACAAATTGTTGTGGGGTATTCTTCTTTCTAAGATTGGAAGATCCAAAGTAGTCGAAGAGGTCGTTGCTACCGATAACAATGGCGAAAAGTGAGTTAGAAAAGTGCTTTTCTGCAGCAGAAGTTCCCATTTGCTGCTCCAAAATTTTATGCACGGTCAAGTAATTGTCTATTTGTTTAGACAATGGTATTGCTTGGCCCTGAAAGTTAAATTTAAAAACTAAAAATGAGCTTCCTCAAAAGCGGGGATAGCTCAGTTGGGAGAGCGTCAGACTGAAGATCTGAAGGTCGCGTGTTCGATCCACGCTCACCGCATTTTTTTCCTGTTCCCCTTTATATAACAGTCTCTAACCAAAAGCCCAGTGGGCTTCATAGCTTATGGATCTTTTCAAGCCGATAAGAGAAAATTGGACCCACCGAATAAAGTGGGGGCCCATATGTCAGCATCTATAAGGAAATTGGGCCCCCAACTAATCAAGGGCCAATTATTTCATCATTATACTGGGAAAAAAAAAAGTAGGATAGGAATTGAAATACAATATCAACATTTAACAATAACAAAAAATGAATGCACCAATCTGTTTTTCACTTACGAAAAGTCTATCGGTGCCGTTAAAGATTCCGGCACCGCCTGAGGCAAAGCTGGCACCGTTTATGTACGATGCATTCTTCTTCTCTGACAAGGAAAGATATGGTGGTGAACTTGGTAACCCTAATTTTTCAGCTGCCAAAAGTACATAGAGATCAAATGTTACAATACATACATATATCTATGTAAAAAGGTATGTATAAAATTTAAGTACAATTAAGTCCAAGAAGAAGTAACTCAATGTGTAAGAATATATGAGGTTTCATTAGATATCTCAACGCGTCTTAAAATGGAAAATTGTTGCTTGGTCATAAAATGTTTTGAGATGGAAAACTTAAGCAGCCGGCTCCAAATCATTTTCTATTGTTTTGACTAAATATAGTTCTAATTAAATGGATTTGGAGTTAATTGTTTGGAAAAATAATCCTATCTTGTCAACTTATAAATAATATTATTATATATTAAATCAAGTATAATATCATATATATCAATAGTGAAAAGAAAAGAAAATATTTCATAAATAGAGTTAGTATAATGACACATGCGTTATAGAGTATATTTAACAATATAAAAAATAAATAAATAGGACATCTATCACCTTGGATTTTTTTTATTTCACAGTCAATATTTGAGATAATTATTCTTAAATTATTTATAACAATAATTTTTCATTTAAGGATTCTATCGTTTGAATTCGAACTTTAACTCAATTAATTTATATTATCATTTTTAAAAAATCATATCCAACAAATCAAATTTGGATTCAAATCTCAAGTCCCAATACTTACAATCTCCTAAAAAATTATATACATAGTTATATATATATATATATATATAAGATTCAAGCCCCAACACTTGAAGCCCCTTCTCTTATTTTGTATCACGACGGATCAACCAAAACTTTAGCTTTAATTAATTTGTAAATTCTATCTTTCACCACACTGTTAAAAATAGACACAAAAACTAAGGAAAGAATTTCTTTCCAAAAAAAATGGAAGTAGGAGAAATGGAAAGACAAAAACGTGACTATCAAAACTTTGCAACAACAGGACAGGTAGATGTGAGGAAGGTGAAAATTAATTATTGTTGCAAAAAGGAAAAGAAAAAAAGTGATTAATGTGCATGCCATGACTAGCTATTACATTGAAGCTTGAAATAATTCTACCATTCATCTTTGGCGAAGATTTTTGTATACTTACCAAGCAAATCTGCTGCATTTTTGCCATTACAAAACCTCCCAGTTGGTTTTCGCGTCGGAAAATCGATCCCGTTGTGAGGGAAATCTGCTTTAGCAACCGAAACAGTAAGGTGATTGTTGTTGCCGACGTCGACCAAGGAGTCCCCGAAAACGAACACCGCCGGCACCATTTGATCAGCTTTCGAGAACTCCATACTCAAGCTAAATACGCAGAGCTTGATGAAGAAGAAGAAGGTGAAGTACTTGGTCTTCATTTTTGACGACTGGGGTTTTAAGTTTAAACAAAGAACGAAAATTAAAACAAAAGAAAAGAACTCTCTCTTAGTTGTTATCTTTGGTCTAAGGCTTAATGTGTGAGGAAGGAAGTGAAAGATTTTATGTGCTTTTATAGGAGGGTCAAGGAGTTAAGGTTTCATTTCATACTCTTTTGAGTCCAAAGAAAAGTTTGAATCATGTTTCTTTTAATTAGACTTCCATGTATCAATCATCGAATCAAATTTTAATTTTATATCAATAAATTTAATAATTTATATATTTTATCATGTTCGTATTATTTTTTTATAATATAATTTTTGTTCAGATTATATTTTATATTGTATTATATTTTATTTTTTAATTTTATATTTATATCATATAATTATACCGTTTAATAAGATTCGAAGTTTTAGTTGATGGGAAGTTTACAATTTTTTTTTATTTATTTTTATTCTGTAGCTTTTGGTGAAAATTAGGGGGGACGTGGAAACGATTCAATGCCGTGGCTTAAGGGAGTAAAAGGAAACCCCACAGCCAATGCAATGAAAGTATCATATAATATTACAAAACTGATGACTTAATCTCTTTCTTCCTATTTGACAATATTTTTTTAAGTTTAAATACATATATATTTATTATTAAAAAAAAGTTTTGATATGATTTACTTATCCCAATCTAATCCAAACTCTATATTTTAATCTAGTTTGATGTTCTGTGTGGCTAAAAAAAATGATTTTTATTGGATAAAAACACCAATTATCATCTGACCAGTCCTGTGCTTGTTTCACATTCGTTATTGCCGTATTGGATCCCATTCATTAAACCAAATTTATAATTTTTGCATCCAAGTCCTTATGGTTGGATTAAATATGATGCGTCCCATTTAAATTTATTTAAAAATCGATTTATGCATTTAATTTAAATTATTTAAAGTTTTAAATTATTTGTTTGATTTAATAATTTTAATTTAAATTTATTTAAATTAAAAAAAGGGTTAGGAGACAGCTAAAGTTAGGTGAATTTGATTGTAGATTCCATAAGTAAACTGTAACACTGTTGGGTTTTGATCAAATTTTTGGTTTAGCACGGCTGAATATAGATCGAAGGAGACTTTTTTTTTAATTTTTGATCGGATTCCACCAAGAAGATTGGTGTTAGTTATCAGACAAATCTAATGATAGTTGAATCCGTAAATCATTTGGGTTTGACTTGAAAAGCTTAAATAAGATTTGATGATTATTAAATTGAGTTCAAGCTTAAATTTATATTATTTGAATTCAGTTAGATTATACTTTTAATTTGAGTATCTTAATTTTTATTTTTTTGATAGAAAGTCTTGTAGTTCCGACCTTTTTTTTAAAGTCAGAATACACATTCAAATCTTAAACTTAATTTATTTAATTCACGTCATTATTTTTAAAAAAATAATATTAATAAAACTAAAATTTAAATTTAAATATCTTTAACCTTTTCTCTTATTCTCTCACAAATTACGACTTTTTTTTAATTAAGAAGTGAGATAATGGGAAGGCACTATTACATTCTCAACCCAATTCGTAAAATTATATATTTTTTATGCTAATTTTCAATAGTTTCTTAGAATTACTCTTTAATATTTTATAATTTTTTATTTCAAGAGTTAGGTTTCTAGACTATAATAGCTATTAAGAATAAGTTTTATTCAAATTTGTTTGTTAGTATAACACTTTCTTTATGGTTGGTAGTATGGGTTTTATTTTATTTTATTTTTAAAGTTGTTTTGAAGCTAATTGATAGGAAAAGATATGCATATGTCATATATATATATATATATATATGTACATAGACATATATACACAACTTAATCGAACCAATTTCACTTTTGAAAACCCAGTTTCATAATGAATTTGGATATTATATAAAATATATATGTTACCGATATTATTTAAAAAAGTTTATGAGTCGAATCAGATGATGATCTAAAAAAATTTAAATTTTAAATCCAAACTTGAATTTGGCCCAGCCATTAGTTAGAATTCACTATTCACCTTACAAGAAAATATTTAAAATATTATTTTTATATTAATATTTATATATTTTATAATTAAATTTAAATAAATATATATTATTTTAAATTATAAAACACCATTTTAAGTCGATCGTGACCATAAAAAAAGAAACTCAGACCTTGTTCAGACCAAGCTAGTAACCCTATCCATTGACATGTCTAATCCTATATATATAAATTATCTCATATATCATTGGTAAAAATTTTATATTTCACAAACGAAATTAATAAAATAACACATATTCTTTAAAATATATTAAAAATTAATTAAAAAATAAATATATACCAATCTTTTAATTCTATTTATGAAGTTATTTTTTTTTCTACTAAGGCATTAACCGATTTGTTAGCTAGCTAATGTATTGAATCTTATATAGACAATATAATACAATTGTATTTGCTCAATAGCAAGAGAAGTAAACACATAATTAATTAAT
>JAQSVH010000010.1:28070652-28082578 GCA_029448705.1 Adansonia digitata | reverse complement strand
CACAAGGAATGATTTATGGACAGTATTGTGAATTAGAATCTTGCCAATCCGACAACAAAGAGTCATGCCACATCGAAGAGATTGAACATGTTTCCGAGAAATACGAAGGAGCATTGCATGCTTGCGCAGCTGCTTGTGGGGCAATATTAGGAGGTGGAGGTGAAGAAGAAATAGAGAAAATGAGAAAGTATGGTCTATACATAGGAAAAATACAGGGAATGATGAACAGAATTGGAAGCAATGACAAGGATTTGAAAATTTTGGTGGAGAAGCTAAGAAACTTGGCCAGCAAAGAATTAAGAGGTTTCAATGAGACAAAGGTTAAAGCAATATTTGAATTCATGAATTAGTCAAACTGGTTTATGTAATTATTTTTAAGATGTAAGATTTAGTAAATTTAAAATTTGAATTTCAATATTTACAATCTCTTTTTTTAAGTTATGACTTTTTTTTTAACTAAAAAATGTTAGAAGTAATATTATTATCTAATTCTTTTGAATCTAATGTAACGTGTGCTTATGTCTTGAGGTTTTCATAAGTGAAGAAACATGGAATATAGGACCAAAGACCTTGACAGTAAGGCTCTAGAGAACTTTAAAGTCTTCAATGGTCTTGATCAAGAAAGGCAACAAAAAGTCTAAAAGGTTTCATGCACTGTAATAAGCAAAACAATATTAAACTAGAAGCTTATAACGTGCCAAACAACCAAGTCGAGTATTCGAAATTTAGAGGTGTCTAAGACTTTTGGCATTAAAAGGACTCTAAAAAGTATTAGAAGGTTTTAGAGAGTAAAGTGCTTTAGATGATTCTAGAGTGTGATCATTGATCGTACACCAAGTTGAATGCTAAACTTACATTTGATTGAATGTTACCCCTCGTTTGTGTAAAGTATAGCTTATAAATTATAGCCCATATTATAATGAGGTTTCTTTATAAGCTTTATAAATATTAGCCACACATCATAAAAGGGCTTTGCCCATAAAAGCTAAAGGCTTTATCTCTAAATATCTTTACCTATAAATGCTAAACACACGTTATAAAGAGCTTTGTATATAAATGCTAGTTGATATTAACAAGTTCACTATAAATGTTAATCACACATTATAGGTGAAGCCTTAAGACTTATAGAGTTTAGACGACACAGAAATTTTAGAGGGAATAAAAGCTTTCACTTTTGGTTAGAGAATTGACAATTCTGATATGAAAGAAATTGGCACTCAATTTTCTTGAAATTTTGGTTATCTCACTTGATTATATCATTTATTCTTTTTTTAAAAAAAATTATTTTTTTGCCAGAAAAAGAGTTGTTTAAATTATTATATATAATAGAGATGTAATGGATCCAATTTTCTGTATAAACTTGAAGACTTCTTTACTATTTAGAGGGTTTGGTTAAAAAAATTAAAACAAAAATGGGTTTGAGAAAGAAAATCTGTTTAGAAAAATACTGAGTGTTGATTATAATATTTGAGTAAATTAGTGAATATTAAATTAAAAATAAATATTTTTAAATAAACTATAAAAAAATATATTTAAAAATATAAAATGGGCTTATCTAAAAAAGTTCAGTATGCTCATTTATAAATATGAATAAGTTTATGTAAAATTTGAGATTTATTTTTAAATTTTCTAATAAAATATGTTATATATATTACTAAGAGCTTACCTAGGTCAATCCAACACAATTGGACTTATCAGAACAAGCAAGCCACCTATCCATGAATATGTCTAAAATAAAGCTCATTTTCATATTTCTTTTAATAAAATATATATTTTATATACATACAATTTAATTTTAATTGCATACATATGTATATATATATTTATGTGCAGATATAAAGTTTTAAAATTTTAAATATTTAATATTTCAAAATTTTGAATCATAAATAAATAAAATAAATGTAAAAGCGTTAGAAAAATACTCTCAATTATTGTTATTTAAATTTAGTATCCTAAATTAATAAATATATTTTATTTTGAATGAAATTATGAAAAAATCAAAATGATGACTAAAAAAATGAGGAGTTATTTAAAAAAATTATTAAGTAAATTTGTTAAAAAATAAAAAATTTTAAAATTTTATACCAACCAATACATATTTAGAAAAATAATTAATATATAAAATTTGAGAAAAACATGTTAATGCATAATAAATAGTAAAAAAATTTTAAAGGCAAATATTTATCTTTCTTTTTATTTTTTTTCTCTTCATTTAATATATCTTAAGAGAATGGGAGAGGCTACTTGAAAAAAATAGTAAAAAGCCAAATCAAGTATTTCTATTCTATTTATATATTTTTGCATATGACAATTATATTTAAAATATTATATATTTATATAAATTTTGATATATAAAAAATTTATATTATAAAAATTTTAACATATTTCATATATTTATATCGTGTTCATATAATTTTTATGCTATATTATATTTTATATCATATTTTAATTATTTATTTATTTATATCTTATTTGTATGATATAATTATATTTGTCAAATTCATAAAATGCTACAAGTTGGGAAATGACAAAAATAGAAAAGTCCTTTCTTGAGACCAACCTTTGCGCTTTGCCGATGCTAAATGAGCCAAAGACATGCCTTCAAAGACGGGAAATGACCAAAAAAGAAAATAGGAAAAGTCCTTTCTTGAGACCAACCTTTGCGCTTGCTGATGCTAAATGAGCCGAAGACATGCCTGCCTTCTTGTACTTGTGAAAAGCCCTCCTGTCCCCTTCAACAACTCAAGTTGTTGATTACAGCGTAAAATTTAGCCCTTCAAAAACAACAAAGGATCCAAATCTTCTTTTTTCTGGTTAAATTATACTATATTCATTAATTGAAGGCTTATGACTTTCCTTTTTCTTAACGAATGAGATTGATTTAATTGACTTAATTTGCAAACATTGCTACTTTTGTTAAGAAATTGTGAAATTTAAGTTATATATATAAAATCGTACCTTAAAAAAAATTAAGACCGGCTAAAATTTGAGAATATATTAAACTTATTATAAAAAAATATAAGCAAATGATTTGAAAATTAAAATTAGGTTTTTTTTTTTTATGAATAAAGAAAACCACAAATTAAATATTTTAAACCATCAAATACATGAAAATTACTAATTTCGCTTATGACCTTTAAATTATTTTTATAGAAATATTTTTATTCTAAATACATTTGAATAAAAATTTTAAAACGGTTCGTTTAATATGTTTTCATGAGCATAGACTGAGGAATTTTTAGTTATCATTTAAGAAAAAAATTTATATTTAGTACATTAATTTTACAAAATAAAAAAATTAAAATATTAATTACACTTTTTTTCATATATATATATATATGTACTTTCCCCTAATTTCTTATATTTAATACCTTATTTTCAGAAAATTTAAAAAAAATAAAATAATTATATTTTTTTCCAAATTAGTTTACATTACTCTATATATATATATATATATATAAAAGTACGTATGATTTTATAAATATATAAAAAAAGTTTTTTTTAGAAAAAAAAAAACTATCAACCTGTGCCAAGCACGCGCCAATGTTTACGTTAATCTTGCAATCATTCCACTGCTAAGACCTTACAGATAAATAAAACAAAAAAATGAAATGATTAAACAAAAGCAATAACAGGTCAAGGTCAACTTTCTCTCCCAATCTTTACCGTTTGTTATCCATCCAACGGTCCAAATAAAAGCCCATCATTTTTTCTCTATGTATATAAACCCATTTCACTGTTGCAATAATCTCTAGTTTCTTCTTCGAAGTTCACTGATCGAAAGCTGCTGCCATTTTTCTTTCCAGCAGCTTCTTCTTAAAAAAAAAAAAAAAGGAAAAATTTAGGATTTCCACTTTCCTGTATCAAATTCCTATAAAAATTAGAGAAGCTGGAAATCCCTAGCGATGTATTGTAGGGCGCGATTTGCCTCGAGGCTGGCTTCGACGTCGACGGCGTCGTTGTCGCCTTCTGCGTGTACTCGAGTTTCGTCGTCGATTGCTTCGCATTCTTCTGCTTCGTTCTGGAACCAGAAGTACCGGTCTTTGTGCTTCTCGTCATCGCTCCAGTCTCTGCGGTGCTCGGCACCGAGGAAGAGCCACGGGGTGGATTGGAGGTCGCCTGGAAGCCTTCGAGCTCAGTTGAGGATCTCTGTTCCGGTGATGGAGAGGTTCCACCGGAGGATAGCTACTTTTGGTACATATAACTCTTTCGGTTTATTTTGTTTAAATTTATTGCTTTTCATGTGTGTTTGTTTAAGTTGATTTTGCTTGCAACTTGTTACTTTGGTTGATTATTTTGCGAAAATTTTTATGTTAATGAGAGTGACAAAGAAAAACTATTTTGCCTTTGATTTTAATGAAAAATTGTCTTTTTAAACTCTTTGGTTTTTTATTGATGAGGAAACTGGCGGGAAATAGTATTGTTTTACACTCCTTTACGAGGAAATAAAATATTCATGTTTCTTTTTCTTATGCGTTTTTTGTAATCTATACAGCTTCTGAAAATCCTTTCAAGGGATTGGTGACAAGTCTTCCCAAGCCTGGGGGTGGAGAGTTCGGCAAATTCTTTAGCTTACCCGCTTTGAATGATCCAAGATTTGGTATGTTGCCATTATTCATACTTCCAATCTACTGTATTTCAATTTCATGCTCGAAGTGGGTTTTTTTCTATAGGTTACATTGTGGATAACTGCACAAAATATGTTCTTTTCTTATTTATATTGCAGACCGTCTGCCATACTCGATAAGGATCCTTTTGGAGTCCGCTATCCGTAATTGTGACAACTTTCAGGTTACAAAGAATGATGTTGAAAAGATCATTGATTGGGAGAATACATCACCAAAGCAAGTTGAGATCTCTTTCAAGCCTGCTCGTGTTCTCTTGCAGGTTTGTTGCATAATGTGAATGTGAATCTTATTTTCGAAATTAGCACGTGTTTGCATCATAAACATTTATCTTCTGTACCAGGATTTTACTGGAGTGCCTGCTGTGGTTGACCTTGCTAGCATGCGGGATGCTATGAAGAATCTTGGCAATGATCCTAAGAAGATTAATCCATTGGTTTGTAATCGACCTTTAAGGGCACTTTTTCCTTCTATACCGTGACATTGATATTTTATTCAGCAGATGCTGCTACATGTAATTTAGCATATTATTTTTGCTTTCAGGTTCCAGTAGACCTTGTTGTTGATCACTCAGTTCAAGTTGATGTTGCAAGATCTGAAAATGCAATACAAGCAAACATGGAACTTGAATTTCAGAGGAACAGAGAGAGATTTGCTTTCCTTAAATGGGGCTCATGTGCTTTTCATAATATGCTTGTTGTTCCTCCTGGTTCTGGAATTGTTCACCAGGTAAAAATATTTTATGTCTTACACTTACATTGGGATTTTCCCTCTATCAGATATTATTAGGTCCTTTAAGGGTCATACCCAGGAACATATAGTGAATCATATCCTGTTTCAATGCCTAACTTTTAATTTGGTTCTGTTTTTATTGCTTTGGCATCAAATATGTCTTTCAATGAATTTGCAGGTGAACTTGGAATACCTTGGACGTGTTGTTTTTAACACTGATGGAATACTCTACCCTGATACTGTCGTTGGTACTGATTCCCATACAACCATGATAGATGGGTTAGGAGTTGCTGGTTGGGGAGTTGGGGGAATTGAAGCAGAGGCAGCAATGCTTGGCCAGGTAATCTTTGCCCCCTTTTGTACAACATAGAAAATTCTAATTTGTTTTATTCTTTTAGCAATATGCATCTTTTATTTTTTCTGTGTATCATTTAAGTTTCTTGGTTGCCGAACTTTGATGATTCATTTTCTTTTGAAAGCTACTGCTATGTTGACTGGAGTTTAACGCGCTTTCATCTTACTCTAGGCATTGCTATCTATCTGAAAGCTTTGGTTTTGCTATTTCCTCTAATGCTTTATTTTGCAAAGTTGACAGCCTATGAGCATGGTGTTACCTGGTGTTGTTGGATTCAAGTTGTCTGGCAAATTGCGTGATGGTGTGACAGCCACCGACTTGGTTTTGACTGTGACGCAGATATTGAGGAAGCATGGTGTTGTTGGCAAATTCGTTGAGTTTTATGGTTAGCTCTATGATGGCAAATATAATAACACAGAATATTTAAATTTTAATGTCCAATGTATGTGCCTTTATCATCATTTTTATTATTTTTTGTGTTCATGTAGGTGAGGGAATGGCTGAATTATCATTGGCTGATCGAGCCACAATAGCAAATATGTCACCTGAATATGGAGCAACCATGGGCTTTTTCCCTGTAGATCATGTAACATTGCAGTACCTTAAGTTAACTGGTAGAAGTGATGAGACTGTGAGTTCTTTTTTCCTTGGATTCCTATCTTTTGCTAACTTTGCCGAACTTAGTTTATTTGATGAAAGTTATACTGGGTGGTTTGAATTATGCATTTTATACATCAGGTGTCAATGATAGAAGCTTATTTGCGTGCAAACAAGATGTTTGTTGACTACAATGAGGTAATCTGTCCTCAACTCTTGTTGATAGGAATGTATATTTAGATCGTGTCATCAATCTGATATTATGGGCCTATTTCCATGAGCAGCCTCAACTAGAAAGAACATACAGTTCTTATTTAGAGTTGGACCTTGCTGAAGTTGAACCCTGTGTCTCAGGGCCGAAGCGGTATGCATGTTACGTCTTTTTCTTTTAATGCCTCTTTATTATCTTTTTTCTAATTCGTAGTTTTCTTTGATGCTTTCTAATAGGCCTCATGACCGAGTTCCTTTGAAAGAAATGAAGGCTGATTGGCATGCATGTCTTGATAACGGTGTTGGATTCAAGGTTAGGCGCACACAGCAGTTGGTTCATCACAAATGTCTCGTTTGATTTCTTTCCATAGTGTTAGTTCATTAGAAACATACCTTAAGAAAACTTATCATTTGTCCATCTTCCATCATTCTACAAGAATAAAATTTTAAACACATTGTAATGCATTTATTTGTTTTGTAATTCTTGTTTCCTTGCAGGGCTTTGCTGTGCCAAAGGAAGAGCAGAATAAAATTGCTAAGTTCACGTTCCATGGTCAGCCTGCTGAACTTAAGCATGGAAGTGTAGTAATTGCTGCTATCACAAGTTGTACAAACACTTCAAACCCTAGTGTCATGCTTGGGGCTGGGCTTGTTGCTAAGAAGGCTTGTGAACTAGGTTTGCAGGTTAGTCTTAGTTTTTGAATGTTGCTCTCTGTTTTTAACAATCTGAGTTATGAACATTATATGGCTTGGAAATGAACCTGTAGGAAGTGAATTAGAATTGAACCTTTATCTTGAGTTTCTCAACTCTTGCAAATTTTGGTCATTTTGGGAGTAGGTTTGTATTATACTTGAGTGCCATTCTCTCATGTCATTGTCTCTTTATCGAAATTTTAAACTTGTGGGTCTCGCTTGAGTGTTTGAGTTTTCTTTCCTCTTTGTTTAAGAAAAAGACACCAATCCTCAACTCTGTTGTAGCCAGAAGATAAGTCTTTAGCCTTACATCTAAAATGTATTTTGCTTTATCATCCGCAGGTCAAGCCATGGATTAAAACTAGTCTTGCTCCTGGATCTGGAGTTGTTACAAAGTATTTGCTTCAGAGGTATGTTGATTGCTTATAATATTTCCTTTAATTATCCTTATTGTGTCTCTATCTTATCACTTTTAAGAATAAGAAATATCTCTGAAAACAGTAATATTTGACTTTCATTTGGTGTCAATAGTGGGCTGCAAAAATACTTGAACCAGCAGGGTTTTTATATTGTTGGTTATGGCTGCACAACTTGTATTGGGAATTCTGGAGAACTTGATGAATCAGTTGCCTCAGCAATTTCAGAAAATGGTAATTTTTTTTTAATTATATGCAACATCTGCTTCTTCATTACTTAAGAATTGCCAGAAGTTCTCCGCTGATACTTAAAAGTCTATCCTGTTTTCTTTATAGTTAAATTTTCAGCAAGTTGCTGAATGTGCTGATATTTTCAGTTCTAGACTTTAGGCCGATCCTTATTTATTTTAACTCAAGCTTGTTTCCTTCTTAATTGTTCAAGTTCACATCTTGATCTATATACATTCCTCTTGGTTGTATCCTCGAAAGTTGGATTGAGCTTTATTCCTATTGGCTCTTTTGGTTTTCTTTAATAATCTGCCTTCACAAATTTTCAGCGCCTGCTGTTTTACTGTCACAGTCTTCCTTCTTTGCTTAGCTTTTGTTCCTTGCTCACTGTAATTTATCTTTGCTAAAAACTATTTCGATTACTCTCTCAGATATCATTGCTGCAGCCGTTCTCTCTGGAAATAGGAACTTCGAAGGTCGTGTTCATCCCCTAACAAGAGCTAATTATCTCGCTTCACCTCCATTAGTAGTTGCCTATGCCCTTGCTGGCACGGTATGTATATGATCGTTACCTATATTCTCCATGTTTTCTGTTGATTGTGGTAATAAGTACAGCATCTAGTAGTTTTTTTTTTTATTTCTTGGGTTATTCACGCTGCAAAATTTTAGGCAAACCAGATGATACCATTCATGCAATGGAGTTTCATACTTAGGCGCGGTAGGCGGCCTTTTGTGTTAGTTGGCCTTTTACTGTTTCTCTGACACTATTCAGCGTGAAAAATTCTATTTATCTAGCTAGATTTGCAAGATTACGATGCATCATGAACCCAAGCTCGCAAATTTAAATTACAAAGAAGTTGATATAAGAGTGGTTTACGAGGATACAAATTATCTCTTTTGCCAGTAGTAATTCAGGTTGATTTGTGTTATCGGCTTCCTTATTCACTTTTCTATTTTTACAGGTTGATATTGACTTTGAGAAAGAGCCCATAGGAACAGGCAAGGGTGGTAAAAGTGTATATTTCAAGGATATATGGCCTAGCAATGACGAGATTGCAGAGGTAAATACTTAGTGATATTACTTGAAAGGAGACAATACTGCTCGATATTTCATCCTAACAATGTGTAATTCCTTGCTGTGACAGGTTGTTCAATCTAATGTGTTGCCTGATATGTTCAAGAGTACCTATGAAGCCATCACAAAAGGCAACCCAATGTGGAACCAGCTTTCTGTCCCTGCCTCAACTCTCTATTCTTGGGATCCAAACTCGACGTACATTCATGAGCCTCCATACTTCAAAAACATGACCTTAGAACCACCAGGCCCGCATGGAGTGAAAGATGCCTATTGCTTGCTCAGTTTCGGTGACAGTATTACTACTGATCACATCTCTCCCGCGGGTAGTATCCACAAGGATAGCCCTGCTGCTAAGTATCTTCTTGAGCGTGGGGTGGATCGCAAGGACTTCAATTCGTATGGTAGTCGTCGGGGCAATGATGAAGTGATGGCAAGGGGCACATTTGCCAATATACGCATTGTCAATAAGCTTCTGAAGGGAGAAGTTGGTCCAAAGACAATTCACATTCCAACGGGAGAAAAGCTTTACGTATATGATGCCGCAATGGTGAGTATCAACTTTGGTATTTAAAAATTCATTGCCTCAGCTTAGACTGTAATATCTAATAGTGAATATTATCTACTTGCAGAGGTACAAGGCTGCTGGGCAAGACACGATTGTCTTAGCTGGAGCAGAGTATGGAAGTGGCAGCTCACGGGATTGGGCTGCCAAGGGTCCAATGCTACTGGTGATGACATCTACTTAGTATTTCTTGATATCAGAATATCAGGATGTTCATGTTGTTTTTGCTTTTAGTTCTTTTCTGTTATCTCTTATTCACTCCCTCATCCTGAAAGGTCTTTCTGCGTTGTTTAGGGAGTGAAAGCAGTTATTGCCAAGAGCTTTGAGAGAATCCATCGTAGTAATCTGGTTGGTATGGGAATCATTCCTCTTTGTTTCAAGCCCGGCGAGGATGCAGATACTCTAGGATTAACTGGCCTTGAGCGCTATTCAATTGACCTTCCAAATAAAATCAGTGAGATAAGGCCTGGCCAAGATGTTACCGTCACAACTGACACTGGCAAATCCTTCACATGTACCGTCCGCTTCGATACAGAGGTATGTCATTAGCAATGGAAGCAGGAAGAGCAAGGATTTTGCCGAGCCTTGAGTTCCGTTTTACGATGATGCTGGTCAATTGCCTGTTATACATAGCTTTTCTTACTTTCCCGAAAATTTGTCTGCAGGTGGAATTGGCATACTTCAATCACGGTGGCATTCTTCCATTTGTCATCCGTAACCTAATCAAGGAGTAGATAAATTATGTTCAAGTGAAGTCTGTTAACTTTGCAGTCTGCTTTCATTTGTCTTTATGGTGGTATCCGTGGGCTCTCGGCAGGCATACAATAAATAATAGAGATTTCTCAAGCTTCTCGATAAGACCCGGAAAAGGCTGCATTCAGAGTTCTCTTTTTTGAATCAATTTTGTTGTAATATCTGCTGTGATTTGTTTGAAACTGAACCGATTGAAAGAGTAGGAATGAGAAAAATCTAATATGTTTGTGATCTCCTGGAAGGTGTCATCTTTTCAACCTATTTTACTCGTGTTCTACGCGTCGAACACTTCTTGAAAATTTTTCATTTTTCATTTAAGTATATGACACTTTGATCCTCAAAAATTTAATGTTGGATACATGCACAAGTTCGTGCAACATAGTGTTTGAGCTGCAAAACTTCGTTGGGGATCAGATGAAGGTTTGTTCTGTTCATTATGCATCGAATTCGATGCCCATGGACTGATAGAAAATCCGATAAAAATTTATTTTTAAGGATTTTTTAATTTTTTATGATTATTGCAATGTTTTTAATATAAATAATATACTAATTAACTTTAATTGAAAGAAACTTTTATATTTGTAAATTAACTAGAAAATTTTGAAGTGACTTGCATAGAGCCCAATAATTTAAAATAACAAAAGCCTTTTCTTCGTGAGTGATCAAGCTGAGATCATTAGAGAAATGATCGAACTAGATTAGGTGATAGTTTTGATGAAATTTTGATATGATTTAATTATTGTGATAAATAATTAAAAATTATTTTAGATATTTTTAAAAGGATAAGTTTTAATTTCTTATAAAAAAATTAATAATTATTAAATTTTAATGATATATAATTTAAAATTATTTTAAAGGATAAATTTAAATTTTTATTAAAAATAATCATTATTAGTATAAAAGTAAGATTAATTATTATTGAATTATTATAAATTTATCTTTAAAAATATTTAAATGAAAATAAATTATGATCATAATTAAATTACGTTAAAATTTAGCAATCATGTCAGGACACGTCGATAGAATTGGAAATGAATACTTGCTTTTCTTTCTTTGTTTCTTTTCAAACTTAGAACGAACAATGATTAATTGAAAGACAGCTCCTCCTATGGAAAAAGTTCTTGAATTTTATCGATCACTGCATATCTCCTTCCTTAATGATCTTAAACTCTTGATAAGATATATTAGCATATTCAAGGAATAACCCCACTTTTTTTTTTTTTTTCCAGCTGACAAGACAGATTTCTTGAATATCAAGCATTTGTTTTATTTTATGTAAGAAACATGTGCTATGAATCGAATTCAAGATATAATTTAATTTATTTATATAATTTAATTTTTATTTTTTATTTAATAAATTTAAATTTTATCACTGTTATTTTTTTTGGTTAGCTTAAAATTATAATTTTTTATATTAAAATAAAGAAACAAAATGTGCTATGAGTAGGTATATTCAAATGAGTTCGTCGTATATAAAAATTTTATCAGTTTGTATTAGTTAGATTTGACTTAAACTATTTATAATTTAATGAAATAAAATTTTTAAATAATAAAATAAGTATACAAGCAATTTGAACTAAAATCCGAACTCAATTTGAATAAAAATTTTTTTTTTCGTGTTGTGATCCAACCGAAAGACAAACTTAGCTACAAGTCGATACCAATGCTTGATACTTT
>JAQSVH010000010.1:28041296-28058433 GCA_029448705.1 Adansonia digitata | reverse complement strand
ATTTTACACTCCGTAAGCTGAATATAAATATATGAAATATTAGCCGGCCATGCACGACAGCAACGACAGGCAGATTACATCTTCTACTACTGCTTTTCTAAAAGAAACGTGTGTGTGTGTTTGTGTATTATTCACGAAACAGGCATAATCTGTCTGAAAATCATTCCCAATATTCATGAAATGTTGTTCCTAGACAAACTTCATCTCCCCTAAGCAGTATACTATATTATTCATGAAACATATATAGTAGTGTCTAGAGCCTCAGTTGCAAAAGACAATGAAAGGCATTTCTCTAGGTAAATCAAATGAGACAATGACCAAAATAATAGGAAAAAAAGTTTTTGTTTTTCAATATCTTTAGGAGTTTCGTCAATGGTAATGTTAAAAAAATTGAATTAGACTAGATGGGTAATCAATTGAATTGGCAATCAATAACATGTTCTATTCGTTGTATATCATCAAATCAAGAATTTTTTGAATCTTTAAAAAACTAATTAAATCGGTAAAAATCTAAAAAAAAAATTATAAAAAGTGATTTCAAACTTATTTGTTTAAAATTTTTTATAAAAAGTATCATTGTTTGTGATGATTTTGAACCTTTAAACCCTTCGTACCATTTAATTAAATATTTTTATTTTAAATATTTATTTACTATTAAAATTACATATTTAGTATTTAAAAATTTTTTCACTACAATTAATCAATCTTATTGATTGAACCGATAATCAGAGAAATTACTGATTTGATCTTTGATTCGATTTTTTAAATCCTGACGAAAGAGTACTTTAAAAAATTTTAATATATTATTTAGAGTAATAATTTTTATTAAATATAATAATTAATAATTTTATTCATTATTATTTTTAATGTATTAAATTTTACTATATATATTAATATTAAAGGTAGTCTTTATAACATTCATTAACAACTAGAATCCTTTGTTCAATGGCTATCTTTATCCAAATCATTAATGAATAGAATTGTTTAGTTTTTTTTTTTTTTTTGCTTCTTTTTAAAAGGAAATAAAACAACAGTTCCCATAAGAGAAAAAAAAAAAGAAAGCAGACATGGGTTTTGGTCACAAATCATTAAAGCAAGTTAACTATAATTAATTTTTAACTTTAACACCATAAATATGTGTTTGCATTGGAGGCCCACTAAGCATTAAAAGAAAAATAATTATTTTATATATAAATAATAAAAAAAATTATAAACGAAGTTTATAAAATAATATTTATTTAATAAAATATATTTAAAAAAATAAATAAGATACGTGTGATTTAATAAATTTTATTTATTTATTTTTACTGTCTGTTATGGTATAATTATCTTTAAAAATTTATTAAAGTTTTGAAATTTTGAATAAAGTATAATTTCCATTAATAAATGGCTGGCATTAACAAATGAAGGTACAATTCCTTTGTCCTCCAACAATCCAAAACTGTTCGGTAATTAGAAAAAAGGGAAATATTAATAGGTGTTTAGTTGTATTACTTAAAATGATATTAAAAATAATAATTAAATTATTCTTAATCAATACATATAAACGTTAAGTAATTGAATGTTAAAAAGAAATTAGCAAGTGGGACTATTAATTATCATTTATTAGGGTAACAAAGGTACAAATTTACTCATATTTAATAAAAAAATATATATATATTTTCATAAATTACAATAATTTCAACAATTAATTAGAAGTGATAATTGGATTAATTTGGAAAATTTAAGTTAGGATTAGGTGAAATTCAAGTTTTAAAAATTTGATTTTTTTTATTTAACTTTTATTGGGGGTTTTAATTAGTTAATAGCATTCCCAGATTTTTTATAAAAAGTGTCTTCGGTTTAAATTATTTTGATTTGGGTTTTAAATCACTCACTCTTATCTATCCTCACTACCAAAAAGCTTCTGCCAACAAAAATTCAATCGAAACAAACAAGAAAATAATAATAAACCCATTTTTTCCCTGAAAATCAATTTGGCTTAATCAAAATTTTAATTTTGCTGAATTAAACCAACGAAGAAAAAGAACCAAAGAAACAGAAGCAAAAGACAGCATCAAGAAAGGTCAGCTTTTTGTCTTGTAATCCCTAACTTAATGTTACTCTGTAAAAGAAAATCTACACTTTCTTTGCAAAAATTAAGGTTTTTGTATTTGTATTTAAAAAAAAAATTTTGGGGTTTTAGAAATTTATTTCTTTCTCCACAGTTTCGTTCATTTCCCTTTCCTTTCTGGGTTTTTTTATTATTATTTTAACTTATGGTTTTGATTTATGCTTGTTGCAGGATTTTTCCTCTGGGTTGAAGTTGTTGAAAATGCGTTGAAAAGGTCTACTCTTTTCGCTTTTTTTAATAGTAATTCATGGAATCTTTATTTCTTATCATTGAAAATTCTGGTTTCGTTGGTTTTTCTTTTGCTTCTTTATTACTCTTCTGACTCTGATGTTAGACTTTTGTTTGGTTCTTTGTCCAGTATTTTTCTTTTGCTCATTGAATTTCTCTATGTTACTGTCACTGTGCATGCATGCAAATTTGTTGTTTTTATTGGAGAAAAGGCTCCTTTATTATTATTATTATTATTATTATTATTATTATTTTTATAGTTATGGTTTAGTTTTATCAGTAAATTAATGTGTAGGTTCTCTCATAGATTGCATGCCACCATGAGGGGAGTTCATAAAGCCCAATTTGCATGGGGAGCTTTGTTATTGATTTTCTATGCAATCAATGTTCATAAATCAAAGATAAGAAACATGTTACTATGGGTTTATCTTTAGTCTTCAATGAATCAAAGGTTGGGGGAGATTCTATATCGATATGGCGTTGTTTTTATCGAAATCACATGCCTTTTTTAGTTGTCTAAAGCTTGAATATGTTAGAACAGTTTAGATCTTCTTGGGTCTAATGTTTACTAATCCCACTGATTTATTAAGGTTTTGTTTAAAGAGTTGTAATGGAAATTTGAAGGGATCTTTTCATTTTTGAGGAAAATATTAGAGGCTATACTTTGTCATATTTCTTAGTTTTTAGTCCTATTGTAATTAGCTAATAAAATGGCCGCCACGATTTTGGGTCATGTTGCTTTGCATGATCTATGTATGTTGAATGAGTATTATTGATACCGCATGCTCTATGTTTTTGTAAGATATATACGATTGTGATTGCCTGTTTTCTCCGGCGTTAGCTCTATAGCTTCATTAAAGAAGATGCATGATTGTTGACTTGGATATTCCTGAAGAGGAATGGTTTGTTTGTCAATCTTGCCATTCGTATTGCTCATTTGTTAGCGTGTGAAATTCAAGATGAGTTTTTTTTTTAACTGTACCTGTCTCTGAGAGCTTTCTGCTTTCAGTTTCTTTTTTTTCTTCCCTTATCTGCTCTAAAGTTTAGATGGTAACTAATTTATGGTACCAGAAAACGTTGCATCATGACTAGAAATTATCGATTTTTAGGGTATTCATGTAAAAACAACAATAGCCTTATCAAGCTTATGGTTTTGTTGTCTTTTTGTTCTTTTCTGACTAAATAGGAAGAAAAATAGATCAATCATGTGGATTTATTTGTAAATTATTAAATTTAGAATTTGTTGATTGTAATTTGCTAGTAAATGGTAAAATGACTTCTCTGCTTTGACTATGTCCAACATGGCCTTAATGTGAACCCACAGTGATGTTGACAAGGTGGCATTCTTGCGTGACTGTTTATGAAATTGAATATTTGTTTTTCAACATGTTGGTTAAACACTGTTTTGCTTCGTACTGTCTTGGATGTATCGACTGTAATATAGATGCCATTTTGTCTTCCAGGAAGGAAACGGTATTAAGATCTGTGGAAAACCCGATTTCTTTGCTGCAAATACTATGATGAATCAAGACAATGGCCAAAAGAACGACCCTGATGTGTCAGCAGATGTTGAACTGCTGAAGCGCAAACGTGGTCGCCCAAGAAAACATCCAAAACATGATCTATATCAGTGGGAGGCTGCTCAGACTCCATGGAATCAGAATCTTAACCGTGCAGAGAATGCCCGTATGCCACCGGGATTTGAAGGGATGAGTGGAAATCAACCCCATCAACCGAATCCAAGCAATGAAGCAAATCATGTTATTGTGGGTCAGGCTGTTTTTGGTGTTATTGAGGCAGCTTTTGATGCAGGATATTTGCTCACTGTTAGGGTTGGCAATTCTGACACTGCTTTAAGGGGTGTGGTTTTCAAGCCTGGGCATTATGTTCCTGTTTCAGCTGAGAATGATGTGGCACCAAATGTTCGGATGATCCGAAGAAATGAGATTCCTGTCCCAAGGGAGAGGAATGAGCAGCCTGTCGATTCTCATAGAAATGGAAATACTCATCCATTCAATGAACCAGTTGTAGCCAACCAGGTGCCACGAGCCCAGGCTTCAAATCTTGGAGGCTCAAGAGGCAAACATGTCCAGTTGGTAGCAAAACAGTCTGCTTCTCCGCTACTGTCCAGAGGCAATGTGGTGCCTGTTGTGCTCGAACCTGCTAGTTTGTCAAACGGCAAATCATTTGCCAACCAACCATCTCTGGTTGCAAGCCAACCTCCGCATTTGGTGGCTTTGAAAGGCAAACAAGTGTTGTCCGAAGCTGCCGATACATCAAATGAGGGAAAACCCACCAACCAGATGCCAATGGTTGGAAATCAAATATTTCTGACTCAACCACAAAATAGTGGCCACACCGTGCCAATTGACATACAAAGCGAAACTGTTTCATACAATCAATCCCCAACCAAAAAGGTTTTGCAGGAGACAGAAGCCAAGTCAATGACTGCCATGCCTTTTGAGAAACTACTAACTGAAGTCATGAAAAGAATTCAAGTCCCCGCACAACCACCGGGGGCTCAAGGTGGCAATTTATTGGTCAAAGATTCTGGGCATAACCTGGAAGACGATCGGCCAATCTCTATTGAGCCACAACAAGCTTTACAGTCTGCTCATTCTTCTTTGTTCAAACCTTTGGAAAATTTTAGAACTGGCAAGATGACTGAGCTGTTGCAGGTATAATAAAATTTGAACTAGATGTATTGACTTAATCTATTATGCGCCTGAGGTTTAACATAGAGTAAATGCTTCACTTTTTTTTCAAGGCTGTTCAAGAAAACATGAGGGAAAACCAAACATGTCGGACAGAGAAGCCAGCCATTGGTTCTGGAGAAACCGAGCTTGGAGATAAAGAAATGCACGATTCCAACAAGCATTCACAGGTTTCGGGTGTCTAATTCAACAGGCATTGTTCTTAGCTGGCTCTAGGCTCTCACATGTTGTAGGGTGTTTTAGTTGAATCGGATAGATTAAGGAAAATATTTTTGATCCTAAACTAGGTGAAGGAGCTAAACTTCCCTGGAGGGTTAAACCTTAAAAGTACAAAAGGCTGCATAGGATCTTCTTTGTTCTAACCTTTAGGATCAAAACTGTTTCCATTACTTAGAATTGAAGCTTCGTTTTTCTTTTTTCTTCTCTTTATTGATTTATAAATAAACTGTTGTTAAATATATGCGGCCTACTTATGAACATCCAAGTATCAAGAATGCAACTCTGAGCTGCACTCAAGCATGTTCCCTGGTAGATAAATGGAGAATGTTTGCAATGATGGGGCTTTCCTGAGCCCTAGTTGTTTTAGGACTCCGGTCTGTGAGAGTTGGACCCTGCCTAAGAACGCCAACCGAGTGCAAAGTGTCAGTCCAACGTGCCGTAGATTATCCACCATTTTTTTGTCGTTTTTAGTACGGTATGCTATCATAACTCATGCTATATATTTGTTCAAAGGATGTTTCTCAAGCACCTTCCCGCCACAAAAGAAAAGCAAAATGGATAAACCCCTTATGAGAGTTGAGGAATGAAATTGACTCAAAGATGGATGCTCTCAAAAGAAAACTTATAGGCCAAAATTTGTATCTATCTTAAAACAAACAGAAACCAAGAGTAATACTAATAAAAGTAACAAAAATTTTCATGGAAGCTTTGTGCCAGAGTGACTGTTAGATCCCGGGAGTCGTATAGGACGATTAACAGGCAAGGGAGGCTGCAAATATGGAAGGTGGCTTGACACCGCCAAAGGTGGCTGGCCGCTGGCAATGAAAGGTTGAGGTACACAAAGCTGCAATGCTTGGCCTGGTGCACTTCCTGCAATCACAAAGGGCTTGAGAACAAAATAACATTGCACTTCATTTCAAAACTAAAATAATTGGGGTTATAGCAATGGCTGCATTCATGCAATGAAGTCCATGACAACTAATACAGCTATATATAGATTTTTCTTTTTCGATTCAACAAAGATAAAGAAGAAACTGCACATGCAAATACCTTGGTGTTTCGGAAATTGGACATGATGTGAAGTCAATGGAGGACATCCGGGTTCCGGAGAGATAGCACCTGCACCCTGAACCAAATCCTTCATATGAAATTAAAAAAAAAAAAAAAATAGCTATTTAGCAATGAAGTAGTAAAACAAAAGTTCTGTCCTTTGACTACCTAAATACAAGAGTGAATATTTGCATTATGCAATTTTTCTCTATCTACTTTTTAATTCCTCACTTTTAGCCACATTGGAGACATTGTTTGCCTGGGAGGGAAAAAATCAGGCATCATATTTAACTTACATCACTAATGGACAGGATGAAAGTAAATGAGCCTGATACTTAGGCAACCAGGAAAAACAAAGAGGAAAACGATCAGGAAACATGAGAATAATAGGCCATTCATCAGCTATGGTTGTCCTGATAAAATATTGTAAACTCATGTGGCAAAAGGTTTGGAAGATGGATCAAAAGATTTGTCGTGCTATTGTATAATAATAAGTTGCTTATTGAAAGAATTGGTCCAAGTAGGAAGCATCACAAGATTTGTCCTACCACATCCTAAATGTGAATTCTCCCGCGACACCTTGAATGTGGGCAAAGATAGAGATCAGCTGAGTACGGCTGTTACCAAATTGCCTACATTTTCTTTTATACACTCGAAACTCTTATGTCAGAGTGCTTTAATGATAACAAGGCCATTTCATTAGTTTGCTGGTTTCAAATCTTACATGAGAAACAGGCACATAAATGAGCTGTCCCAGTTGTCCAAACATAACCTAGAGAAAGAAAGACGCAGATAGAGAGATATTAGTAAATTATAAATGACCACTTTATTACCAAAAAAAAAAGGTTAGAAAAAGTATTGTAATTCCTGCCCCTGTCTAGGCAGGCAAAAAAAGGGACTAAAATGAAATAGGGATGAAAGTTCCTTCTTTTGCTTACTGCTTGCGAATTTGGATTCAAATATGCCGGTGCAGCCTGAATAGGATGATATTGACCAACATATCGAAGTGGATGGGTTCTACTCCCCATATGCCCAATAATCTATATCCACCCCCCCCCCCCAAAAAAAAAAACAACGTTAGTGACATAAGCAGAATTACAAATACTTCATCCATAAATATACTAATAACTCTCCAAGTCCTTTGACAGTTGACACGATAGTCATATGAAAACCCAAACAGGCTAAAGTCAAGTGACAGCCAAATCCTAGGTTGCACTTGAAAATTAAGCAGCAAGCCAGCAACATATTACAAGTGAAACAAATAATATTGATGAATAGCTTACGGTTTAAACAGAATTCTAATGTATATATAGCTTGATAGATTACAGATGTAGCCAATAAATTTAAAAAACCTTTGAGGAAGAATTTTGAATGACAACATGAGACATAAAAAGAAAACAGAAATGATGGAAAATGGAGAGAAAGTAACTGGGGTAAATGTGGTCCTATAGAAACTCTAGTATAGATATCATGGAAAATAAAAAATCTAAACATTTAAGATTAGCGAAGTACAAAGGCCTATAGAACACGTACAGGTTGATAAAATTGAGAACCACTGGCATCAGTTGCCGCCGTTACATTACCATAAGAGCTGAACTTAGAAGGAGCAGAGGAAAGAGGCGCAAAAGTGCCCATCCCAACCTCTGGCTGGGAACCAGCAACAGTTACCATGGAAGAGTTGCCTGGCATGTAAGACACGTTTGCCACTGTTGGCACTATAGGAGAAGCCGCTGATATGGCATTTGCAAAAGATGGAGAGAAAATTTTTGCTCCTGGATTGAGCTTAAATTCCTAACCAAAAAAAATTACATTAAGGTAGGAAACCATCAACATAGACACAGAAAATTGTGTTATGATAGCATCTTGAGGGTGTAATATTAAGGCATCAGCAACCTCATTATTAGCGTCTCCTTAGGGTGATATTCAAACTATTTTAAATCAAGAGAAAGGAAACCACCACTATTCTGTCTGCTTGGTAACACATGTCAAATTTTATATTGTTGTTTTACCTTGGAGTTTTTATTTGATTCTGAACTTTGTGGAGGGAGTATGGCAGTCGGATTAGCAAATGACCTTTGGCATGATTCTGAGGCAATATCCATAACCGGACTAGAAGAAGTTGAAAGACTAGAACAAACAGCATCTTGATGAATGTCTGTTGCAGTGGGCCTTTCACAACATTGATTGTCAAGTTCACCATCCACTGGAATATCATGAGATGTTACAGTCAGCAATAGTTTAATTTTCATCTTGGCTTCCCCTTCTCAACAAGTTTTAATTAAGGCAGGCATTCACCACAAAATTAACAGTAAAATAGACAGGAGAATAAACACATATTCAGACATAATAATGATGCAAACTCATTGTATTATTACATAATAACAATCACAACATAATCTACCACAAAAATATAGATAATATTCCACCATTTGGCAGGGAGAACATCTTCTAAGTGGATTTCATCATAAATGAGAATATTAATGATCAATAGCCGGCAAGCCTCATTTTCATAGTTCTTGACGTCATATGCTCATGGTTATACACTTAAAGGGACCAACACTGTAAACTAACTTAACCTGCTCTCTGACTTTAAGCTAAAATAGCAAGGCTGAAACCTTATTTTCACCAAGGAGATCAATATGCAACTCTTTATCGTAAATATATTACTGACAAGTCAAAAGACTTTTAACATAATGAAAGTTTCACATCTAAGACGAGGCATGCCATTTTATTTTCTGTTTAGAGGAGATTCAGATAGTTTAAAACCTGGCTTAAGAGTATCAAGAGCAGAAGACCCAAAACTTGAAACTGAGTGTTGAACTTCCTTGTCCTGCAGAAACAATATCATAAGTGATTTGAATATTGGCTTTAATCCTAGGTTTTATGTGAGAGGGGGTAAAAAAAAATAACGTTGACCTGACTTACACTCTCTTCCTCATGAAACTCAAACTTGTGGTCAAATTCATCCTGCAAAAGCTGTGACCTATCCTCTCCAACCTCTCTGTTAGGAAAAAAATAAATGATAGAAATCTGAGAATAAGAAAGATTAAATGTTGCTGTATGTCTGAAAACATTCAAAAAGAGATACTTTGACTAATGCTTGGCACATATGGGAGGAATCTGACATGAATATGAAGACTGCCAAGTTACTATATCCAGCAAAAGCATGAGATAAAATGTTCAAAACAATACCTTTCAGTTCTTTTCTTTAAGCAATGAAATGAGCAATTATATTTGTGAAAACTAATTACAGGGCCTGGGATGGAAAGGGCAAACTGGCAAAGAGAAAAACAAAGAGAAGCAATATCTTTTATGCTCGAGCATGTGCTTTATAAAGAGAGACCAAGTCGCTCTAGAACTTTCTTTAATCTCCTGTAAGGAATGTTAACATAATTTCAGACCTCCTAGTAACATTATAAAGAGAGAAGTAAAACAAATGTGATGAGTTATATGGAGAACTTTTTCTTCATTTTGGAAATCTTAGGAGTAAGAGACAAGTAAGTCAAGTCCCATCTAGGTGAGACTAACTCCAGCGCTTGGGTTTGGCTTAATCTAGTTGTTTTTGTGTGCATGTTCATGTCTAAACATAGATATCTCAACCAGGAAAAAGGCATGTTACCATGATATGAAATTTAGTGCAGAACTTGAGCAACAAGCATAAAACTTTAAAGAAAAGTCAGTATTGTACCTTCCAGCAACAGTGACACCAGAAGCATCATTGCCCTGCGTGGAAACAAAAATGAAAACTTTTGAAAAAGAAAAAGATGAAAGATACATCATCACTCTCAGCCAAAATTTCACTACAGAATGTAGGCTATTTCTCAAACTGATTCCTTTACTTTTAGTTTCCTTCAAGAAAGAACCAGCCAATCAGTTGACAAAGCAATGTGATTGGATCTTTCCATGGGAAGCGTAAAAATTTTGCAGAAATAGCGGAAGCCTTCAATCAAACTAATGGCCAGCGAGAAGACCTTTCTCTACCCCCTTTTTTTTTAAAATTAAGAGAAAAAAAAATCTGCTAATATCTATTTGACATCTGCTTCACATTTTCCTCTAAAAGAAAGGCTTAACTAAAAGATAGTTTTGAACTGAGAAAATTTACCTGTTCAATGTTTATCCCATCTCTTTTCTGATATTCAACTTCCTTGGCATTTCCCATAGGATTCTCTAGCAACTTTCGAACTTCATGTTCCTCTTCAGCATTTGTGGGTATAAAACCATCAGGAAGACCATTCTCATTGTGGGATGAATTTCTGCTTTGATAAGTAAAATAAAATGAATATATACTAGCCAAAAGTAAAAAATAAAACCAAAATTTCTTTACCCTTGACACAAATTTCTATCAGCTACCTTTTCCTATTACTTTTTGTTTTATCCATCGTAGACTTATTGAACTTTTTGGTCCCATTGAGTGGTTTGGCAGAAGAAGGGAGAATTTCCAAAGCAGCTTCTCCATTACCACGAGCTATATCTCCAGCAAAACCATCAAAATGATGCAGGACTCCCTATACAGAACATCAATACATGTCAAACAGATTGTTCAACGATACAATAGCCCAAAAAATTGCAGAGACTCAAGAGAAGGCTATAATAGTATTATACCTTAGCAATTATTTGAACAAGATCGCCAGCTAGGATTACAAGTGTCTCTACTAGAATGCCATTTGCAACATTGGTGGCACATCTGCCCTTTTTAGTCAATTTTGCTTTCTTCAAAACAATATCTAATGAAAGACCAACCAATTAAATAATCATCCTCAAAATTCAACATAGCTAATAGAGATAGAAAATGTCAACTAACAGCAAAAATTATTCTTAACAACAAGCTTGTATCCCCCCAAAAAAGAAGAGTCAAGTACTTGATTTTGTAATGCTTCGGTTTCCTAAATTTAAGATGTCACCTTAGCTGACCATATTACATAGACAGTATTCACCTAGTCTAATCATTTTTTTACTCTTCCTGAAAAGACTAAAATACAAACTAGCATATGACTTGAATGTAAGACATAATAAAACATAATTGTTCCCCATAAGAGCAAAAAGCAAGTAAGAAGAATAACAACTAAAGAGCCTTAGATAAAAATGTCTCCTTTAATCTGATCCCTGCAACAATAATGCCCCTTAATCAAGTACATAACTCCATGCCTATGTTCAAATTCTAACCTTTGCATAAAAATAATAATAACAATAAATTTTCTTTTTTTCAAAAAATTATTACTAATCACATAGAAAGACAAGAAGAAAACAGCACAAAGAAAAAAGAAAAAAACATAAACCAATCTGATCTCATTGAATTTGTTAAAAAAAATCACCATAATTCAACAAAAAAACCGAAACCAAGAGATAATTTCAATCAACAATCAAAACCCCAAAATTGGAAACCAAGAAAAGCTCAAAACCAAAAAAAAGAAAGAAGCAAAACGCACCATAGTCCTTGTCAACAGAAGCAGTGTGGAAGACTCCAGAGTAAACAGAGCCATCCTTCAAGTGCACGTCCACTGGCAGACCAATGATGGACATGGTTGCAAAAAGCAAAGCTTCGTTCATCGAACAGTTCTTGTCTTCTACGATGTTTTTGATTCCCATTTCTGTTCTTTTTTTTTTTTTTCCTTCCTTTTGAAGCTTTGTTCTTCAGTTGATTCAATTTGGACCTTTGTCCTTTATATAAATCTTATATTTTCTTTTCTTAATAGCCGTATATATAGAAAGATCACTAGCAGCATCAGTGGGTATGGTTGAATAAAGGGAATTGGAAGAAGAAAAAGAGGAAACAAAGGCAATTTTCTTTGTTCTTTTCTTTCTATATTCTAATTTTAGGCGTTTCTTAAATCAGGATTAAAATGTTTTAATTATAATAAAGATTTGTTAATAAATGCTTAAGGACGATTTTTAAATTAATTCATATATTATATTTATGAAATAATATTTAATTAATAATATCATATTACAAAACAATAATTACTTATTTTACATTGATTCAATAAATAAATTATTTTTTTCCTGTAAAATACATGATCTATTGCTTTATGAAACAACCAACACTGACTATTAAGCTAGACGCATAAAATGTCAACCTCTAAATATTAGTTAAAAATAAAACAATTTAATTATTTAATAATTTTTAATTATATAATTAATGTATCAAAATTTAATTATTATTTTAAAATTTATATATTAACTCAATAAAAAAATTTAAAAAAATAATGAATTTTTCGAAAATGATAATGGTCTTAAATTTGAAAATATTAAATATAATTATATAAATATAAAAATTAATTAAAATGTTACAGAAAAAATTATTTAAAATAATTTTGATATAAATAAAAAATATTTTAAAATTTATATAATTATTAAAATATTAAAATATGTAAATATAAAGCAATTTAACGGTAATTTATACTAAAATGAAATGCTGTGTATAATATAAAATAAGGGGGGAGAAAAACGTCAGATCAAAACTCCTAAAACCCTTCCGCGGACCCTAACTCGAAAAACCCTCAATCAAGTAAACAGGAGAAAGCTCTCAACTTTTTTCGTCTTCTTAACCCAAAACCCTAAAGAACCAAAGTCTCCAGAAAGGGGGAAAAATGCGAAGGCCGAAATCGAGAGCTTCCCGGAAACAACACAAGAACAACGAGCTCCAGGAAATCGAGATTCTAAACGAATGGATAGAATCCCAGAAACCTGAATCTGGTTCCAACCCTTTATCCCTCGAGCCGCTTAAATCGAAGTCGCCAATTGGCCGAATCGTGGACCCTCAAAGTGGTGTTGCTTCATTCTCGAGGTACGCGGGGGCGAGGAAATTTTATGAGCTGCCTATATCGAAAAGGACAAAGAATGGGTTGGAGGGAGGTGGGTTTAAGAAGATGACTGATATTCAAGTGGCGTCTTTGCCTCACGCGCTTTGTGGAAGAGATATTCTCGGTGCGGCTAAAACTGGATCCGGAAAGACTCTTGCTTTTGTTATTCCGGTTAGTTTTTTTCTTTTTTTTTTCCTGGGATTTTTTTAAGGCTTTACATGGCTGCTCTTAAGCAAAATAATTGAAAAAGGAATTATGGTTTGATTGTAGATGTGATAATAGTTGAGCTAAATAGACAGTTCCATCTTAAAGTATTAAAATTCACTATTTTTGTTATTTTTTAAAAAATTGAATTTTTTCGTCATTCAAGAATATTACTATTTACTTTTGAGACCAATTTTCGTTTGGGGTAGGGAAGTTCAATTGTTTTGTTTCCTAGAAAATTGGGAGGAAATTTGTGTGATTTTGATGTTTTGAGAGAAGTGAACATTCCCTTCTGATTTTGCAGCTATGATGAGGTTATTTTGGGGAGTTGGAACTTGGAATAGCCTTAAGTTGGTTACGGTCTTAAGTGAATTCATTTGGTTTTGCCGACCACATTTATTTACTTAGTATTTATGCATTTGTTGGATTTAAATCTAGAGATGCCGACATAAATGAAGTTTGAGTGATGGTTTTCCTGATTGTAGTGATATAATAACTAATTCTACATTGTTTCGTTAATGTTTCTGGATGTGTTTCACAATTAAAGCAATGCTGAGTCAGTTGTTTATTTCAGGTCCTGGAGAAGCTGCATAGAGAGAGATGGGGTCCCGAGGATGGAGTAGGCTGCATAATAATATCTCCCACAAGGGAACTTGCTGGTCAGCTTTTTGATGTATTAAAAACTGTTGGGAAGTATCATAATTTTAGTGCTGGCCTTCTAATTGGTGGTCGTAAGGGAGTTGACACAGAGAAGGAGCGCGTGAATGAGCTGAACATTCTTGTTTGCACTCCTGGACGTCTTCTTCAGCACATGGATGAGACTCCAAATTTCGATTGTTCTCAGCTTCAGGTCAACATAATGTATTCTTTATTTGCTTTATTTTTTAATGCCTTGTATCTGCTTTTCTTGTTTGATGCTTTTCAGTGCTCTGTTTAGCTGCTGATTAGGGTACTGATTTCTGGCCAGTGAACAGGTTTTGGTCCTTGATGAGGCAGATCGTATTCTTGACATTGGTTTTAAGAAGACTTTAAATGCCATTGTAGCTCAGCTATCCAAGCGTAGACAAACTTTGCTGTTCTCAGCGACCCAAACAAAGTCTGTTCAGGATCTTGCAAGGCTCAGCTTGAAAGACCCAGAGTACATCAGTGTGCATGAGGAAGCTGTGACCGCCACTCCTAATCGCTTGCAGCAAACTGCAATGATTGTTCCACTTGACCAAAAGCTGGACATGTTGTGGAGTTTCATAAAGGCACATCTGAACTCAAAGATTCTTGTGTTCCTTTCAAGCTGCAAAGAGGTATATTTGCATTATTTATGTTGTGCAATTCTTTCTGATTGCATGACTGCATTTCTGTTTTTAGTGTTATTTTTCTTCATTTTTTGCCACCTTGGGAGTAATGATAATGCAAAAAATGTTTTTTTTCATAGGTTAAATTTGTCTTTGAAGCATTCAAGAAACTGCGTCCTGGAATACCCTTGAAGTGTCTTCATGGGAGGATGAATCAAGAGAAGAGGATGGGCATATATTCGCAGTTCTGTGAATCTCGTGCCGTTCTCTTCTCAACTGATGTGGCCTCAAGAGGCCTTGATTTTAACAAGGCAGTTGACTGGGTTGTACAGGTAAATAGTTGTTCAAGAAAAAAAAATAGAAGCATCTTTTTTCATTATCTGATTGAGCTTCTTTTCTTGTCTTTACAGGTGGATTGTCCAGACGATGTTGCATCCTATATACATCGAGTTGGCCGCACTGCTCGCTATCTCTCTGGAGGAAGGTCAGTTTTATTTCTGATGCCTTCAGAAATGAAGATGCTTGAAAAGTTACAGGCAGCAAAAATTCCAATACAGTTTATTAAGGTAGATTAATCATCTTATTCTTTCTTCCTTACTGAATCACATCCTGATATCTGCCACTTGTGTGCTGACCTTACGATTATGATACCGATTTCCCAGGCAAATAAAAAGAGGCTGCAACCTGTTTCCGGATTATTGTCAGCTTTACTAGTTAAATATCCGGATATGCAGCATCTGGCTCAGAGGGCCTTTATCACATATTTGCGTTCTATTTATGTTCAGAAAGATAAAGAGGTTTTTGATGTGATGAAATTGCCTATTGACGAATATTCAGCATCGCTTGGCTTACCAATGACCCCCAAAGTCAGGTTCTTGAAACAAAAAAAGAAAAGCAAAATGGAGTCAGAAAAATCTTCTCTTATCGAATCTGAAATATCTGATGAGGAAAACGAGTCAGTTATTCCGAAGGAAAAGCTACCTGTCAAAGATGTCAAAGACAACAAAGGGGACAAAGATTTTCTTCTGAAGGATGATATGCGGGATGTTGGAGAAGCGAATGCTAGTGAGAATGGAGATATTATGTATGCCCCCTTATTTATATCTTACAAAAAGGAAAAAAAAAAAAGGGACAATGATAAATATGGTCTTGCAATAATGGAAGAATATTTTATTTTACATGCTAATAGGTTGAATGGCTAATTCTTTGATATTGCTGACTTTTTTGGTAGAGATACCAGTTTAGGTGGTAACATGCAGAGATTGTTGTCTGTTTCTTACTTTTGCAATAAGTAGATTAGTTTACAATAGTCAATTGTATATGCCACCATCTAGTATTACCTTTATGATTCATTTTATTTGTATTTCTTTACTGGAAATCAGTTTTTGAGTTGGGTTTCTTTTTCTTCAGGCCGGCAACACGGGTTTTGAAGAAAAAAAAGCTAAAGATCAATGTTCATAGACCTGTTGGGACAAGGATGGTTTTTGATGAGGAAGGCAACACGCAGACTCCATTTGCCATGCTGGCCGACAAGGAGAGTGGCAAGATACTGCTTGACCGAGGTATACATTATCATTTCTGTTTACTGGAGGTTTAGGCTACTCTTCTGCAGCTTTTAACTTATAATCCGTTAATTGATTTTATCTTCTGTTTTCTCCTTGTTTATGTAATATGGAGAAAATGTAATCGTTCAATGAATTCAGTTTCTTACCTCAACTAAACCATTGAATGGTTTTAAATAGCATCCTATGTCAGTTAAAATTTGATGCCACTTTTGATAAGAGTGGTTCTTCCCTTGTAAGAAAAATATTATCAAATGTACTGTGTTCTCCATACTTTGATGCTATGTTATTGAGACTTAGATATTAGTGTCAGATAAAAGCATGTGTCAGACGTAGGTATGTTCAATTTTTTTTTTTTTCATGGAAGGTCCTTGAAAGATCATATACTTCATAATTATATTCAAATATATGTCGAACATAAGTATTTCAAGAAAAAGGAAGATTCAGAGAATTATAGCTTCGATGTTGAATGCATTGGTGCTTCTTGATGTTCTTTTAACTCATCCTTTCCATGTTGCAGACAAAAAGGATGAGTACTACAAGAAAATGAGGGAAGAGCTGAAGCAGGTGGACAAGGAAGACAAGCTTCTAGAACGCCAACGGCTAAGGGAGAAACGGATCAAGAAGAAGATGAAGTTGAAGAAAGGGCAAAAGGGGGAAGAAGATGATGAAGAGGACGACGACGATCTTTCTGGTTCAGAAGGAGAATCCGATGCAAACCGAAAACGTAAGAGGTCGAAGAAAGTATACTTCCATAGTGATAGTGATGATGGTGAAAGCGAAGAACGTAAAGCTGATGCCAATATCAATGCTGATTCCATTTCTCTCGCAGAACAAGAAGAACTTGCTCTCAAGTTATTAAATTCAATGCACTCATAAATTTTATAAAATATATGATGTTGCTATTGACTTTGTATTAGTTCATCCCCCAACATAAAACAGCAGATCCCTTTTCATT
>JAQSVH010000010.1:28021608-28033409 GCA_029448705.1 Adansonia digitata | reverse complement strand
AAGGGTTTTTGGATGATTAAAGAAAAACTTACCAAATGCAATTAATGGAGTGTCTATACGGGAACTAATATTCTGCATATGCAATTAATGGAGTTACTAACGTCAGATATGTTGCAAAATTAAAACTATTGATCCAGTTTATGTACTTAGTACAAAATTAAAATTGTCATAATATAATTCATATAAATTAAGTTTTTTTTAACATAATTATATCTAAGTCAAGCTAAATCATAATTGATTCGAAAGTCCTTTTTGTTATTCACAATATTATTAAAATATTAAAATGCAAGCATTTCTCATCTCTCACACCAAATCCTTATATTTTTGTGAATCATCCATAGGGAACAAGAGAAGAGTTATTTTTATATTAATAATTTTTTATAATTAAATTTAAATAAAATATATTTAAATTATTAAATAATAATTTTAATTAAATCTAATCACTTAAATTTATAAATATTTTATTTAAAATTTGAATTAAACTGACTATATCAGAACCAACAGGGGGTTTGGTAGTTGAACAAATCTACCCAGCACGTGAATGGATAGTTTCTTTTAGCAACTGTAGTCTTAGCGACTAAAAAAGTCATGCAATGGAGTACGAAAATAATAGAGTGCCATACCCCCACGATAACACCATGTATGGATAATAATTTGATGCCAAGTACCAACCCCAAGTCTTATTATTATTTACTTGTTTTTTGACGTATCTTTTATTCGTTTTGTAATTTAAATCTAATTCAATTTAAAATTCATGATTATTTATTTTTTAAAAATGTATTTACATAAGATTAAACTTTAATTTTTTTAATGGACATACCGTGTCTTACTGCTTAAGTTATATTTTATTTCTAAAACTTGAAGAAATAAAAACTTGTGGGTTTTTATTTGAATGGCATAAATTATTTGTGGGTTTTAATGAGATCAAAGCCAAGGTGGGTGCCAAATTAAATATTGTGGATAGATAAAAAAAAGTAAAGTTTCCTTGTAGATATAAAGTAATATAAAAACTTGAAGAAAATTAAAGCAAAACATGATTAAGATCCCCACAAAGTCTAATTCTGGTCCCTACCTTTCAATAATGGTTGATAAATCGAAAATTAACAATTGCTAAAAACAATAATTTCTCGTCAATTCCAAACCATTGTCCAAAATCTATTGTCGAGAAAGTCGTTGAAATTATTACTGAGACAACGTAGCATCTGAATAGCAACACGCATACAAAAACTTCCACCAAAAAAATGACGTAAGCGTCGATAACGTGTCTGAAAATAAGGAAAGCAAAACTTTGACAGGCCCAAAGCAAACAGTAGATGGATTTCATATTAATGCCCTCAGGCATACGAAAAATGCCACGCGACAAATCGAAGAACGGAATTCCAAAGAATCAAAATGCAAAAAGAATCAAACGCCCGAAAGAGGAATCAAACATTAAACAAAAACATACCGCAATATTTCTTCTATTGCAAACGTGTGGTTCTGCGACAAAAAAGCGTCCCACGATGATTTTTTATGAGATATATTTGATGTAATTAATTTCATTTTCTAATGATTCTTTCCTATTAGATTATCAGACGAAAGAATTGTCATTGGAAATGGGAGAGAACTTATGTACGAGTTCATTCTCAAGGCAAAAGTCTAGGTCCGTTCGTAGTCGGACAGGTTTGATTTGCTTAGGACAAGTTTTAAGCATAAAGTTTTTTTTTTTTTTAATATGGATTGATTGGAATTATTATTTAATAATTAATTTTTATTTAAATTTAATTATAAAAATATATAATATTAATATAAAAATAATTTTTAATTTTTAACAGTATCTAAATAGTAATTTTAAGCTATGAATCAAGTGAACTTAATTCAAAATTAAACAAAAAAATCTAAAAAAAATTTCCAACTGACCTAACTCATAGATTCACAAACACCTCTAAGCATAACACACTTTCCTAATAAACAACAACAAATACAAATTTATCTTCTTTAAAAACATGTCAACTCCTCATTTTTATCGTTGTTTTTGTTTAATTTAGATGATTTCAAAGTTTCTCAATTTCGTTATGAAAATAGTTGAAGTTCCGGCATATCCAACACTTTATGTTTGATTAAGAAAAACAGTTTTTAACCTTCGATTTTGCAGCCAAATTCAATTAAAATGGAAGGATCAGGTCCTGCAGAAAAGGATGTGGGTTTTTGTTTGTTTTGTTTTTTGGGGTGTATAAAACAAAACATGTGGGGTTTACTTATATAATAAAGGAGAGACTAAAGAAAACAAAAGCTTGAATTTTCAGCTTCAAATTGCAAATTGCCATGTTCCACGAAAAAATATTCAATCGATTTTCTAGGCTGGTCAATTGATTTTGGTTTTGTCTACTCAGGATTCAATTTTCTTGATGAATTGATTCGGTTGTCTAATCAGGACCACTTCAACCACCACAATGGGCACAGGTCATGTCCCTATCTCATCGGTACGAAAGGGATAGTCTTATGAATATATGGGTAAAATATTAAGAAGTTGATTATTTTTTAAAAAATATATTATTATATTTTTATTGTATCTAAATAAATTTTTTATTTTTTATTTGCATCCAAATAAATTTTTATTTTAAATGAAATATTAATTTACATTAAGTTTAACATTTTATTTGGATGAAAATTAAAAGCTTATTGGGGTTTATCTAAAAAAAGAGAGAAAATTTATTAATTTTTTTTATTATTTTAACCAAATAAGCTCTAAGCACAAATTTAAAATTAAAAGCTTATTTGGATGAAAATTAAAAACTAAGAATTTATTTGGGTATATATAAGAAATTGATAAAGTTAATTAACCATTTTGTTATTTTAACCTAGTTATTAAAAAAAATCTGTATTTAAGATGTAAATATTGCTTTAATGATTTACTATTTTAAATTTGATTGAAAGCCACTTTGCATCTAATTCTGTCATGAATCCATGTAAACTTCAAAAGTTTCAATCATGATCATATATGAAGCAACTAGGGAATTAAATGTTTATTTAAGCACAGATAAACTTTTATTTTAAATGAAATATCGATTTATGTTAAGAGTTTATTTAAAGATAAATTTAGAATTAAAAGTTTATTTAGATGAAAATTAAAAATTAAAAACGTATTTATGTTTATCTAAAAAAACGATAATATTCATTTACTTTCTTTATTATTTTTATATGATACTGTAACAAAACCTTTTGTTAAAAAAAAAAAGGGAAAACACCATTTAACATTTAAATATTGCATTAATGATTTACTATTTTTAACTTAATTCAAGGCTACTTTGTATCTAATTCTCTTATTGATCCAAGTAACCTTACAAGTTTCAATCATGCTTATATATAAGCAATTATTGGTACATTTGATTAAATAAAAAAAATCAAATTGATTTGAGCATTTGATTAAATAGTTATAAATATAATCAAAAAATTAAATTCAAATTATATTTTCTGTTTAATAAAGAATTGAATTTGTCCGGTTATTATTGGTACATTTTCCCTCATATAAAAGTTTTACATATCAGATCAAGAAAAAAAGTTAAAAAATGTGGAAAAATTGCCCATGAGAATGCCATTCAAAAATGACAAATCATGCAAGCCAATACAATAAGTGCTTGTGAAAAAACAAAAACAAAATGATTTAGATTCTTATTTTATATTTATATCTAAGTCCGTATGTGCATTTTTCATAGTACGCTAAAAACTTATAAACTTAGATTATTAATGTGGAATATATATAAATATATATATTTTTTCAATATGAATAGGGGTATTTATAAATCGATTTTTTATATTAATATTTGCATAAAAATTAAAAATTAAGAATTTATTTGAGTTTATCTAAAAAATTGAGAAAATTCATTATTTTTTTATTATTTTAACCTAATTATATGACAGTATAACAAAACTCTTTTGTTTAAAAAGGGAAAAACACCATTTAATATGTAAATATTGCTTTAATGATAAACCATTTTAAATTTGGTTGAAAGCTACATTGCATCTAGCTAATTCCCCCATAGATCCGTATCTAACCTTGAAAGTTTCAATCACGCTTATATATAAAGCAAGCGGGAATCATCCTTTTCTTTTTTGTTTTTTCTAACTTTATTAAAATTAAAAAAAAATTGAATTGATACGAGTACTTGATTTAAAAGTTATAAATAGGGTTAAATACTTATTTAATTTATGTATATTAGTCTGATTTTTAGTTTGATACTTAAAAAATTATTAACTTATTATTTAAACTTTTATTTTGTTAATATATTGACTCTTTTGACTAACGGTGCTAGTCAAATGCTAATGTAAAGATCAACAGTCGATAAAAGTATAGCACGTGATAATAAAGATAAAACAATAAAAATTAATTTAAAAAATTAAATAAGTAAAAATTTAAAAATCAAAACTTGTACCAATTAGTATAGATTAATGCTATCAATACTCATCGTTATAAAAATTAAAATAATATAATATTAATATTATTTTATTTTATTTTAAAATCGACACATATCAATAATAATACTAGACCTACAACGCTGCACAAAAGTTAAAAAAATTTTATTAATAATTATTAATAATTATTTATTACAATGATGAGAAATTATAAATATTTTTAGTTGGATTATATTTTGCAGTTTTTTTTCACTTTGAAAAAGATCAGCTGCCGACTTCGGTGTGAGCTACATTTAATATGCAGTAATTATTACAGATTCTGGATAATTAGCAAAGTTAAAGTTTAGCAACTGAACTCTGCCGGCTCCAAAGCACTGATCTGCAACTTTTTCTTACATTTTCTGAATGGGGTTTTCTTCATCATCTTCCTTGATGAAACAACAGCTAATTATCAGCTTCATCTCTACCATAGCCTCCATCATCATCTCACATGTCAATGGATGCTTCACATCAATCTTCAGCTTCGGTGATTCCTTAGCTGATACAGGGAACTTACTTCAACTTCCGCTTTCAGAATCTACCAAGCTTTTCCACTTTGATTTTCCGCCTTATGGACGGACCTATTTTGATTATCCTACAGGGAGATGCTCCGATGGCCGCCTGGTCATAGATTTCATTGGTATTAATTAATTTACACGTGCTTTAGCGTCTGTTTTACGCTTATATTTTATGGTTTTCAATTTTTCTTCCATGAATTTGCAGCTGAAGAATTTGGACTTCCATATTTACCACCATATTTTGGAGGTGAAATGGAAGACCAAAGAACTTTGAAAAGGGTGCGAATTTTGCGGTGGCGGGTGCTACTGCACTTGATGATGAGTTTTTCGAAGAAAGAGGAATAAAGAATCCCGCTACAAACGTTTCTTTGGGAGTTGAATTGGGATTTTTCAAAGATGTTTTATCTTCTCTTTGTTCATCTTCTTCAGGTGAGCTCTTGTGTCGTTTAAAGGGGAGCACTATACGTACTTTCCAGTTTCAGAAAAAAATGTTTTGAAAAGGAAAATAAGCGGATGGTCTAATTATGCGGATAGACCCTATACTATAAACAAAATGCGTTTGTAGTCTCTTCTTCTGTTTTCTTCTTTAAATATAACGATGACATGAACTTGGTTTTTATAACGTGGCACTAAAATATTCATTTAATGTCAAGTACTTTTACCAAACCAAAAAATTAATTTTGATTGAAATCTCAATCAAAACCTTAAATTAAAATACATCCAAATCCAAATAACGTAAGCAATGTTTCACTTCTCATGATTGTTCTTTTTATCTTGCTCCTGCGGCTTCTGAGATTACGAGTGTTTTAAAGGGAGAACAGTACCGTAATAATCTTTGTTTCATATGCCAATCTGTTTTGACTCATAGCTTGCGAAGAGCTACTCTGGAATTCCTTGATTGTCATGGGAGAGATTGGTGGAAATGATTACAACCATGGATTCCTGCAAGGGAAAAACACTGAGGAGATTCGGGAGTTTGTTCCCCTTGTTGCTCAGACCATCGCTTCAGCAATCAATGTAATAAACCAAGGGTGCCAGTGTCACGGGCCGGCTTCCGTTAGGCTCGGTTGGCGGTTCGGACGCGGACCGACTCTCGTGACAGCTGAAAACTTCTCAAAATTTTTCATCTAATTTCATTGCTCAGAAAACAACATATCAACAAATTTTTTTAATAGGCAATGCTCTGTGCAGGAGTTGATCGAGTTAGGGGCAGTCACGATTTTGGTCCCCGGAAACCTTCCAATTGGATGTTCCCCAGCATATTTGACGCATTTTCGAGGTTCAGATAAGTCAGAATATGATCCCTTAACTGGTTGTATAACTTGGCTGAACCACTTCTCCGAGTATCACAATGAATTGCTTCAGAAACAACTTCATCAAATCCCCAGGCGTTATCCGCAAGTCAACATCATTTATGCAGATTATTACAATATTACAATGCGTTTTTACCTTTCCCAACATCAATTTGGTAACTTTCATTGTTTCATTAGTTTGATTTTCTTATGGAAAACTAAGCTTATACTAATTGTTAATTGTACATATTAGAAGGATTACGATACAATTAGGATACTCAAATCGACAATAATTGTATCGTAATCCTGTTGTAAAGTCAATAATTTGAATTTTTTTCAAACCTGAGTAGGGTCAAATAGGATCAACTAGAATTGTAAAAATCTTATCCAAAGTCCAATCCAATTGGATAGCTTGGCCTTTGATCTAATCTAGTCACAATCATTGTTGACAACCATCAAATATTGGCTTGTTTACATGTGTTTTCTTCTTTCTTGTTTTTTTTTTTTGGCATGATTCTAGGGTTTACAGAAACACTAGCAGCTTGCTGCGGAGGGGGAGGACCATACAATTACAGTTCACTAAGGGCTTGCGGGGATCCGACATTAAGAACCAGCTGCAGTGATCCTTCATCGCATGTTAGCTGGGATGGCTTGCATTATACTGAGGCAACCTACAACTGGATCTCCAAAGCCGTATTAGAAGAACTTTACACCATTCCTTATATAAGGAGCTTGTGTCAAACAAAAAAATTTATTAGTAGTTGAGATTTTGAGGGTTAACTTATTTATTTGGCTTTTTTTTTTTTTTGGTTCATGTTCTTTTTTTAAGGATTATTAGATCCCTATTTAGATGAAAAAATAAATTTAGACTTAATTTAATTAATTCATGTATTAATCTTAGAAGATGACCGTTAATTGATCAGGATTTAAAAATCCACAATCTCTTTCATCTAATCATAAAATTTCGTTGAAAGTTAAACATTAAGTTATATTTGATTCATTTTGCAGTACATATAAATACAATAATTTTCTCTTCTTAGTCTTTAATATTTCATTTTAGGGAAACGTTTAATCTGTGCCTTGTGGCATCAAAAATTGCAATTAAAAAATTATTTTTTGAATTCAATAAAAATTACATATTAAATGTAATTTTTTAAAATTAATAATTAAATAATCTTTAATAATTTCTTACAAGCACATATTGAGTAAATCTTTTATTATTTTAGGATTTTGAAATGTTTTTTGGATGATAGAAAACAAGACACAAATAGATCAATTTATAAGTCAAGTTTAATTATGGTTTACAATTTTTCAATTTCTTTCGCTTAAATTTAGGTAAAAACTTGATCAGACCAATTCAAAAGCTTGTCTTATTACTCAAAATATTATTAAAATATTAAATACAAGCATCTCTATCTTCCACACCAGATCCTCATTATCTTTCTCTCAAGCTAGTAGACTCCTTGAGAGAGTGAGGTGCATTACCGGGCAATCTTTTTAGTTGAGTAACCCCTCGAAGTGAAGTTACTTACCCGTAGAAGAAGAAGTAGAAAAACTAATTTTATATTAATATTTATAAAATTTTATAATTAAATTTAAATAAAAAATATTTTTATTATTATATAATAATTTGATCAAATCAAATTAACTTAAATTTATGAATACTTTATTTAAAACTTAAATTAAATCAAATCTATCAAACCGAATGGATGAAATAGTAATTGAACAAATCTACCCACCACATGAATAGATAGAATTTTTTACCACCCGTCATCTAGCGACAAGTAAAAGTTATGCAATGGAGTATGAAAATGATAGTGTCATATCACCTGTGTAGATAATAATTTAATATTTATTTACATATTTATATAATATTTATATATTTTATTATATTATATTATATAATTATATTTAATATTATCAAGATCGCATAATATAAAATTTTATTTGAATTGCAACATTTTTATCATGTTGCTTTGATAAGTCTACCAAGAAAGTTGTAGGTAGAATCCATGTAGCATCTTTTTGATGGTTCTCAACCCAAGATGTAAATTTGAATGGAATAATTATTTTTTGGGTTTTAATGACATCAAAGCAAAGGTGGGATCTCAAATTGAATATTGTGGATAGATCAAAACTAAATTTCCGAATGGACATAAAGTAGCGTAAAAACTTCAAAGTAAGGTTAAAGCAAAACATGCTTAAGATGCCGACGAAGTCCCATTCTATTTCTAGTGCCTTCCTTTTAATGATGATCGATAAATCGAAAATTAACAATTGCTAAAAGAGTAGTTTCTGGTCAAATCCAAAGTATTGTCCAAAATCTATTCTCAAGGAAGTCGATGAAATTATTACCAATAAACACTAAATATGAACCGCAATACTTATACAAAAACTTCCTTGAATGAAAGAAAAACACGACGCAAGCCATCGATAACGTGCCCTAAAAGATCAAGGCAAAGCTTCGATAAGACCCAAAGCAAACAGTAGAACGATTGTACGTTAAAGCAGTAGGGGCATGCGAATATCCCACAGAACTGAATTCCAAAGAACCAAGTGCAAAAAGAAGCAAAGAACAAGCTTTGAAAGAAGCCGAGAACATTGCTGAGAAGCAGAAGCAAGTATTTGCCAAAAATAAACCCCTCCCCCCCAACAATAATTCTTTTACATTAAGCGGCGGGATTCCAAATTACGAAACATCCCCACAATAATTTATATGAAATATAATCGATGTATTTGGCTGTAATTTTTAATGATTCCTTCCGATTAGATGATCAAATGAAAGAATTGTCATTGGACGCGGGGAAAGAACTTAAATGTATTAGACAGTTTCCTAATAAACAACAACTACAAATTTATCCTCTTTAAAAACATGTCATTTTCTCATCAATTCTTGTTCACTTGGTTTGATTTCGATGACATCAAAGTTTGATGATAAAAAAAAGTTGAATTTCCGACATATCCAACGCTCTATGTTTGATTAAGAAAAACAGTTTTTAACCTTCGATTTTGCAGCCAAATTCAATTAAAATGGGAGGATCAGGTCCTGCAGAAAAGGATGTGGGTTTCTGTTTGCTTTGTTTTTTGGGGTGTATAAAACAAAACATGTGGGGTTTACTTATATAATAAAGGAGAGACTAAATAAAATAAAAGCTTGAATTTTCAGCTTCAAACTGCCAATTGCCATGTTCCACGAAATAATCTTCAATTGGTTTTCTTGGCTGGTCAATTGATTTTGGTATTGTCTTTTCAGGATTCAATTTTCTTGATGAATTGACTTGGCGCAGGTCGTATGCCTATCTCATCGGTACTCAATGGACTATCTTATAAATATATAGGCAAATATTAAGAAATTAAATTATTTTTAAAAAAAATATATTCTTATATTTTTGTTATATCTAAATAAATAAAAGAACTCTTATTTAAAATGAAATATTGACTTATGTTAAGATTAAAAGCTTATTTGGATGAAAATTAAAAACTAAGAATTCATTTGGGTTTATCTAAGAAATTGATAAAATTGATTAACCTTTTATTATTTTAACCTAATTATTAAAAAAATCAGTATTTAAGCTGTAAATATTGCTCTAATGATTTAGTAGTTTAAATTTGAAAGAAAGCTACTTTGCATCCAATTCCCTAATTAATCCATGTAAACTTTAAAAATTTCAATCATGCTTGTATATAAAGCAAGCAGAAAATTAAAAGTTTATTTAAGCACAAATAAACTTTTATATTAAATGAAATATTGATTTATGTTAGGAATTTATTTAAGGACAAATTTAGAATTAAAAGTTTATTTAGATGAACATTAAAAATAAAGAATTTACTTGGGTTTATCTAAAAAAATGATAAATTCATTAACATTTATTATTATTATTTTAAACCAATTATATGATAATGTGGCAAAACTATTTTGTTTAAAAAAAAATACTATTTTTAATTTGTAAATATTGCTTTAATGATTTACTATTTTAAATTTGATTGAAAGTTACTTTGCATCTAATTCTCTAATTAATCCATATAAAACTTGAAAAGTTTCAATGATTGCTTACATATAAACAAACCAGGGAATTATCCCTTTTTTTAATACTTTGTAAAAAGAAAAAAGAAGTTCAAACTGATTTGAGCATCTGATTAGATAATTTCAAGTACACCCAAAAAACTAAATTCGAATTATATTTTCTGTTGAATAAAGAATTGAATTTGTCTTGGTATTATTGAGTAAATTTTCCATCATAAAAAGTTATACACATCCGATGAAGAAAAAAAGTTAAAACACAAGGAAAAATTGCCTATGGTATGTACCTTCTGAAAATGACAAATCATGCAAGCCAACACAGTAAGTACTTGTAAAAAATCAAAAACCAAAACCTAAATAATTAGATTTAGATTCCTCTTCAAATATTAGCCACATAAATATATATATATATCTTGTACAGTAATCTATAAACTTGTGTTATGTTGAGATTGGAATTGGATATATGCGAGATAAGAATAGAAATGTAAACAGATTGAGTAAGGTTATAATTTTTTTTTTTCAAATTCTTTGCTTTTACTCTTTTGCTTGGTTCGTAAATTTATTTTATTATTTAAAAAATTAAAAAATTATTTTATATTAATATTTATATATTTTATGATTAAATTTAAATAAATATTTTTATCAAGTGATACACGACTTGAATAAAAGAACTCATTTCAAGCTCGACTCAATTCTGGTCCAACAGTTCAACTTTATATTCAAAATTTTTAATTATATATATTTAACATTAATGTTGTAGTTATATTTAAATATGAATTAAAATAATAAAATATAAGTACTTTAAATTAAAAAATTCAAAATGATTAACATGGCTATAAACTACTACAATGTAGGGTCTAGTTTGTGAGGAGGTAGTAGTATAAAAATCGAGATTATTTCAAAGCTCTAAATGCAAATTTTTTTTCTTGTCTAAATTCACGTAAGCCCTTAATGGCTACTTCTTCAGCATGTTCCTTGTTGAAACAACAGTTCATTATTAGCTTTGTCTTTCTCATACTAACCACCTTTAATTCACCAGTTAATGGATGTTTCACATCGATTTTCAGCTTCGGTGATTCCTTAACTGATACCGGGAACTTGCTTCTCATTTCACTTTCGGAATCCAGGAAGCTTCCGCCATCTGCTTTTCCTCCCAATGGCCGCACCTTTTTCCACCTTCCCACCGGACGGCGCTGCGACGGCCGGCTGGTTATAGATTTCCTCGGTACGTGTATACATATATAAGTTATAATCAGAGTGAACTCATGATCTTTGAGGATCTATGTTTATATTGTATGGTCTCCATTAACGGCGGCATTGTTTTGCAGCTGAAGCTTTGGGATTTCCGTATCTACCACCATATTATGAAGTTAAAAATGGAAGATCAACGAATTTTGAAATGGGTGTGAATTTTGCTGTGGCGGGTGCTACGGCGTTGAATTCTTCGTTTCTTGAAGAAAAGGGAATCTATAGTCACTCCACCAACCTTTCTTTGGGAGATGAATTGAATTTCTTCAAAGATTTCTTGCCATCTCTTTG
>JAQSVH010000010.1:27979780-27996348 GCA_029448705.1 Adansonia digitata | reverse complement strand
CGTCTTGCTCTGTATTATCTTCAAATGCGGTTGTGCATCTCTCATTTAGTTGTGGGATTTAGTTTTAAACTATGTTTTCTTCATTTTCTCTTATATATTCGAATTCAATAACCATATCTTTCAAATATATAACAAAATAAAAAAATTTAAGTATATTGATATTGAATTTATATTTATTCAACATTCAGAGACCGAGTAACATACGTTTAAAAAAACAGCCAATTTCAATTTATTAGGATTAGTGGCATGTGGAGATCAATACCCAACCACTAAGATATTATCTATTTTGATCCAAAGATTTTATGATTTTTTTTTTTTTATAAAGATTCACATCCAACTTACAAGATATTGTTTGTTTCGACTCGAAAATTTTATAGTTTTATCTCATAAAAATCATCACATAAATATAGACTTAAACATTTACATATATATTATAACATATTCTAAAGATTTTCTGACGTGAAAGTTGGAGTGTTATAATAATTTTACAATATGTTACTTGAATTAAAAGAGAATATATGATTCAAATATGTGTTTTGTAAATTGAAGAATTAAACTACGATTGTCTCAACCATATTCTTCATTAAATAATGTTAAAAATAACTCTCCACATTAGTCTAATAAATTTAAAATTTTACTCTTAAATTTTTTTTGTCACAAAAATCGAATTAAAGTTAACAAAAAATTCATTACCAATTAGAGAATATGATAAAATAAAATATCGTCTGATTTAAATCAATTACTTGATACGTTGGGATAAAAAAAAGTTTTGAATCTTTAACTTTTTTTTTCTTTATCATTAAATCTTAAAGCTTTTGGCGAAAACATTAAATATTTAGTAAAGTTTCAATTACTATGAGAGGCAACGACTGACTAAAAGCTATTTCTTCCCTTACTTTTTCTTCTAATAATTTAATTCCAGATATATAATATAATGTAAACTGTAAAGCAAAGGACGCTTGGGCCTACCAAAGAATAGGATTTGAATAAATAATCAAAATGGGAACAATAGAAAAAGAGATTCCAGAGAGAAAAAAACAAGTCTTCGCTGAAATTTCTCTGCACTTACTCCCGTAACATTATTTGTTGTTAGTTGTAGATTTTTTCTATTCATTTACGTAATAATAATAATAATAATAGTAAAGATTGCCTGGCATTCCTTAATATTTTCTGTATTCAAGTGTTAATTTTGCTACCCAGAAACAGAATTACATGTATGCATTTGAAAGCAGAGAAGTGAAAGAGTCGGATGTTTTGCCTTGATCAAGATTGACGCTTTGTCTTTACTCTTGGCGGTTCATCTTCCCAATTGGTAAACATCTTTTAGTTGTATGCATGCCCTATAATTTTTTTTTGGTTTTTGCAGTTACAGTAGAATATCTCCAATATTACATGCCATATTGGCATTCGAAAAATGACAAAAAAAGGACAATAATAGAGAGACAGGTCTATAAAGTCGGCTTCGGAGTTGGAGCCTTTACGAAATGAGGGGGAAAAACAGCAGAAAGTTCAGCGGCTATGAGGCTACGACTGACCAAAGCTCTTTATTAAATTTGGATATAAAAAATATATAATTAATGTGTGGAAAGTTCAGTGGCTATGAGGCAACAACTGTTAATTCGGGATATATATATATATATATATTTAATAATTAATGATGAACCAAAAGATGTTTGAGGCCTGCCCAAGATTAATTTTAACAATAAAAATGGTTGCAATAGCAAAAAAAAGACTCCCAAACAAAAAAATGTCTTCCCTGAAACTTTCTCTGCAGTTACTCCATAATAACATTATTTGTTCTTAGCTGTGGATTTTCTCTTCATTTGTATACTCAAATCAACTCAAAAAAAAAAAAGATTGACTAGCATTCCTTAGTATTTTCTGTATTCAAGTGTTAATTTTGTTTCCCAGAATGCGTTAAAGTATACACACTCTTTACATTTAATGAATTTAAAATTTTTTTATCAAAATATTTTTTTTATAAAAATTGAATTTAAATTGATAAAATAAAAGAACTCATTCCTTTACTAATCAAGAACAGCATGGTCTATCCATAAAAATATCGCCTAATCTAATAAATCATTTACTTAACGGATTATGACAAAACAAAAAAAAGCAGGTTTTGAATCTTGAACTTGTTTTCTTCATTAAATCTTGAAGCCTTAGCAGCGTAATATTAAATATTAAATAGTCAAATTTTAGCTATAATTAAATCTAAATCTTGAGTCCCCTTAAAGTAAAATAAATGACGTGATTGTTTTTCCAAGAAAACGCGTGAAATCAATCAAGTATGTTGGAATTCGATGAGGGATAATTCAATGGAAAAAGAAAATGATTGAAAAATGAACAAAGAAAATGGACAATAATTAATAGAGGGATGAATAATTGAGAAGTGCATCAATAACGCCACGTCCCACTAGCAAAAGCTTGGAAAAAAGAAGTTGACAATCTTCGTTAAGATTTTTGTTAATTCAAAGGAAGCTTCGCTCTGTGATTATTCCGATTCTTGAAGTCTTATAGAGAAGACATGAATTATTAGTTAGAAGTTCCCTTATTCCACGAAAAAGTAAATATTAAAATATAATATTTAATAGAATTAAAATATGAATCTTAATATATGTAATTTATTTAATTAACAAAACCAATTGAAGGCATAAAAAACACATAATAAGAAAAATAAAAAAAGGGTAACATTTTTCTATTTAATTAACAAAACTTTTAAGTTAAAGTGCAAAATCAAGATGCTATCTTATCTTGTTTGTGCTTAGCTTTTTCCAAATATTGATCATTTTGTTTCATTGGAATTTTTCCTTGTGATGAAGGAATAATTTCTTTGAATCATTCTAAACTCAGACATTGGATTAAGAGATATTAATCAGTGGTTAAATAATTTTTCTTTTAAAATGAAAAAGTGAAACCAATATTTCCATAGTCTAAGCCAAGAGATATTTTGGACCCACCAAAGATTTTTTATAAGATAAATATATGGTAATAATAGGAAAATAGACTCCAAAATGAAATACCGAGTCTTTGCTGAAACTTACACAGAAATTTCAATTGGTTATAGGGATCTGAAGCAGAATTTCACAATATTTACTATTAGTTGGAGATTTTTTTTTCATTTACTTTCTCAAAAACAACTCAGAAAGAAAAAAAAAATTTTCTCTACCATTCCTGAGTGCTTCTGAATTCAGGTGTTAGTTTTGTAGCCCAGAAAGCAGATAAGTGGAAGACTCTGTTGTTTTTAACTCACTTAAGTTTTCTCTGAACTAGAAAGGAAAAAAAAAAAAAAACTCTTCACTAACTTTATTGGTGTCTATACTGTTACCCTAATAACTTTTGTCTGAATCAAAGTTGAAACTTTGTCTTGGCTGCTGAAGCTTCATCTTCCTAGGTGTATATTTTCATCTTTTTGTTGTTTGGCTTATAAATTGTCTTGATTTTTTCAGTTGAGTAGATATCTGCACTATTTACACGCAGTATTGTCCCTTTTAATTTTCTATTCTATTATGTCCACCAAATTAACCCTTTTGATCTAATTATACAGAGCTACACTCTACAAACCAATTTGTCTGAAGCAGTGAGCCAAAAATCTCTATTCATCTCTTACTTTTTCGTATTCAAAGTGAAGGTGACAATGAAAAGAACGAGAGAGGTAATTTCAAAACAGAATTTCTAGCTTCTCCAATTTTCTTTTTGTAAGCTAATAATAATCTACTTGGTTTAGGGATAGTTGTGCAGGTTGTCAATTACTAGTTATTATTCGATTTTTTACTATTTGGAATCCACTAGAAAACAGATTTAAAATGAAAATTGATTATCAAATATTCTTCGGCCACAGGTCATCCAGGAAAAGGCTGCTGAAATTGCTGCCACTGTTGCGGGAAACCTGGCAACAGAGTACGTGTCACCTTATGTCAGTTACTTTTTTTCGTTCGGGAAAATTGTTGAAGATTTCAAGGATCGGCGAAATGAACTTTTACGCAAAATGGTTTCGGTACAAAATAAAGTCGATGAGGCTATGAGGCAAACTGAGGTAATTGAGAAGGACGTTGAGGACTGGCTTACAAGGGCAAAGAAAGAATTGGAAGAAGCCCAGAGTTTGGAAGCTCAAATAGATAGCAACAAGCGTTTCAAGTGGTGTCCTAATTTGGGCTGGCGATACCGCTTAAGTATGAAATTAGCGAAGAAGACGCTCGAAATCTCTAAACTTTTAGGGACTTCTGATTTTTCACGAGTCGGCCGCCGTGCTCCTCTTGAAGGAATAGAGTTCTTGTTATCTGAGGATTTCATGGTTTCTGAATCTTCAAAATTAGCTTTCAATGAGATCATGAAGGCTTTAAATAGCGATGATGTGAACATGATTGGTTTGTATGGGATGCCGGGAGTGGGAAAAACAAGTTTGGTGAAAGAAGTGGGGAAACAAGCTATGCAGCAGAAGCTCTTTGATCAAGTTGTGATGATTACGGTGTCTCAAACTCCCAACATCAACATTATTCAACATAGAATCGCAGAAATCCTTGACCTAACATTTAAAGCAAAAACAGAAGGAGGAAAAGCAGAAGAGTTACTACAGAGATTGAAAAATAAGAAGAAGTTCCTCATAATTGTCGATGATATTTGGAAAAAATTCGATTTGCGGACTATAGGAATTCCACGTGGTGATGACCACAAGGCTGGCAAAGTTCTTTTAACTACCCGTCTTCAACAAGTCTGTATTCAAATGGATTGTCATGAAATTAAACTCAACGGCTTATCCGAAAACGAAGCATGGGCTTTATTCAAAGTTAATGCCAGTCTGAAAGATGCATCTTCCACCTTGAATGACGTAGCCAAAGAGGTTGCTGGTGAATGCAAGGGCTTGCCTCTTGCAATTGTAACTGTGGCACAAGCTTTGAAAGGTGAGAGTCTTGATGGGTGGACTGCAGCAAATCAGCGACTCAAGGACGCAAGACATTTGGATAATCAAGATGTTTGTGAAGATATCTATAAGCTTCTTAAGCTTAGTTACGATTATTTGGGGACCAACAATATCCAATCGTGTTTCTTGTTGTGTTCCCTTTTTCCAGAAGATCATGATATTAATGTTGAGTTGTTGTTTATATGTGGAATAGGTGTGGGGTTGTTCTCTAATATTTACTTCATTGAAGATGCAAGGAGGGAAATTCGTGTAGCACTAAGAAAACTCCAAAAGTCTGGCCTGTTATTGGAAACTAATAGTGAAAAAAGGGTAAGAATGCATGATGTGGTTCGAGATTTTGCTCATTGGCTAACATCAATAGGAGAAAATAAATTCATGGTAAAAGATGGGTTGACGGAATGGCCTATGATTGAAAGTCCTGGATGTTGTACTGCAATCGCTTTATGGAACTGCAGTAACATAAAGTATTTTCCTGATAAAGTGGAATTTCCGAGGCTCAAGACTTTGTTCTTGATGGGCAAGAAATCATTGCAAGTTCCGAGTTCACTTTTCGAAGAAATGAAGGCCCTCCAAGTTTTAGTTCTCAAAAAAATCGTTTTTCCATTGGGAGCTCTTCAATGCCTAACAAATCTTCGAACTCTGTGCTTTATGGATTGCCAGCTCGAGAACATGTCATCATCATTCAGAAGTATGGGAAACCTTGAGATTCTTGCCTTGTTTGGTACTAATATTTGTAAGCTACCCGAAGAATTAGTGAAATTGCCTAAACTAAAGGTATTATATTTTTCTCACCGTAAAGAGCTGCTAAATTTCCCCGCAGGCCTGCTATCAAGGTAATACTACATGTGATTTATTTATTTTTATCTCGTTGCTTAGAATTAAGTACGTATTTGGTTTTCTGTTATTTGTTTTCCTATTATTTACTTTGCCAAGTGTTTTGATTTTAGAATATGTATATCGCAAACATATCTACCATAAACCTTTGGTAAGTCCTATAATTGTGAAGCATTCTAACATGCATATAATCTTCCTATTTGAAGTCTTAAACCTCTTTTTATAACAATTAAAAGACTAAAATTCACTAGTGATCTATAACATGTTATCAATATTTCATTTTCACTCATTACCTTTAAAAGTTGCATTTACATTTTGCAATCTTTATTAGTGTTTCATTTTCATTCATAATCTTTATATGTTACCTTATTCATTTATAACTTTTAAGTCCACAACATTTCAAAACATTTTATCATTCACATATCTTTTAGTCAAATGTAAAAAAAAAAAAAAAAGTTAATAAAAACATCCATGTAGGCCTAGTTATCAAGCCACAATGCATAGATGTATGCATAACAGAGTTCATATCCTAGTTTGTTTGTTTCCTGTAGATAAATTAATTTTTATTTTTTATTTAAAAAAATATGTAGCACTTACACTTACTTTTGTTTAAGTAAAAGTTATTTCTTCAAGGCTTGATTGAGATTTAAATGCTAATTTTCAAAAATCAATCTATGCACTCAATTTCTTCAGATTATTGAAAAACACCTTTTATTATTCACCCAAATCTCTTCTCTTTTTCACATAGAGATAAATCTTATTTCAAAAATATGTTATATATAGATAGAGTATAAAACATAAAATCATGTATTTTTTCAAAATTATAAAATTATATGATTTAATATAGTCAAAATTAGTTTTTGCATTCAATATTGAAATTATTAAATAAACTCATCTTCTCTACATTTTCCATTTTTTTAAACTTTTTTTTGACATAAAAATAAATTTTATTAAAAAAATGTGTTTTTTAACACAAAATCAATTGAGACCCATGATGATACCCTTTTGACGAGCCTTGGCACGTGAGTTGACAAATATTGTTTACATGAATATGTTGTAACTTTTTAACTTTCAATTAATGGATAGGTAAATGTTAAAATCTTTTGAAAAGTTGTAAGTTTTTTAAAAGTTATAAATGAAAATAAAATATCAATCAAAGATCATTGGTTATAAGTCATTGATGAAAATAAAATATTAATAAAAGTCGTGAATGGTAAAAATCATGGATCCTCAATGAACTTTAATTAAAAGAAGCTAAAGCATCATGCTTTACTTATGTTAAGATAAATTTAAAATATCATTAACAAGCGTATACTACCATTAGCTAAATAATCATGTTATATATGTTGATAACATTAATTACCTTGCTATTTTTGTCATTCGCTTAAGGTGTTATGATTGTGTTAATAATAGTTTTTGTTTTTATGTGTATGATAGGTTGACATCACTGCAAGAGCTCCATGTGACAAGTAAAAACAATATTAACTTATTGGAGCTGAATTCATTGCCTTCTTTGACTGCACTGGCATTGAGTCTTTCTACTGGTCAATGCTTCCAAGAAAATTTTGTGTTCCCTAGACTAAAAAGCTACGTTATAGTTGTAAATAGGTATGGAGGATATTTGGGTTGGTTAACCTTTGGAAGATATTTGGAGGGGATAACGTATAGAACCTTGAATATTGAGGACCTCTCATTAAATGCATTTAAGAATCTGTTTTGCAATGTGGAAAAGTTATATCTGCAGAATGTCAGTGGTCCAGAAATTCTTGTCCCAAACATAATTACATGGGGAGCAAATGAATTAACTTCTGTTGTGGTTACGTGTTGCAAGGATATGGAATCCTTTATTGATATAACAGGAGAACTAGGGCCAACCATCCTAGGAGCCCTACGAAAAATTGAAAAAGTGATAGTTGTGAATTGCGAGCGGTTACAAGTGGTATTTCAAATGGGTGGGTTCTTTGAAAAAGTAGAAGGTCAGACACCACTACTCTCCAATTTAACAAGCTTGTGTCTAGAATCATTGCCCAAATTGGAGAGCATCTGGAAATTAGAACCATCCCATCATGCAATTGCAGGCTTTCAAAATCTACAGCATGTAACAGTTGAAGCTTGTGATAAACTGAAATCAATCTTCCCAAATTGCCTTGCTCAAAGTTTGTTGCATCTAAGAACACTCCATATAAGTTTCTGTAGGGAGTTAGAGCAAGTCTTCGGTTCCGCCCTAGAAGAAGAAATGATTGAGCCAGAGGTAATTCTCTCCATTTTTTAATGCTCTTACCTGTTTTTGTCTTTTGATAACAATTTTTTAGTTAGTATGTTGCCTTGTTGGATAAACACGTTCTGCTTCCAATAACTGGTACACCCTTAAATCCAAGTCCACGTTGTTTTGGTCCAATTTATTAGTTGTATGCTTAAAAAAAAATTATTTTTGGTAAGCATATAATATTAAAGTTAATTGTTCATGATTTTTAGTTTCTTTACCAAAATTTAGAGAGCGAGTAAACTTCCAAGCCAATGTTTTTAAGATCTAAAAGTAGTAAATTAACTTTTTTATTCATATTTATTTTCTCATTTTTTTTTCTTTTAAATAAGTTAGTTATATGCATATGCATTTACAGAATTCTCTTCTTTATACATTAATTTGGTACTAACTATTACAAAATAGTGACTTAATATCTAATAAACTACTTTAAATTAAAAATATATACTTTTCAATCATTTTAAAGTGGCATTCTTTCAGTTTTTTTTAAATTATTAATTATTGTCAATAGGCACTGTTTAATATGATATTTTAAAAATAATTGTAATTAAGGTGCTATCTCTTCTTGAATTTATGAGAATAATTTATTAAATGAAAATATTAAAATAATGTTTTAACTATTTTTTAACGAGTGTTTATAAACATTTGGTAATTGAACTCTTTTGGAAATTTTGTATATTCTTTAAATTTGAATTCTATGTCAATGTTGATGTCAAAGTATATCTATACTATTATAAAATTTTTAATTGAGAAAATTTCTAACCGAGTTTGGTGTAGCGAATGAAATGGCACTAATTTTACGAAAGAAGCTATACAAAAACCGAAATAACAAAATAAAAAACATATATATTATTTCTATTTTCTTAATCAGATATGAAAAGAGGAAAAAATTTTTCATGAACAATTATTAAAGCTTATATATTTATTGATTCAAAGAAAGATAAGTTTAATTAACTTAAATATATTAGTAATTTAAATATTAAACTACGTAGTTTCTATCTTTTATGTATGTAAATTTTATATTTGGTTTGCTGGTTGAGAAAACTAACTAACTAACTAACTAACTATTTATATATATATATATATATCTTGTTTTCCCTTTATTAATGCATTTTGTAAGTTTTTTTTAATGCTCTTTTCTCATTAAATTGTCAATTATATTAAAAAATAACTATTTTGTCTTTCTATATTATTGTCCTTTTGACATTTTGTTTTACATATTTCGACAAATTAATGGATGTCTTGTCAATATATTTTTTTTAATCATAGTACAATGAATTAAATTAAGTAGTTAACTGGTTACTGATAAATAAACTTTTTATTTTTGTTGATGCTAGGGAACTCTCTAAAATTTAACTAGGTTGCAGTTGAGGTTTTTAAAATTTAGAGTGCAAATAAACTTCCAAATCAATGTTTTTAAAAGTAGCAAACTAACCTTTTTTTTTCCCATATTTTTTTCTCATTTTTTTTAAATAAGTTGATTATATACACATGCATTTTCGAAATTTTCTTCATACTTTTGACTTGGTATTAACATTTGTTTATCTATTTTTTATATTTAGTTATGACAATAATTTATTGTAAAATATGTGTTTCAAACAAACAGCATGGGGATCCTCTGCGCTGGCCGAAATTGAAAGATCTCCTTATAGAGAATTGCAAAAGCTTGAAATATGTGTTTCCAAATACTTCACCTCAAGGACTTCCATGCTTGGAATCTGTTCGCATCTATGATTGTCCTCAACTAATACAGATCTTCAGCCCAACGGAAGAAAAAGATATAATTGGCAGTGGTATTCTGCTCAAATTGCCATCTTTACAACGCCTAGATGTGAGAAATTGTCCCCAATTGACATTCTTCATTGTCCAGGCTCGTCTGATGAAGGTATTGTTTAGCTTTTGCTGAATTTTGAAGACGAAAAAACCAACTCGTTATTAAAATTTAGGAATAACCACTCACACTTTTCATTTATTCACTTACATACTCACGTTACTCACCTGCACTCGCAAATTACTCAGCTATACTTATAGGTTACTTACCGACACATACACTTTTATTACTCGACACATACATATTTCATACTACAACCACTCCTTATATATGCATTTATGTCCATTTAGTAGCCAACTTAAGTATTCTGGACACTCACTACTTAACCGACTAATTTAGACATTATTTGATTATTTATTTAACCGACTTAGACATTGTCGATAACAGTGGAGAAACATCTAGGTGGAGAAAGGTCTAATGATGAAGAAGAAATCTAGAACATGACTAGGATTATAAATGAATAGAGAATTTAATGAATAATTCATTAACAGTTCAATATTTGTTCGTTTATTAAGCTAAGTAAATATAATCAAGATTTTATGTTTAGTTTATTAAATGAACTAAACACGGACATAGTATGTTCAATTCATTTATGTTCACTAGCAAACTTGTTTATGAATTGTTTAAAGCTTGTTTAATAAATCGTTTAAAGTTTATTTAAAACTTGTTTATTATTCAATTATAATTAATTAATATTATTATTTATCTTTTATTTGTTAATTTATTTATAATATAATTAATAATATTTATGTTTTAATTTTTTATATTTAAAACTAATAAACATATTTTTTTTTGTGTCTATTTGTTTGGATTTGTTTGTTTATTATTCATAAACATATATATATATAATTGTTCACAAATGTGTTTAATTATATATTTATGAATAAATTCGTTTAATATTTGTAGACAAGTTTATTTAATTTAAACGAACGAACCGAATACAAATTTAAAATTTTTAAGTAACAAAAACCAAAACAAATTAAAATAACAAACAAAGACTGGTGTCCTCATTTGCAGGATTTATATCTTTCTGACGTGGGAAATAGCTGCCAATCGTGTAACAGTGGTTTCCCCATATTGAATGAAGACTCTGTGGTTGTTGGGAATCATGAAGAGGTATTTCGGGTTCAAGATGGGAGTTCATTGTCAGGCTTACGACGACTGGACCCGGAGGATTTATTTGAAGTGCGGCTTATATGGAAGGATCTTGCTGAAGTTGTAACCCTTGAAAACCTTACAACTCTGAGGGTGATTGATTGTAAGAAGCTAAGATACATATTTTCACCTGCAACGGCTAGAGGTTTATCTCGGTTGGCCTTTCTAGAAATAAAAGGATGCAATGAATTGGAGCAAATCATGTTAGTTGAGGATCAAGTTTCTTCATCATCAAATGGTGTTACTGGTCTCCAACCTATAAGCTTTCCTAATTTGAGCAGAGTTACTGTTAAAAATTGCAAAAAATTGAAAAGTCTTTTTCCTCTTGGATCTGCTCGTTTTCTTCCAAAACTTGAATGGCTCATGGTTGGAGACTCTGAATTGGAGCAAGTATTTAAAGTAGAAGATGAAGCAGAAGTGACAGCTAAAAAGGAGATAAAGTTTGATAATTTGAAAAAGTTATCACTTCAAGGACTGCCAGGCCTCGTTGACTTCTGTCCCAAGGGATATCATTTTGTATTGTCCACTTTGGCAGAGTTAACAGTAGAAGACTGTCCTACGATGACTACAAGTTTCTTCATTGATTCAAAGAATACCGTGCATTGCAAAACAGAGGTATACACCCTGTAACCCTTAATCCTCTTTAAGTCTATGGAGTCTTTAATGATAACAAAAGAAAAAAAAAAGGCGTAATATGAAAATTATTAACTTAAATTAGTTAAATGATCATAAGTAATTAACTGCAACCAAAGATTGGTTGAAGGTCAAATTCTTTGAGAGCTGAGATAGAAGGTAACAACAAACTGTAAAAGCAAACTAAATATTTTTGCAAATTAGAGGAAAAATATATCATTTAATGAATATGGTATAAAATGCTTATAAAGCCGATGTTTGTTTCTTTTTTTGCCTACTTGACATGAGACATTAATACTTTTGTTTTACATTTCACTTTTTCAATTGTTTATAAAGACACCTCGACCGGTTGAGCAAGACGTGACAGAAGGGTCTAGCAGTGCGACAAATGCAATTCGCAACAATAACATAAACTGGAACCGGCGGATGGAGGGTGTTGTGCTACCACTTTACATGGAAGAATAGTTCATTTCAAAGCTACTTGCAAATGCATGTTTACACATCAATGAGTAGGTTGAGGCTGTCAACTAAACACGGGTAAACCAACGATGGCAATTTCCATTTTCATTTCTTTCTGCTGTTTGCATATATTATAATCAAATTTGGATGGTTTATTTATGCTTTTTTTTATTATTTACGTTAAAAACGGGTTAATAACTGTGTCTTTTACAAGTCATGAAGCTTGCTTAATGGAGCTGTCAAGCAACGGAATATATCCCTTGCTTCCAGTAATAATCTAGCTACTTAAAGTTACGTTACTCTTTGTCGCAGCTATTCGTTGTCTGGATATGATGCAACAACGACCAGCAGGAAGCGTAGCTTCGCCGCCGTCCATGGCAGCGGATAAATCTCATACCCAGCAGCAGCAGCAACAACCGCAGTCGCAGCGGTGGATGATGATGTCTGAACAACAACAACAACAAAAACAACAGCAGGCAGGTCAGCCGGTTCTTCCACTTTCCGGTTGGAATTAGCAATCCGTCCCTCCGCCCGCTCAGATGCAGTAGTACTCTGTCGTTTCGGTGGCTGCCTGTTCCGGCGAGATTCGATCGCTTTGGATCGGTAATCTTTAGCAACGGATGGACGAGAATTACCTCATCAACATCCTTGCTCACACTAGAGGGGTAATTAAATTAGGGGGAAAAAAAAAGGAGTTCCAAGTAAATAGTATAAAAAATAATCATATTTAATTAAAAGGAGAAAATATATTACAGTCTACTTTTACTGGCAGAAGGTAATATTTTTAATTTTTAATAATTCAGAATATTATTCCTTTCTGTATTTAAATGAATTCTTTGTAAAGCAAAAAAAAAAAAAAAAGGTGATTTTAATTATCCCATTTCCTCCGACATCATATACGGTTGTGCTTCTGAATTTTTGCAGTAAGGTGCGGTCACTGCACTGTGGCTCGAAACTCGGTTCAGTCTGATCCAGGGCACTTTAGGTGGTGGTGTTTTGATCCAACATGGTTTAAGGTTGTGGATTTGAGTTGGTTGCTATACAATTTTCATTTTTTTTTTTCCTTTTCCCATCTCTTAAACAGTTAAACCTTCTTCTCTGTGATATTGAGGGTTTTGTTTTTTCTTTTTTCTTGGCTGATACTGTTGAAATTTACACTCTCATGTGCCATAGTAGTTTTTTGGATTAAAGGTTTTTTTTTTTTCAGCTTCCTAATCTATGTGTAACTTTTGCAACTTCTATCTAATTAACTCATCTAAGTAAGATATTATGCATTTAGGTCTTCTCAAACCTGTATCTTGTTTCTATGTTAGCTCAAACCATTGTAAAGTTTATTTGCAAAATTTGGGATAAAATAATAGAAAAGCTTTCGAACTTTACAACTTTTAATTTATACTTGAATAAATCTTTTAATATTAAGTAACTTTTTATTTGAAATAGGATTTAAGAGTTCCTTTAGTTACAATAAAAGTAGAGGGGCTTAAAACAATAAGCTTTCCTAATTTGACCAGAGTTTCTGTTACATGTTGCAAAATATTGAAAAGTATCTTTCCTCTTGGATTTGCTCATTTTCTTCCAAAACTTGAATGGCTCATAATTAAAGGGAACTCTAAATTGGAGCAAGTTTTTGAACTAGAAGGTGAAGGAAAAGCGACAGCTAAAATGGAGATAAAGTTTGATGAATCGAAAATGTTACGACTTAAAGAACGGCCAACCCTCATTGATTTCTGTTCTAAAGAATACCAATTTGTATTGTCGACTTTGACAGATTTGAAAGTAAAGGACTGCCTAAGATAAACGACAGGTTTCTTCATTAACTCGACAAGGAGTCTTTGCATTGTAAAACAGAGGTATAGACCCCGCAACCCTTAATCCTATTTAAGTCTATGGAGTCTTTAATAATAACAAAAATACCCATAAAATGCAAAGTCTTAAATTACTAAAATAATCTTGACTAGTACACTGCAATCAAAGGTTGGCTGAAGGTTAAATTCTTCTAAAGCTGACAGAGAAGGTAACAAGAAACTGTATTGAGTTAAACTTGAGTGACTCGATTAATTCTAGTTGAAAATTCGAGTCTGGCAATGTACACCGGATATATATATATATATATATATTGTCATCTAATGCTAATTTTGTTGTTTACGGTTAATGGGAGACACAAGTTGTTTAAAGTAGGAGGGGTGTTATCAGTTGTTCTAATACATCATTGGCAATCCATCTGTTGGCTGCTTCTGCATAATGGATGCCATCCCAGTTTAGAAATGAAGGGGGGTCATCGCAGCAACTTACTCGGGTTGAAATTTTCTTGGCCTCCAATTCCACAGCATGACTTGAGAGTTTCTCTAAATCCTGGGAACATTAATAATCCATTAATGTTTCATGTAAACAAGCCGAAGTCTAGAAGAGCCGAGTTTTCTTGTTAATTTTAAAGAATGGGAAAAAAAAGAGTGTACCAAATTGGTTTGGAGACTGGTAAATACGCATTGCAGCATTGTAATAATCAGCATAAATAATTTTGATATTGGGATGAAGGTTTCAGATTTTTTCGAACTCGGATTGAAGCAATTCATTGTGGTATTCCGAGAACTGGTTCAGCCATGTTATACAACCTGTTCAGGGATCATAGTTTTGCCTATCTGAACCCCGAAAATGTGTCAGCATAGCTGGGGTGCATCCAATTGGAAGGCATCCAGGGACCAATATTGTTATTGCCCCTAACTCGATCAATTCCTAGATGCACAACAAATGGTAATGCTTCGAATTCTTGGAAAAATTTTGCCTTCAAAGTTAGTGATATGATATCTTAGCATGTAATTATCAAAGCTCAGGATTGAAATAAAAGCTGCAATTACAATGTTAGAACTGTTATTTTGTGATGTTAATTTTTTTTTCATTGTTGATATTTGTGGTTGATATTTATTGTAATTGATTATAGCAATGTTCATTACATCCATAACCACAATAAATATGATATAATCGAATGACCAAAAATGCCGCAGCATAGAGATTCTTACCTTGATTACTGAGGCAGTAATATCAACAAGAGGAACAAACTGTCGTATCTCCTCAATGTTTTTCCCAACCCTTAATGCATGGTTGTAATCATTTCCTCCAATCTATCCTATGACAATCAAGGAGTTACGGAGGAGCTCTATGCAATCGGTTAATCATAGCAATTTATTCTTCCGATTTTCTTTCCTACCAAACATAATTCCAAACAATAAAAAAAAAATGCTTTTACCTGAAGAAGATGAGCAGAGGGATGTCAAAAAATCCTTGAACAAATTGACTTCATCTCCCAAAGAAAGGTTCCTGTATGTACAATGGATTCCTCTTTCTTCAAGAAACGAAAAATTCAACGCTGTAGCACCCACCGTAGCAAAATTCATGCCCTTTTCAAAATTCTTTGAACTTCCATTTTTAGCTCCGAAATATGGTGGTAATAAGGGAAATCCCGAACCTTCAGCAGCAAACCCATGTCCCCATTAATGGAAACCATATATATATATATATATATATAACATAAACATTGATCATCATAGATCATCAATTCTCCCTGATTTATAGCACGCATATACATATATGTACGTAACAATGAAATCTACAATCAACCAGCCATCGCAGCGCCGCCCGGTTGGATGGTGAAAAAAGGTCCGGCCATTGGGAGGAAAAGCTGATGGCGGAAGCGTCCTGAATTCTGAAAGTGAAACGTGAAGCAAGCTGGCGGTATCTGTTAAGGAATCACAAAGCTGAAAATTGATGTGAAATATCAATTAAATCGTGAATTAATGGAGTTTATTATGACAAAGAGAATGCTAACAATGAAATGTTGTTTGAACAAGTAGCCATTGATAGCATATGTCAATTTAAATTTTGACAGAATTGGCTGATCAGTGCTTATAATGGATAGAAATGCTTCGACAGGGATACATGAGTATATCAAGATAGAATGAGATTTGCTTTTGATTTATTAATTAGCTTTTTAAAGGAAACTGGCCTTGGCATGATGTTGGGGAAATGATCTTCAAGAAAGATCATTTTGTTATATATGTAATGTATTACCACGCACCAAGCTCTTGAAGGTATTAGATCAACACAGTTGATAGAAAATGTGTTTTACTTTGCATCATCAAAACTTATTGAGCAAATGATATTTTTGTAGTAGTTATGCTTTTTTGTTAACATGTGTGTTGTGATGGTATATATATATATACACAGGAGTTTTATGTTTTCATGCATGAAGTTTGTGAAGAATTCATACATATTGAGTTGAAAAAGTATTTGAACATCGAAGGTAAATTTAATTGAGAATATAATATATTTTGAACAAATATGTGATCCTTCTAAAATTATCAAGATCTTTGAGGGTTTTTACTATGAACTTTATGACATATATGATATTCTGCACTACTGAAACCCAAACTTTATCCGTTTTGAATTATGATCTAATGTTGTTACAATCTTATATT